>OX104112.1:25949485-26549485 GCA_944474755.1 Limnoperna fortunei | reverse complement strand
AATAATTTTTTAGCTGATAGGGGTTGGGGGGGGGGGTTGGGGGGGGGGGGTTAGGTCTACAAAAAAGTCCTTTGGGTAGAATTGTCAGTCAAAAGTTGAAAATTGTGTTTTTGTTATTTTTGCATCATTACCTTACTCGAACATTTAATTCTTTGATACTATAGGTCCTATAAAAACCAAACTTAGTATACATTGTATTTTATAAGGGTGCTTTCTACAAAAAAAACTGTCAATGCTAAAGAAAAGAAAATAGAGTAAAATCAATTGAATGGCCCAATATAACTCAAAAACTATAGTAGGTGGAAGTTGTCAGTTGACCACTTTTAGGTGTAAATGTCTTTAAACGTTTAAAATTTCCTTTTTTGGTTTTTCTACTATGAAATTTGTCAGTTGTTCTGTAACCCTTTTACAGATGTATAAGTTATGGATACAAAGAACACAAATGTAATTCAATCACTCCGCAAAGTTGAATATTCATTGTTTGCAATGGTAAGAAATAACCAAGAAAAAAGGAACTTAAAGAGAAAGTTTGACTCTATTGAAAAAGAGTAATTTAAACTTGTAGCTCACCTTACCAGAAGTGTCATGTTATATATTAGGGTCTGCATCCATAAAGTTTTTTCATACATTAAACTCTCTAACATTTTGTCTTATAAAGTGAACCCTTACAGATTGAGGAAATAGTTTGCTTGAATAATTTTTTAGCTGATAGGGGTTGGGGGGGGGGGGGGGGTTGGGGGGGTCTACAAAAAAGTCCTTTGGGTAGAATTGTCAGTCAAAAGTTGAAAATTGTGTTTTTGTTATTTTTGCATCATTACCTTACTCGAACATTTAATTCTTTGATACTATAGGTCCTATAAAAACCAAACTTAGTATACATTGTATTTTATTTGGGTGCTTTCTACAAAAAAAACTGTCAATGCTAAAGAAAAGAAAATAGAGTAAAATCAATTGAATGGCTCAATATAACTGAAAAACTATAGTAGGTGGAAGTTGTCAGTTGACCAATTTTAGGTGTAAATGTCTTTAAACGTTTAAAATTTCCTTTTTTGGTTTTTCTACTATGAAATTTGTCAGTTGTTCTGTAACCCTTTTACAGATGTATAAGTTATGGATACAAAGAACACAAATGTAATTCAATCACTCCGCAAATTTGAATGTTCATTGTTTGCAATGGTAAGAAATAACCAAGAAAAAAGGAACTTAAAGAGAAAGTTTGACTCTATTGAAGAAGAGTATTTTAAACTTTTAGCTCAAATTACCCCAAGTGTTATGATTAGATTAAATAACCAACAATCAGAGAGATTCACAGAGAGTTATGGAAGGATAGCTATAATCTTGATTGCTAGGAATTGTTCACAATTTCCATTTTTGGCTTTTCCCTGAAATGGATACATATAAATGAAAACCGTTGCCGATAGAGAAAAGCTTTTGCTTATTGAGCTATTCATTGAGTTTATTGAGCTCTACAAAAACATTATAAAGTCCAAGGTGCCAGACAACCCCTTATTGGAGTTATTGCCCTTAAAACACTGAAAATTGTATTTTTTGTCATACTTAATGAACAAATTGCAGGTAAATAAAAGTTTTTGCTTGTATAAATGTTAAGCTGATTGAGCTCTACAAAAAAATGTATGACTTCATGCCTTTTAGTTTTTACTTATTGTAAAGTCATGAGACTGATACAGGCTCTTCTGAGCCTCTAATATATGTTTGAACAAATTTGAACAAATTGAACAAAAATCCCTGTTAGAAAATTTGACATTTAAAATGTATTTCATTTTTTGTTGATTGACATCTCATTCAGCAATATATGTTAAAACTTTGATTATTTTTTACGGAAAATAATAATCACATGCTGCTGAGGAGCTATTCTTTTCTGTAATGTAACACTGAATTGCATTAATGAGGAGACAAAGTCATAGTTTGTGTATTAAATTCTAAACATTTCAACCATATGCATATCTTTTATCTTTTTTTATCATAAAGAAGTGTATCAGGGGAATTTATATTGTGATTTTGAAATTTTTTAAGGAATACTTCAAATTTCTTTAATAAAAGGTTATATGATATAATATGGTTTGGGTCTGTTTACGCCTAATGAATGGTGTAAACAGACCAAAACCATATTATATCATATAACCTGTTCAGAAATATGAAATATTCCTTATAATTTAATTTTAACTATAAATCTCCTAACAATTTGTATGATAAAAACATCAATGACGTCGTGGAACTATTTGAATTTTAACTGCGTAAGAATAGGTCATAGGTCACGCAGGTTATATCTTATAATATGGGTTGCTCGATTTGAATTGATCAATCAGATTTCAGCTTACAAAGCAAATTAAATTATATGCCATTAAGTTGAATTTGAAATTTATTGATGTTCTTTTATTTGTGTGCAGGTGTTCATAGGGGTATTAGTCAAGGTTTTGCACTTTCTTGATTTTTTTTTTAATTTTAACTCAAGCCTTTCTATCCTTTTTTATGTTTATGAGTATATGTCATTAAATCTTGTAAATTTTTTGCTCTTTCATACTTTACATTGTGCTTTTCAATAGGTTTTTTGTCAAATGGTTTTATTGATTAATTGTCCTTTCAACGATTCAATTACAAATAGGCTTGCAGACATTAAAAGGTGTATTAATGTTTTAATAATTAATTCAACATTGTTGTGAAACTATTATAGTTTCTATATTTTCATTATTTTTATCATTCCACCATCACTATTTATGTATTTAAATAATATGTGATTATATTAAAGATATATCTTTGCTAATTAATATGCTTCTGTCATTTGTTATATATAAATTGCCAGCATTTCATTTAGTGCTACAACTTTTAAAAAGGACACACACCAAAAATAGCTATCAAACATCAGAAACAAAAGACTCATTATAGATGTGACAGACTAGTTTCATTTTACAGCTTGTGGTTTTCAACAATTGCATTAACAGCAAATGTGGACTAGGCAAAATGGTAAACAAATATAGGTAACAATAAAATTACAAAAACAAATGAAGAATCTGAAATGAACCAAATACGAATTAATAAAAATATAGGATTTTCATAGATTGTAGCATGCTTTCTTGTTGTATTGCAATTCTTATTCTGTATAAAATACTTATAATTATGGCGTCGGGCTCAAAATATTGGGATGTCAGAATCCAGTTACATTTGGATGCATCCAAAAAACTTTGGGATGCCAGCATCCAAACACTTTGGGATGGCAGCATCCAAACACTTTGGGATGCCAGCATCCAAACACATTGAAATGCCATCATCCAAACACTTTGGGATGCCAGCATCCAAACACATTGAAATGCCAGCATCCAAACACTTTGGGATGCCAGCATCCAAACACTTTGGGATGCCAGCATCCAAACACATTGGAATGACAGCATCCAAACACTTTGGGATGCCAGCATCAAAACACATTGGAATGACAGCATTTAAACACTTTGGAATGCCAGCATCCAAACACTTTTGGATGCCAGCATCTGAACATATTGGGATGCCAGCATCCACTCAGATAAGGATGCCAACATGTTGTTTTATTGTTATTTTAGCATCTTAATTTTATAGGGATGCTAGAAGCAAAAAAAAACTGATATTCAACCCAAAAACACTAAAGATGCCGCTTTGGAGAAAATACACATAAAAAAGTCATCTAACACTTTTGTTTGCCATTATAATACATTTTAAGTGACTTTTGGTGGAAAAGCAAACTCAAATATTCTTTTTTAAGAAATTTTTAAAAATAAGCATTCTTATAAAATTAAGAATTGTTGAACAGCTGTACAAGCATCTTCATAAAAAAAGATTATATTAAATTATGATAGACACTTCAGTAACGCATCCACCCAGAACATAAAAATGCCACATGTATTAATAAAAAAAAGGAATAGGAAACTTTTTTCTTTGATATGCAGATTTAACATGAGATTATCCAAATTTATCTAAAAAAATGCTAACAACAATGAAATGTGCAAAATAGCATATGAGAATTTTTAATTTTAATTGAGAACCCGTTTAAGTTTAGTTCGCACATGCGTAAGCTGGGTGTTTTGTGTAAATGTAAAAACTGACTTACAAATGCCGTGTGTTATGTGATATCCATAATTATCGTTATTATTAATAATTTAGTTATTTTTAATCTGAATTCTGTGATTTATATGATTTAAACTACTCCCGATACATTTTTTTTTAACAATTCTACATTCGAATTAATATGACGTCACAATTAGAATTCCCACGTCATATTACGCTGAACTGAAAATTTCAAACTGGAACAATGCAATTTTGTTAAGATTTCTCAATATTTTTGTTTAAAAGGTACGCTACACTCTGCCCTAATCAGCTGCTTAGCACATGATACTACTTCAAATTTCATTAACTTTTCTTAAGTCTAAAATTAATCTTTATTTCCCTTTTGCGTAAACAGAAACTGTTAAGGGGTGCACAACATGAGGGATCAGATACTCAAACTACAGAACCGGCCTTAATTAAATCATCAATTGCCGTATCAACGAAACGAATCAACAAAAATAATCTGTTAGATATCATGAATGCTTTTAACCTGCGAAATATAATTACAAAACCGACCCGAGTCACTGATAGAAGTAGTACCTTGCTTGACCCAATAATTATTAGCGACTCTTTGACGTACACTTATTCTGATGTTTTAGAAATCCCACTACACATATCTGACCATCGCGCCGGGAAACTCGTTTATAGATTGTCCAGAGAAAAATACAGGCACTTTTAAACGTGAAGTCTGGATTTATGATAGCCTAGATAAAAAAAAAATTTGAAAGCGAGCTTAATCAAACGAACTGGTTAGATTTATTTCCTGCAGATACAGACGTTGATGATATCTGTAAAATATTTTCTGAGCATATTTTGAAAATTGCGAGAGATTGCATACCAACCAAATTTGTTACGGTCCGCAAACGCGATAATCCCTGGTTTACAACCGAATTAAGAAGAGAAATGCGGAAACGGGATCGTTTTAGAAAAACAGCTTTAAAATTTAAAAACGATAGGGACATTGCTAGGTATAAGCAGCAGAGAAACAAGGTCAATAATCTGAAGAAAATTGCAAAAGAAAATTCGAACAAAATTTGGATAATATTATTCTTGAAAATGCGAATACTCCTAAAACATACTGGAAAATAATGAAAATGTTGATAAAGTCGAACAAAGGGTCTTCGAATATTCCACCGCTCAGAAACGTAACCTGTGATCCTACCAGTAATGTTTTTGTATTTGATGACACCAGTAAATGTATGATTTTAAATGAATATTTTTCGGCGATTTCTCGGCTAAATGACATAAATGCGGTTATTCCTAACTTTGATAATAGAACCGATAATTGTATTGAGATAATCTCCATAAATACGAGTGAAATAATTGATATTATAAACACATTGAAGCCAAATAAAGCTTCGGGTCCAGATATAATTAGTCACAAAATGTTGAAAATTTGTCCAGAAAAAATAGCAATTCCTTTGCAAATATTGTTTAATAGATCTTTACAGCAGTGCAAGTTTCCTTCCAATTGGAAACTTGCGAATGTAATACCAATTTTTTAAAAAGGAGACCATTCGTTACCCTCAAATTATAGACCGATATCCCTTATTAGCTGTGTTGGTAAG
The DNA here is from genome assembly GCA_944474755.1 of Limnoperna fortunei. Lineage (NCBI taxonomy): Eukaryota > Metazoa > Mollusca > Bivalvia > Mytilida > Modiolidae > Limnoperna > Limnoperna fortunei. The sequence goes on along the minus strand of OX104112.1, from coordinate 26,543,825 downwards.
GTCATGGAAAGAATCATACATAAACATGTTTATAATCATCTAGTCTCAAATACTTTGATATATGAATACCAATCAGGGTTTTTACCAAAATATTCTACTGTTCATCAGTTACTTGAAATGTACAACTGTATACTGAATTCTATGGAATCGAGAGAAATTAACTGCTTTGTATTTTGCGATTTTTCAAAGGCATTCGATACAGTATGGCATGATGGGCTATTAGTTAAATTACACGCCTATGGTATAAGAAACAATTTGCTACGTTGGTTCAAAAGCTATCTTGAATCAAGGAAACAAAAAGTTGTCATTAATACTGCATCGTCCTCCTTATGTGGTATATCTGCGGGTGTACCACAAGGATCTGTATTAGGGCCCTTGCTATTTATAATTTATATTAATGATATTGCAGAAAAATTAACCTCATTATGCAGGTTATTTGCTGACGACACTTCGTTTAACTACTTAGATCAAGATCAAGAACAAATAAAAACTGTAATTGATCGAGATTTGAGGGAGTTGGATGAATGGTCAAAATGTTGGCGCATGTCATTTAATCCTGATAAAACCGAAATCTTGTTTTTTTCAAGTGCTGAAATCCCTTACATTACTTTTTCACTAAATGGCGTCACAATTCCGATTGTCAAATGTCATAAACACTTAGGGGTTACATTTAGTAATGATGCTAAATGGAATACGCATATTGATAACATTATAACAAATGTTAAGAAACATTTGAATGTTCTAAGAAAACTTAAATATTAACTGAGTCGAAACAATTTAGAAAAACTCTTTCTTACTTATATAAGACCGTTATTTGAATATGCATCTGAGGTCTGGGATAATTGTGGTGTTAGCAATGCTTCTAAACTGGAACGACTCCAGTCAGAAGCAGCTAGAATTGTAACAGGACTGCCTATATTTACCAAATTAGAAACATTGTATGCCGAAATTGATTGGGAATCTTTGGCGGAAAGAAGAAAGAGAAGAAGGTTACAAATGTTTTATACAATACAAAACCACGATGCCCCTCAATACATAAGTAGACTAATTCCTCCTAAAGTTCAAAGTTTAAGTCCTTATCCATTGCGAAATGGTGATGACATAATATTACCATACTGTAGACTTTCCATCACTAATCAATCATTTATTCCCGATACGATTAGGCAATGGAATAGAATTGATCCAAATATAAGAAATGTTAACTCTATTTCGGCCTTCAAAAATACTTTAAGGAAAGATACTATTTTGCGGGAAGTCCCAAGACACTATGCATATGGTCCCCGAAAACTAAACATAATATTAACACAAATACGATGCTCAGCATCCTTTCTTAATTACGATTTATTTAGATCAAACCTTATTTCAAATCCATCGTGTTTATGCGGTTCTCATATTGAAGATGCAAACCACTTTTTCTTTGAATGTCCTACATATAACAACCATAGATTAGACCTTATTGGTAGTCTTAGATGGCTGCCAAATGGAACCAACATTGATTTACACATGCTTACCTGTGGCAATCTAGAACTTTCTTATGAACAGAATATAAGTATTTTTAGAGAAGTGTTTTAATATGTTAAGAGATCCAAAAGATTTTTAATTGTTTGAATTGTTTGACGTAGTGACAAGAGTCAAACGGAAACATCTTCAGCCATTATTGACTTTGTCTTTGATTTTAATTTTTGTTGACTTTGATTTTGATTCCTTTGTAATTATTTTCCATGTTTGTTCATTTTAAATTGTATACACGTTCTTGTATCTACTTTGTTCTAGTATATGTATATACTTGTATTGCGGAAAGGACTTTATAAGTATGCATTTACTTGTGTCCAATCCATTTTGTTATTAACAAATAAAATATGTTTAAATCAACGAAATGTTCATGCTGAGAAGCGGAAGAATTATTATTCAAAACAACATTAGGTGGCTCTGTTCTATGTGGAATTTTATAACCGAATCGTATAACATCTAGAATAAAATCAGAAGAACCAATGTTTTCCCAAAAAAGGTAAAGATTTACGTAATTTCCCTTTCACAAAAATATCACTACGCCCTGATTCATAGTCACAAAAAGTAGAAAAATTGTCTAAATTGTCAAACTTTGATACCTCAAAAATGTCTGTATCTTCTTTTTCGTTACGAAATTGGATTTCCTCTACCAAATGATTCCTTACCTTTCTACAATCTTTTGCCCAGTGTCCGTAGTTTCCACAGGAATAGCACAAATCTTCGGTTTTGGCATTTCCGGAAGGGCCACCTTGGCCCTGAGCACTCCGAAAGGGCCGAAGATTAGTAGGAATACGACTAAAACTAAGTCGAACCATTTAAAAGATTCAATACATTGATAGTTCTCTCGTCCGAATATCTTTTTGGATGTAAAATTGGTTCAAATTTCCGATTTTTATCAATTTATCAATTTAACCATGTGGACTAATTTAAATAACCCGATTGTTGTTCAAATTATCTGACGTTTTTCGGCTATGTTACTCTCGCAAATAATATATTCAATTCAGTAACATTTATTATACCTCCATATGAAAAATTGGTTGAAAATATTAATTCGGGTGCCCGCTCCTAACGCTTGGGGATACCCATCTCTTTATTTTTATGCACCATAATTAGTGAGCATTTGCTATAGTTTTCTAGTTTGAATTCTATATTTGATAGCAAATTAATTTAATTTTTTTTATTGAACATGTGGCTTTGTATAATTTTCAGATAGAGAACCGTGGATTAAACCTAAAATAGTCATTTTTATCCAATCAAAACCGAAGACGCGTAATATTAAAGTTATATTATTTCGGAACTAGTGTGAAGCATCGAATCGATATATATTCGATAACATTTACATTCGGAACAATTCAGTGCTTCAGACTGTAGAAACAATGCGGTATAGTAAACCATTTTTAAAAACAATCAATACGAAATATTGATCGGTCCATGACGTCACGCTCAAATCCTCTGATTGAACAAATCAACTCGTTTCTCTTTGAGAATCAAAGGGGAATTGTGTTGTATTATGACTATCACAGGTATAGGATAACGTTCGTCGACCAATACTTTCTCTGAATCAAAAATATAAAGAGGGGATAAACCAAACATAAACCAGTTATTATGAAATATATTCATTCTAATTTTAAAAAGGAAATTTTTACATTAACTAGATTAGGCAATTAAAACGTCTCTTTTATTATATAAAACTCGTGTTACTTTCAAGCATAAGGGAGATAACCTCAACTCGATTTAAAAGCATTCATGGCTGATAAGATAATATTTATTGATATAAAACCCAAAAATGAGTTGTTATCAGCAACAAACACAAGGAATACAGTATATACATAGAAAACAACAATTACATATATATATGTGGGATGTACCCATGAAACCACTGGGATGTTTCGACTGAGGAGACAACTGTATACAATTCATCATATATATATACTCAATAACATTATTTAATGATATAATGGGCTTATAAAAGCCTATTTCTATATTTATAAAGTCCACTTATTCCTGAAATACAACACATGCTAACATCATAATCATTACTTTGAAAAATGAAATGAAATTTTTCTGTGTCAGACATTTTAATAAAATCTGGAACAATATCAGATTGACTAATATGTACATAGGGTTCGTGTTGCTTGATGTATGTAGTAATGTTTGTTGCTTGTTTTGTTTCTCAGTTTTCTTTTAGCCATGCTTTGTAATTTCGTAAAAGGCTTCTCGGTGGCCATTACGTTAAGCTAATCATCTACAATTTATCACCTACATGTTAACACTGATGTTGGAGTTCGCGTGAATTCTACCGATTTTATTTTGTACAATCTTGAACTCACTTAAATCAACTGTGTTTTCAAATTGTCCAATGACAATTGACAATTTTGGGTTCATCTAAATATATTTTTAGACAGCAAAATCGTGAATTATGTGTTTTTAAAATTTTAAAATACAATTATCGTACATTAATGCCAATTTTATGTTTTAAAGCTAACATGTGTTTTATTCAGTCATAAGTTATGTACTCGGCTGTGCATAAGTTGTAAGAAAAACTGTGAGTTTTACCCAAATTTGCGATCACTATCCAATAAAAATCGACGAAAACGCAGAACTAGAATATTATTTTCCCCTATATTGATTAGACACTAAGTACGAACCAATACACTTTCGGCATAATGAACCTTTCGGAACAATCCAGGTTCTGAATAATACAGGGGAAAAAACACTAATCCAATTCTTTAAGATTTTCTACTAAATTTGTTATTTTTTTAAATTAGAGCAGCTCTTTTACCTTAAGTGCAACTTGACCGACATCATATATATCCAGAATCGTACCTGACAGGCCTATGTTCTCTCAAAATTTCATGACCTCTTTAACACCTTCCAAGAGAAAACCAGCTTCCGGGGTAAACCCCACTCTAAAAATAGCACTTTCTTTTCAGAAAATCTTGGTATATAGGTCATGTAGTGAATGTGACATAAAACATACTAAACACCATTAGAACAAACCAATTTAGGACTCAAAAATTCTCCAATATATTCACCTTTCAGAAAAACTTTCATTCATTAAAATCCAGTTAGTAGTTTTTAATATACACTAAGATAAACAGGACTATTTTGTTTGTAAGTACTATTTTCTGTTTATGTTCTAAATTTGATTGGTCCCTTTAGTGTCTTGACACCTACATCTTCATAGTAGTCTCGATCACCTAGACGCATATATACTTGTAGTCTCGATCACCTAGACGCATTGCGTCTACCAACAGGTGGAGACGAAACAATCCTTCTATTTTTACGGCCCTATTTTTAGACAAGGAAAACCATGAATACATGTCTATACTTATAAAATGACGTCACAGTAAGATTAATTAATTAATTGATAAAGTAGTATTTAATAAAAAAATATTAAAATGTAAACTTTGCTACAATTTTTATACACTTCTTGATATGAACGGAAGTAATGTTTTAGACAATAAAATATCATCCAATCAAAAACTTTCGCCCATTTTCGGGGCGGAATGATAACGAGTTCAATATAGAGATGAATCCAGACGCACAAATGTAATTAAGCGTCTGGATGATCGAAACTAAGCTTCAGAGTAGACGTTTGTTTCGGAACACTGAGGCCCTTTAAACGAAGAACTTCGGAATACACTTCAGAACAGTGAACCTTCGGCACAGTAACCTTTTCGCGGACAATGCAACTTCACATTAATGCACATTGACGATTGATCTCCAAAGTCACGCGCCATGCCATTTCTCTGAAATTAACCAAACAACTATGTCAATAAAACAGTAGTTTTACCCTTTAAGTCTTTTCAACTCTTCTAACTAACCAAAAATTATAAAATAAAATAAAATAAATTGTTATATTAGAATAAGACGGGTTTCTCGAATTTTTCACGGAGAGTACAAATATATCTATATTTTCCGACAATGTACGAATAACGTTTTGATCATATTAAAATACAATACATTTCATATCAAACAAAACACCGTATGGTAATGGATGCTCGTCTCCTAGACTCCTAAGATCAGCGTTTTAACCAGGTAATCAAGCTTACTCCTAAATACTATCCATAATATAAAAAAATTCTATAAGTGGGAAAATCAAACACTAATTATACAAGCCATCACATATATAATTTGTGATTTTTTACTCATCATATTTATGAAATTCGAGAACAAAAACGTATACAGATGGGAACAGTTTAACTAACTTATCGTTTACTATTGAGAAGGACGATTCCCCTCCCAAGTCTGCCACTATTTTTGTCAACTTTTAAAATACTGCTTTAAATACTCGACGAATATGTGCAGACATCGGATTCAAATGTCAAGACAAAAAACACATATTAAAAATAAAAAAAGACAGCAAAAACGACCACCTCCCCCCCCCCCCGAAAATTAAGTTTTCCAGATACCAAAGATTGCAATACGGTAGCTAAATGTCCAGAAGTTACCAAAGTATAGAGTCAGTTGAAAACATATATGCGAAATACATTTAAATAATTTTAATTCGGCTACAGATTGAATGAACTTTATACGACACGGTGGTAGCAACGTATACATTCCGTTGCCAACCTGGCGAGCGTTTGTATTTGTTAAAATAGGTATAAGGGAAATAGAAAATAATGCCACATTCAGGAAGTTTTCAGCTGTATTATGGCATGAAGTTGGGGGGAGGGGGGTGGGCAATATGGGCGGAGCATATACATTGATGCAACCAAAATAAAAAAACGAACACAAACGTCGATGGCCAATATCAATTACACTTTGGTCAGTTTCAATGCTTCAGGTCCATTACTGACCATGTGATATGGTGATATGATTTTTTATGTGTTTGTTTAAATGTTGTATCCTACATTAAGTACAACAGTGAATACGTGTGTTGTGTTCTGATTGGGTCAATAGTGGATACATGTGAACAATCTTTTGTCGGTAAGCTGCTGCATGAATAAAGTTTTAAAAAGTTTTTAAAATGCTGCAAGATAAAATTTTGGTAATTAAAAAAAAACATTAGTATTTATACATTCACTGCATTAGAAATTCCATGTAGAAGAGAGAGGTCTCAAAATGTTCTAAAAAAAGGAAATTGGTCACGGATTAGCTACAATAATGTAGCTCCTTTTTAAATTTTTTTATGGACGGAGCTACAAAGAGGTCCCATTACTCGTAATGGAGCAGACACTCTTGAGATTTATATATATTTTCCGCTATTAAACTATTTTTGTTCAATTTATATTTTTTTACTTTCTACGTCGTTCAGTTGACATTTCTACAATTTCTAATTAAATAATTGTAACACTTTTTCGTAATCATGGCATTGTTATTGTGGAAAGTAGAATTGTAGAGTCGTATCGGTAAAAATTTGATCCCAGCTAATGCAATAAAGCCGGGAATAACTGGATCGGATGAATATTTTAACAAATCGATTCAGAAATTACGCACTTCCCTTATTCAAATTTTGACAACAATGCCATGATTACGAATAAAGTGTAAAACTAACGAATTAGGTGTTGTAGAAATATCAGTAAAACTTCAAAAACATTTAAAAGTATGTAGCAATTTAGGGAAACAGTTTAATAGCGTATTATATGCATGAAACCTCCGGGTGTGGATCACCCCCGGCTTGTGCAGCCATGGTTACTATCGTAGTACTTTTGTAACTGCTTTACAAATATCTATACAATACGCGTTAATGTTGTCACGAACATATTCAGAAATTAGATTAGTTTCCTCCCTAATCTTGATGTTATTTGAATCATAATTTTAACCAATTACTGTGTGTTTAATTTCAAGAAGTTATCAGTTTATTCTGGGACTAGTATAACTAACGGGATTGGACACTCGCTAAGTCTTCAGTTTAAAAAGTACGATTTCCTTGTCGCGCGAGACCGGAACGAGATTAAACGAGAATGCAGAAATGACAGCATCTATAGTACAATACGATACTAATATTTCAGTTAAAATTTGTGCAATTATCTCGTGACAGTAAATATTATTGATTTATTTTAAAATTTTATTTATTTTATTTGCCTTATTGTATTATTGTGACCATGTTTTATCATTTAAAAAAATATTGAAATCAGTGAAAATCGGGAGCTTTTTTAACGAACGCCATTTTTGTATGTAATTTTTACGAACTTTATACTTTCAGACCATATATCATATGCAAAATTACACATTTAAAAGGTATAGACCAACCAATTTGTCTTTTTTGTCGCGTTGCAGCATATATTATTTTTGTTGAGAATCCCCAGTTATTATTGGATTACGTTTCATGAAATATTATCACGTTTTCAGAAAATTTATAAACGATCCCCTTAAATAAAACCAATCCACGCATTTATTATGAACGCAGTATTCCTTTTTCTTTCACATTCTGAAAGAATGATGTTTTAAGAATGCACAGAAATAGGTCATAATTGATAACACGATTAATAAGCATACTTTCTTTTACCTTTTTTTTCGAACACTTTTTTCCTCATTTTTTCCCATCCTGTTACGTATTTTCTGCTTCTATTTTACAAGAAAGTCTTTAATTTTAAATGCAAATGATAAACAAAAATTCAGAATTGGAATAAGTATGTTTTACAACCCATTCTCTTTTAATTTGGCGTACACCTGTTGCAATTGTTATGTATATATAATCACAGGTGTGGTGAACAAATGGTTCAATAAACAACGGTGTCAAAAGTTGTCTGAGGGTACACCCTAGGAAGCTAATACCTGTGTCATCATATAAATTGTCTAATTGGTGAAAACCATAAACATCAAATAAAATCATACAAAGCGGTTTTGATTTTAATTCACTGGGACAGGGACAGTCTATACTAAGTATAGACTGTCCCTGACTGAGACTAGTACAACAATCGAATTTTAGAATTAATCAAAACTTTTGTTTTTGTTTTTGGTTTGTTTGTTGTGTGTGTTTTGTTTTTGTTTTCTTTGTTTTTTTATGTATGTGTTGTGTTTTTTAAATTTGTTTGAGTTTTGTTATTAAATGCATCAATGTATTGATATATACACGTATAACTTGCTCGAGTCTCGAACAGATTTTATGTACAAAAGCCGTATATACGGTCATATCTGTGTCGACACTTGTTCGCAAATAGAGTATTGGCGCGACGAGGAAAAGTATACGATATCGTTAGATTCCAGTCCCGTTGATTTAATGCAAAACATGTCCCAATTAGGGATAACAGCATATATTACAAAGTACAAACACAAAAATGAAACATATAACATGAACATTAACATTTCTAAGATACATATACATTATAGATTATCCTCTCTCCTCAGTTCTAATGACGGTATTATAAAAGAATAAACTATGGAGATTTGACCAGGGTGCCGTTTCATAAAGCGATCGCTAAACGTGCTCGTTATCCCATGCAATTTAAATGGGATAACGTGCACGTTAAGCTAACGATCGCTTTATGAAACGGAACCCAGATGTTGATGCATTTAATAGCCATTTCAGTTTATTTATTTCATTTAAAGATTCAAAATTAGAGTGTTTAGTGCTTAATTTTTCAAACATGTTATTTCATAGTGCTTGGTTTTTATCGCATTGAAAAAAAACGATTTTCATCTTCTACTTTATTACAATGTACCATAACCTCTTATCCCTTGGTATTTTATTAAATCTTCCGACTTCAATTTGAAGTATGTGATCACATATTCTAAATTTTGTGAAAGTTTGTCTGTATTTGAAATTAGGATGGGAGAGATAATATTCTTCCTCAGAATCATTTTTCAAGTATTTATATAAATAGGCCTCATTAGATTTATCTAACTTATTTATCTTATCAAGGGTGATATCTTTATAAAATTTATTTACATTATCATTTCATGAAATTAAAACGTAATGTTCAAGTTTCTCGACTCTGTGATTCTAAACTTATAATGATTTTGAAGCTTCCTGTAACTTTCCAAATTTTTACATGATTTTTATTTTCGAGTTTTCTTCAATGAAGATTAAACGATACATTTAATTTTGGATACCTAGGCTGATGGACAGCAATTTTTTCTCATATTTTATAGTGTCAAAAATAATCAATAGGATCGACAAAAGTTGCTGCAACTTATCAAGTTCTCTCTGTTCCATAATCTTAAAAACTATCGCAGAAGATGACAACAAGAAAATTACTACAGTTTTAAATAGTTGCAGAAAATAAGATAAAACTTGACCAAAGAAAAAAGCAAGGCATTTTTTATTATAAAATAAAACCAAAAAAATAAAGGGGGGGATCGAGCTATGCAGAAAGACTTCTTAGGTTTACTCTATATAGATCAGCATTTAGAGAACTTAATTTATTGATTTATTTTTATATATTCCGCCTCGTGACATTGATACAGACGGATAGATAACCATCATACCAATTTACCGATGATTATTTAATCGTGCAATATATTTGAGTGTGTATGTGTGGTAAGAAGCTACAAATAGAAAATTTAAACAACAATAAATACTTATACAAAACATATCAAATACAAAATGTAGTAAATAATTAACGGAATTGAAAAATACAATGTCCTTAAAGAGTACAAGAACATATATATGCAAAATTTATGAAAAATAAAAAAAGGCAAGTGAAATAAATACCTTAAAATTCGTCATAGTTTTGTTTCGTTTAATGATATGGAAAAAGGTAAGAACCTGCAAATAAAAACTTCAAAATAATACAGTTCTACAAAAGTCTCAATTCGACCTTAGTTGATAGATGACCCCTTTTAGGGGTTTTGTCCCTTTAAAGGTACAAAATTGTGTTTTTGTCTGTCGTCCGTAAACAATTCATAAATCCTTTCCTCTGAAATCACTGATCCAATTTGACTTAACATTTGCAAGAATGATATAATGACATGTTATCAACAACTGGTCATCATTTCGAATTGAGCTAATAAACAAACATGGCCGCTGTTACTAGAAGTAGTAAAATCACTTAAAATCACTTATACTAGTAACTCAAAAACTATATAAGATAGTAAAAATCCGATATATCTTAAGGCTCTTCAGAATCAATAGTTCTCCGAAATCTCTATTAGGTCAAATGTTAGATGACCTCTTTTAGTGGTTATGCCCTTAAAAGTAAAAAAAAAATCGCTTTTTTATGTGTTTGCCTTTTAGAATAAAAACTGTTGCAAATAGAGAAAAGCTGTTGCTTGCTGAAATGTAGAGCTCAAGAAGCTCTACAAAATTCTTCATTTGACCTTGGTTGTCAGATGACTTTTTTAAGGGGTTTTGTCCCTTTATTTAAATTCAAAAATCATGTCTTTGCTTATTGTATGAAAACTATTGCAGATAGAGAAAAGCAGTCGTTTGATTACATGTTCAGTAAATTAAACAAAAATAACCATTCCCTACAAAAGCCTTTGAACATCAGACAACAACCAAGGAAAAATCAACTTCGTCGTTTTTATATTTAGTTACACGGGAATATGGGAATAAATGGATCGAGTGCATTTAATATATTTTGCGAAGTCTAGTTGTTAATAACTGTATAGCTAATAGTGCTTATGATTTTCGTTCTGTGAAATTCCCGCGCGTGAGTTATTTTCACTGATCAGTTGATCATGACATCTTTATGAGACTGCGTTCAAATAATAAAAAATATGTTAGTCTGAGTTTTGTTTTCTAAGCTAAGTTAAAATATAGTATACCATATATTCCATATGACTTTTGCTAATTTATACGGATATTTTCATATGGTACCCCGAATTGCATGTAATTATATGTTCGTTGTTACTGTTGGGCAATATAACATATACAGGCAAAACACAAAGTACCTTTTGGAGAATATTCGTGTACATTGACCACAATCATACATAATATTTGTATATAAGATTATGACCCTAAAAGAAGCGTATCAATCTTTCTGCTACCTTCGGACGGTAACTAAATGTCACACGGCGGTTAGTCATATCAACTTTTGATCATAGCCTCCTATGGCCGAGATGTGTTCGATAAGAAACTTTACAACGTTAGAACGAGACGGTTTTAGAACCTACATGTCACGAAATAACGAATAATGCTCGCCTACTGCTTACCATTTTTGAGATCACTAGCCTGATTCGTTTGTGGCTTTAATATTACTAGGTTCTGGCGATATTTCTTAGAAGTTTACACTAAGATAGCATTGTAACCTGAAATGTTCAGTGAGCGGTTTGTGTTACTTATTTGTTGTTGTATATTTTTCATACTTAATGATAAAAATATTGATTACAATTATTATATGAAAGATATAAAAAAATAACATTGAAATAAACATCTAAAGATGCATATTGGTTGACTAGATTTCTTATAATATTGTGGAATTGTTTGGGTTTGTCTTAGTTTAATTTGAAGTTAAGTGTACAATAATTTAGATGATGCAAGGGGTGGAGCTTGTATGACATCACAACTGTTCAATAACTATTGCTTCATCCCTTGAATTATTGGAACATTTTATCGTGCGATAAGTATACACTTTTAGAGGTATATTAAGTTCAATTTTTTCTTTGCCTCAAAACGAATCTCTGTAACAATTTTACATAAAACAATATTGAATTTTCGGACTCCGTTGTTTGTTAAATACATTCACATTAGAGATGAATAAATTCTTTTTTTAAGTCAGCATTATAATCTTCTCGTCCGTTACATGTTTCATGCACCTCGCTGAATAAACATATGAATTGGGTTCCACTGCTAGAATTTAATATTCACTGTCTGACATTGAAAAATCCAAGTTGAAATCTCCATGTTGGACAGTTTGACGTTTTTCCCATTTCGGTAAAAACATAATGTTCCATGTTTGTGGCTATTTATGACAACGTAATATCGTACAAAATCGAAATATCATGATCTTGCTGCCATACATTACTTGAAGAATCATGAAATTGCTCCCACTGACGAACGTGATGAAAAAGTTCAATTCTTGTTCTGTTATGTCCTTGTTACAGTTTTCAAAATATTGCCGCACTGTAACTTATATGGGCTTATAAATTCGACGTAGAAAAATTTCATTGGACCATTCCACAAATCATTTACAATACACGTCCTGACTATATAAACGCCCCTTCGCTGTAAATCATATACAGTAAATGACTTGTACTGTAAATATAACATATAACACTGTAAGTACGCCAGCTTAATTTAATTAAACCAATTATTCAAAGAAATCAATCAAGTAAATCCAACCTTAATTGGACAATTAAGGACTTGTCAGTGCTTCTTAACAATATGTAGCTTCTTTCCTACTCGCCACCCGGCTCCCCCCCCCCCCAACCATTGCTGAAAATGGCTTAAAATCTTTCAGTAAGACAGAGGAATTTACTGTTTAAGGTTTTTTTCTAAAACTGAATCAGACACAGGAAGTCAAAACTACTTTATAGTACCGATCCAATTCCAATAATGTGATGTTTGAATCTGTTATGAAGTAAAGAAACATAACTTATATACACAATTTAGATACGACTATGTCTGTTTTGAAATGTTGTTTGTCTTATGCAAGAAAAAGCGTCGTCATTTTCCTCTTTCCTGTTTCGCGTTTTGTTAGTTTGTTTGTTTGTTGACTAACGCCACTGCATTTTTCAGCTATATCATGGCCGCCCAGTTTTTTTGGCGGGGAGAAGGACTGAGTACCCGGAGAAAACCCAGATCTTCGGTCGGAAAACTGGCAATCTTGTCAATTAGGAAGGCAGTCGAAAATACCCTTCCCGCAATACGACTAGAACCCGCAACGTCAGTGTTGACAGGCACGTGATCACAAGTAACAGGTTATAGGTGCAGGAGGAGTTTGCTGAGATTGTAAAGGGTGCAGTAGGCGTTTGCTCAGATTTTAAAGGGTCATGGAGGCGTTAGCCTTGTACATGTTAGAGGAGTAAGAGGCGTTGGCCAAGTAGACGCTATAGTTTTAGGAGGCGTTAGGCCAAGTAGACGCTATAGTTTTAGGAGGCGTTGGCGGCGTGGGAAATGTTATAGGTGTAGGGGACGTTATCATGGGTCATATTGGTGTAGGGGGCGCTGGTTGTTCTAGATGTTAGGTATAAGAGGAATTGACCTAGAATATGTCACGTGTAGAAGGCTGTAGATGTTTTACTTGTCCAATAAATCATAAATGTCTATTTACATCTACCAAAGTGCAGTTGATGCAGTAACCATTAAGTATACAATTGACAAATTTACATTAAATGTGCAAAAGTTGGGGATGGAGTTAAATAATTCCCAAGTCACGTAGTGTAGCAGGAATTAATTTTCTCACTAATGAGACAGCGTATTACCTATTTTTAGCCGGTTGAGATATCCTGCTCTCAACGCGTGGGTGAGATAAAAATTTCACGCTCCTTTTCCCGTAAAAATATATTGTGACGTCAACTGTCGGTTCAGTAATAAAAATTCTAATATGACGTCCTGCTTTAGCTATGTAAACAACGCCGTGTCAAAATTCCAATAAGTTTAGTTCGCACATGCGTAAACTGCGTGTTTTGTGTAAATGTAAAAACTGACTTACTGTTACGTGTTATCCATAATTATCGTTATTGTTAATAATTTAGTTATTTTTAGTCTGAATTCTGAGATTTATATGAGTTAAACTACTCCCGATACATCATTTTTTTTAACAATTCTACATTCGAATCAATATGACGTCACAATTAGAATTCCGACGTCATATTACGCTGAACTGAAAATTTCAAACTGGAACGACGCAATTTCGTTAAGATTTCTCAATATTTTTGTTTAAAAGGTACGTACATTCAATAAAATGACGAGAAAAAAGTTTATGTCAATTTTATTTGCTTTAACATACTGTTTTGGGATCTATCGTATTAGTTTCGAAAAAACAATATTACCACTGAAAGCATCCTCTTAGAACCGCTTCGAAATTTTAAAACATTTGTTAGACATATTAGAATAGAAATAGATTATTGCGAGCGAGCTTTATGGGAATTAGAACATGGTCAGACCATATATTTGTCTTCATTTTATCGCTCGGTATAAAATATTGACAAATATAAGGTCTGACCATGTTCTAATTCCCATAAAGCCCGCTCGCAATAATCTATTTCTTAATTATAAAATATTTGCTTTAGTTGTGTTGGTTTACTATGTTTTTTTTAAATATTAACATGAAAACCACAACAAATCTGAGCTTCCATGACCCAATTTATACCACGATATGATAGGGGTCATTATCCTATTCATGGAATGAAATTCCGGTGCGTGTAAAAAGATGGCAGGATGAAAAAATAGTCCCAAATTTCTCTTTTGTTTCTGCTTTTGCTTATAACTGCTATTGCTTAAGAGTTGGATGTACTGTAGAATAAGAATATATTTTTTTTCCATTCAATGTCTTTACAGTGGAAGCACTTCCTAAAGTGTGTAATGTGGTAGAATGTGACCACAACTTTGAAATGAAAGTAGAAAAACCATTCTTAAACTTTGAGGTAAAATTCCAGAAAAATGTCCGTGGACAGGTATACTTTTCTCTCCATTTTTATGTAATTTAGCATTATATGTGTTATGCTCCATATATGAAATTTTAAGTGAAAGAAAGATTTTTTTAATAAAAAATTTTGATGTCTTGCCCGTTCGGTTACTTTTGCAAAGGCCATCCAAAAGGATAATGACCTAAATATCGGTAAACATCAAAACAAACACTGTGACGCAACATGTGTACACTGGAGATTACGTTCAGGGTCGATAACTCTATGTGTTGCCATCTTCCAACCGAACAGAAACGGATTTTTTAACGAATTAGTGATAAATAGAATCAAACGCCGGTTGTAAGACAAGACGGGAAAATCTCAGACACCCGCGTGAAAGATTTCTGTTGGTCTCCAACTCGTCAGTACGGAGCCCCTTTAGTGCCATGTGGAAATTTTTTTTTCTATGTCGTGCGCACGAAATAGTAAGTCGTGCGCACAAGATATTAAGTCGTGCGCACGAAATAGTAAATCGTGCGCACGAGATAGTAAGTCGTGCGCACGAAATATTAAGTCGTGCGCACGAGATATTAAGTCGTGCGCACGAGATATGCCCCTTTAGTGTCATGTGGAAAATCTTTTTTTCTAAGTCGTGCGCACGAAATAATTAACTCGTGTGCACGAGATAGTAAGTCTTGCGCACGAGATAGTAAGTCGTGCGCACGAGATATTAAGTAGTGCGCACGAAATAGTAAATCGTGCGCACGAGATATTAAGCCGTGCGCACGAAATATTAAGTCGTGCGCACGATATATTAAGTCGTGCGCACGAGATAGTAAGTCGTGCGCATGAAATAGTAAGTCGTGCGCACGAAATATTGTCGTGCGCACGAAATATTAAGTCGTGCGCACGAGATAGTAAGTCGTGCGCACGAGATAGTAAGTCATTTAATAAAGCAGTTATTGACTTTGTTTTCAGTCCTCCTGAATTATTTGTTAACCTCAGCGCGCAAACAATCATACAGAATGTCCGTTAATTTATGAGAAGACCTCATCCAAAGTCTATAATTGTTGTATTAACAGAAATAAAAGTTTACAACTGTTTTTTTATCGCAGGATTTTAAATTATCGTTGTTTATGGATGTTGTGTCATGTACTATTTGTTATCTATTGTATGGGAAGTATACCCGGGTTACCTCAAGTCCCAAATTTAATACATTATATCAAATTCATACGCAAATTGCAGAAAAACCTTTAACAATTACTTGGGGTCTTGGTTACCTGAGGACAAGGACCTTACCGCTATCTGATTTTACTTTTAAATGGCCGAAATTATTTGCAGAAAATTTCAAAGTGCTCCGATTTCACTAAAGTTATGATTTCTAAGCATATTTTGTTTAAATCTTTTCAATAGAAGACTATCCAAGGAAGGTTCTGGGCAACAATAATTACTTGTTAACTTTACTATTTTAATATGGAGAAAACTGTCAAATCGATATTTTGATACAATAAAGCCAATATGGGTAAAACTCGGCCAATATAGATTTTTCCCGTATTTGCTCAATATGGATAATTTTCGACACTCTCAGTAATTATCGTTATCTTCAATGATCATTCAAGAATCTGTCTGTCAACAAGGAAGGTTATAATCTATTTATCACATATTTTCAAGCATACCAATAAAAGCAAAGCTTATTTATTAACACTACCGTACAAAATACACTGATTTTCACATGGTCTATGCAACACATCCGTTTAGTTTATTTCCAATCGACATCGGGATATCCCCTACCCAAGTCGTGAATGAAAGCGAGCTTTTGATTAGCTACATCAAGGTATGATGTAGCCAATCAAAATAGTGACTTCTAGCCCGGGAATTTCCTAGCTAAGTTTGTCAGGGTTTCGTGTAGAAACCCTGACTTGTGAGGATAGATAAAAGTATCAATCATAAAATTTACTACATATTCAAATTAAATGTGTGATAATACTTTAAAACATACTGTCCCCAACTTAAGATGGTATACTAGATTACCACATCCTGGAAGTAATGCCACCTTCACTGCATATCGATCGGTATTCTCCCCTATAGCTTCAATGCAGTACAATATTTGAGGTGTGATAATATTCACCATGTGTATATCTATATCTTGTATTTTTTCGTGTGGATTTTGTTCCCTATTAATTTGATGACTATTTGAAATATCAGAGATAATAAAAGTACATATCTTATGATTTTCTCAGGATTTATTTTAAAATTTGAATACCACAAAAGGGAAGCATGAAATCCGAGACACAGTCAAACACTTTATAAATCCCGCTTGGGAGTGTAAAAAGCATAAAGCCGTACATGTATGCTTTATTTCCAATGAAAATCGCTGACAGATTTAATGGTTAGGTCTATAATTTATAATAAATGAAGGAAATAATAGGATGGACGGACGGAAAAGGGAGCAAGCATTGACGGTACACATGAACACTATTATAAACTTGTACATTCCGCTTTTATAAACAGTATAAAATAATTACCCTTATCAACCTCATGAAACAAAACTGAATTAAGGCCTTGTCAAAGAAATCACCACTGAAATAACCACCGGCTTTCAAGTCATCAAACTGGGAATTCCAAAACTGAATTTTTTCCTTGCGAAGAATGCACCACCAAGACTCGATCCTCTGGTTATGTTGGCTAGTTCCATACAAAAATCTAGCATTTCCTGATCCTAACACTGTCTGAAGTTCTGCAACCAAGCTGTTTTCTGTCCCCATGTCCCCTCTTAATGTTACAGGAACACCACCAACATCCAGCACTGCCCGACAATAATAGGATGCGACAACAAATGGATCATTGTTTGATTTTCCAACATTCATCCAAACAATATATCTTGAAAATCCATCGATGCATCCGTTAATGCAGATGCCATACGGTTTAAGCTTATCATACGAGTCTAAATGCCAATTAAAATTCGGACCATTTGCTACATATTGACGCCTTTTAAAGTTTCTCTTTGCTCGCAGAGATACACCTGTAAAAATATAAATAAAAAAACTAAATAAAATAAAGCATAAATACAGGACTTTTGCACACTGACATTATGTTAAAAAGATTCAATGAAAGTTAAACCTATTCAGTGATATATGAGTAGCCTTGTATACAAAAAAGATGCAAAAAGTACCAATGTACGTGAATGGTTCTTGTTTTGCATAGGAGAACCCAAAATTCTTGAGATCATAGAAAACTATGAACACTGCACACTATCTGAAACCCCCCCCTCTTCCCCCGCCCCCAAATATGTTTAGAAAAGTCAAAACGAAACCGTCCAGGTCCACAATGTCATTCTATAATAATGAATATTTCGAAGTTTTATCATATTCCAAGCAGTGGCGCAATAGTAATTGCGGTTGAGAAATGGGTACTCTTTTAGGTCAAAGAATGACAAAGTCCATTAGGTTTGGTTATGGGAAACCCCAAAATATAAACTACCTGGTGCAAAATGGCAAAGTTAGTAAGGAATAAAGATTTTGACAATATCTCATCAAATTCTAGCAAGTGGTGTAGGAGGAGTTGCGGGTGAGACTTAAATGTCTTACGGAAGGACGAACAACCATCACTATATACTTCCACCCACTTTTTAAGCGGGCATAAGAAAAGGTCAAAATAGCATTATGTTATAAATGTTTCAGTCAAATCCATTCACTGATGTAGGCGTTGTGCATAAAAAACGGTATCCTATGTTCCAAACACAAGCTAGCAGCCAATAAAGAAAAAAAAAACTAGCAACTATTAAGCCAGCAACCACAACATAAAACGGCCGTAAAATATTTATTTACAATTTTACCTTTCAGTCGATAAATACACGAATCACCCAATTTTGATATTAAAATGAGGTCAATGGATACATGTACGTATTTTTGATGAGAAGATGATACAAACAAGAAAAACGTTAACTAACATTCCTGATTGGGTTGTGTTTCAACGTATTCCACCACCCGACTAGGGTTAGGATAGATAATTATGAGATGTGAAATAAGTGTAAAATTCTGCAATAAAAAACAGCCAGCAGCCTTCAACACACCCGAAGGTCGCTGCTCGCCGTCGTGCAATTGGTACCAGATTAAAATTAAATTGCAAATGATTCAAAACCAACCCAAGAATTATTAAAGAACGACCCAACTTTCGTAATTTTTTACAGCAAAGCTTGACAATCTTATTGCCATGTATGTGCACTATTCGGAATAAAAATTTTAGCGATATCCCACAAGGACCGATTCAGAAATTCAACCTCGTAAACGTCAATGCGCCGACTTAGCATACTCGCTCGTCAAAGACGTTCTGACCAATCGGAAACGTCCGGAATTATAACAATCCAACAATGCAACACAATGTGTTTCTAAGTAGAAATATATCACGTCACGAGTGATTCAAATACTAAGCGCTTCAAGAAAATGCACGTGATAACCCGGATAATCCAGTCCCCTCCGTAGTCAATGCTCGTCTTCAATTACTTACTTTCCTACTTACTACATGCACCTAAGTACAAAAATTTAAGACAACCGCTTACCCTGTGGATCTAATACGCCAAGTAGAATTCTCACATACTCCTTCTGTATTACGAATCCTGCCTGAATACATTTTTGGTGCATCCAATCTGTAACCATGATATTGTCCCGACCCTTCTTATTGACGTTGGATAAAAACAGAAACGTCAAGAATATCGGAGAAGTTCTTTCTTCTGTACAGTCCAAATTTTTTGGTAATACGCTTTAACTGTCTATGTGATATATTGAAATCGTACACTTCATCCAAAAATGAAATAATTTCCTTATTAGTTAAACCTATCTTAAAGAGGAATTTAATCCAATTATCCCTGTTTTCGGTCATCGTTCACAATGTCGGTGTCAAGACAAAACATTAATAGCCTTGCGCATTAGCAAGACATTCATGGCGGAATTAATTCTCCGATGAGCACGAGACTTAGTATCCCGTGCGCACGAGTTAATATCACGAGTTAATAATTCGTTCGCACGAGTTAATATTTCGTGCGCACGATTTAGAAAAAGAAATTTTCCACGTAGCACTAAAAGGGCATATCTCGTGCGCACGATTTACTATTTCGTGCGCACGACTTTCTATTTCGTGCGCACGAGTTAATTATTTCGTGCGCACGACTTAGAAAAAAAAATTTCCACATGGCATATCTCGAGCGCACGACATAATATCTCGTGCACACGACTTAATATTTCGTGCGCACGACTTACTATCTCGTGCGCACGATTTACTATTTCGTGCGCACGACTTAATATCTCGTGCACACGACTTAATATTTCGTGCGCACGACTTACTATCTCGTGCGCACGACTTACTATTTCGTGCGCACGAGTTAATTATTTCGTGCGCACGACTTAGAAAAAAAAAATTTTCCACATGGCACTAAAGGGGCACCGTACGTCAGAGCATCGTTGGAGACGATAAATCTTTTCACATGGATGTCTGAGATTTTCCCGTCTTGCCCTCCTACCGGTGTTGGATCCTATATATCTTCTTGCGATGTCTGTTAAGTGACTGTGTTTTTACGCATGGATGTTTTTGAAGTGGAAATAATTAAGGTTTATTTTTTCATCAGATCTTGGTCGGCGATTACCACGGGCACACTACATTTTTGTTATTTAGTATGTTTTGTATACAAGCGATGTCCAATACTTGGTTTTGCCTGGAACTGACAAAGAGAAAAGGTTTCCACCCACTGTTTTGGTTCCTGACTGTCCACAGAATATCTTTTACTAATTATATACTTTGTATCTGTTGACACTGGATCTGTTTAATCATATGTACTCTTAATATATAACTCTATTTAATAAACTCCTCTGTTCATAGAAAATACATCAAATCTACGAGCTAGTGGCAAAACTGAACTTTGATTTGTGTTGTTAATTTTTATTTAGAAATTGATTTATTGAAACGGAATGTCTCATGAGACCAATTGTGTAGTGAAGACGTGTGAACATGTTTTTGAGAATCACCATTTTGCTCCTATATATTGCACGAAGACATGCTCATCTTAGACCGTCATCACAGTTAGTAGAATAACTTCTTAAGAACATGTGTATATTCAACTCCTAGGTCCATGTAGATGACCTACTACAGTACTTGCACCCGCTAACGCAACACTTTGACTGATTGATAACTGATTGCTGACGGATTTTGGAACGCTGACGGATCGCTGACTGATTGATGACGAATACACCCGTCCAAAATTATGAATCCGTAATTACCTTGGTATAACCGTCAGTGCGATCAGTCCAATCAGTGCGATCCAGATTTCGTCATTTAATTTTGCATAAATCAGTCGGTTTATTTGTGGATACCTATAACTTAATTTGAAGATGAAACGAATTATGCGTCATTTGTATATTATATATGCATTTATAATAAAATAAACGCAAGTATTCAAAAGAATAGTTTATACAAATGTCTCGTTAAAAAAAAATGAAAAGTTAAAAAATTATTTAAAAAATTAAAAAACAAAAACAAAAACAAACTTGACAACTCGTTTATTTATGTTATATAAATAAGCACATTTCTTTAAGGCAGGACATCTAATCGGGTCGAATCCTATAAACCTTAAAAAAAATCCGTTTGATTCAACCCATATCATTAGCGATGGATACATATTTTATTTCCGTAATTCGTTATTGATCCTCTGTTTTATTTTCCGCGACTCGTGATTTCGGCGTCTTCTATTTTCCGTGTCCTATTACATGTATAGTTGTGCTGACCCCGTCCTCCCTCTCAGTAATAGGTTTATTTCACATTTAGCAAAGGACGGGTCTTTATTTTCACAGACATCATTTTACATGCAGTTAGGAAAAACAAGTTACTTAAATGTATGCGTGCATGTTTTTATTTAGTCTACAACATTTTTGGTCACCCATTTTTTCAATCAAATTATAAAACTGTTATGTATAAACAATTGTTGAACTGTTGAACAAATAAGGTTGAAAAAAACATATTATTTACTAAACATAAAGATGAAAATATTGTAAAATATAAAGCGATTATTGTCGCAAGTTTTATTTGACATGCAGTAAAAATAGTTTAAGACGTATGCTTACAATTACACTGGATTGTTTGATTCTTTATAACATATGCTTACAATCACACTGGATTGTTTGATTCTTTATAACATATGCTTACAATTACACTGGATTGTTTGATTCTTTATGATTTTCAGCAACACATCAGCTATTTCATGGCATCCAGTGTTTTTATTGGGGTGGTGTGGTAGGAAGCCGGAGTACATTTTTAAACGGACAATCCTAGTCAATTAAGTTGGAGTCGAGCACACCCTTCCTGCAGTTATTTGCAAATCCACAACCTGTTCACTTGCATGTGATACATAGTAGATTACTAACCAATCAGCCACCAAGGCTACGATAACCCTCGGAAGAAAAGTCTGCGAATCCTGCAGTTTAGCATAACAATGTTCTACAGAAAGAACCGTTTTTATGGTACGATATAGTATTTTTTTAGTGTAAACACTGTTATTACAGCCATATCGATAAAACAGAATCAAAACTTTAAAAGAGCGTCCTTTAATTTGAATAATAATAATTATATTGATTGATTGATTGGATGTTTGCTTGACTTCCCCCAAGCAGTATTTCAGCTTTGTTCAGGACGAAAACAAGTTTAAAAACAATCAATTAGCGAAAGATGGACCGAAGGGCAAAAATTTTGAAAGCCACATAAATTGGTATGGATAGGGGCGGAAAAA
The DNA here is from genome assembly GCA_944474755.1 of Limnoperna fortunei. NCBI lineage: Eukaryota > Metazoa > Mollusca > Bivalvia > Mytilida > Modiolidae > Limnoperna > Limnoperna fortunei. The sequence goes on along the minus strand of OX104112.1, from coordinate 26,521,147 downwards.
TTACCTTTTTGTGCCTCCTTTTTTATATATACACAAGGGATGCAAATTGCGCAAGTAGCGTGGCACTCTCAGAACACGACACCCACTATGCTCCTCCATACCCCACAATCGAGAAGGCATCCCCTATCCGCTACTTGTACCTGAACCACTCAGCTCCTAGGTCCATGTAGATGCCCTACTACCTTAACCACTCAGCCTCCTAGGTCCATGTAGATGCCCTACTACCTTAACCACTCAGCCTCCTAGGTCCATGTAGATGCCCTACTACCTTAACCACTCAGCCTCCTAGGTCCATGTAGATGCCCTACTACCTTAACCACTCAGCCTCCTAGGTCCATGTAGATGCACTATTACCTTAACCACAGTCTCCTAGGTCCATGCAGATGCCCTACTATCTCAACCACTCAGACTCCAAGGTCCATGCAGATGCCCTACTACCTTAACCACTGAGTCTCCTAGGTCCATGTAGATTCCCTACTACCTTAACCACTCAGCCTCCTAGGTCCATGTAGATGCCCTACTATCTCAACCACTCAGCCTCCTAGGTCCATGTAGATAACTTACTACCTTAACCACTCAGCCTCCTAGGTCCATGTAGATGCCCTACTATCTCAACCACTCAGCCTCCTAGGTCCATGTAGATAACTTACTAATTTAACCACTCAGTCTCCTAGGTCCATGCAGATGCCCTACTACCTTAACCACTCAGCCTCCTAGGTCCATGTAGATAACTTACTACCTTAACCACTCAGTCTCCTAGGTCCATGTAGATGCCCTACTACTTGACCCCTCAGTCTCCTAGGTCCATGTAGATTCCCTACTACCTTAACCACTCAGCCTCCTAGGTCCATCTAGATGCCCTACTATCTCAACCACTCAGCCGCCTAGGTCCATGTAGATAACTTACTACCTTAACCGCTCAGTCTCCTAGGTCCATGTAGATGCCCTACTACCTTGACCCCTCAGTCTCCTAGGTTCATGTAGATTCCCTATTACCTTAACCTCTCAGCCTCCTAGGTCCATGCAGATGCCCTACTACCTTAACCACTCAGCCTCATAGGTCCATGTAGATAACTTACTACCTTAACCACTCAGTCTCCTAGGTCCATGTAGATGCCCTACTACCTTGACCCCTCAGTCTCCTAGGTCTATGTAGATTCCCTATTACCTTAACCTCTCAGCCTCCTAGGTCCATGCAGATGCCCTACTACCTTAACAACTCAGCCTCCTAGGTCCATGCAGATGCCCTACTACCTTAACCACTCAGTCTCCTAGGTCCATGTAGATGCCCTACTATCTCAACCACTCAGCCTCCTAGGTCCATGTAGATAACTTACTACCTTAACCACTCAGCCTCCTAGGTCCATGTAGATGACCTACTACATTGTACCATAACTGCAGCCTCCTAGGTCCATGTAGATGTCCTACTACCTTAACCACTGAGTCTCCTAGGTCCATGTAGATTCCCTACTACCTTAACCACTCAGCCTCCTAGGTCCATGTAGATGCCCTACTATCTCAACCACTCAGCCTCCTAGGTCCATGTAGATAACTTACTACCTTAACCACTCAGCCTCCTAGGTCCATGTAGATGCCCTACTATCTCAACCACTCAGCCTCCTAGGTCCATGTAGATAACTTACTAATTTAACCACTCAGTCTCCTAGGTCCATGCAGATGCCCTACTACCTTAACCACTCAGCCTCCTAGGTCCATGTAGATAACTTACTACCTTAACCACTCAGTCTCCTAGGTCCATGTAGATGCCCTACTACTTGACCCCTCAGTCTCCTAGGTCCATGTAGATTCCCTACTACCTTAACCACTCAGCCTCCTAGGTCCATCTAGATGCCCTACTATCTCAACCACTCAGCCGCCTAGGTCCATGTAGATAACTTACTACCTTAACCGCTCAGTCTCCTAGGTCCATGTAGATGCCCTACTACCTTGACCCCTCAGTCTCCTAGGTTCATGTAGATTTCCTATTACCTTAACCACTCAGTCTCCTAGGTCCATGCAGATGCCCTACTACCTTAACCACTCAGCCTCATAGGTCCATGTAGATAACTTACTACCTTAACCACTCAGTCTCCTAGGTCCATGTAGATGCCCTACTACCTTGACCCCTCAGTCTCCTAGGTCTATGTAGATTCCCTATTACCTTAACCTCTCAGCCTCCTAGGTCCATGCAGATGCCCTACTACCTTAACCACTCAGCCTCCTAGGTCCATGCAGATGCCCTACTACCTTAACCACTCAGTCTCCTAGGTCCATGTAGATGACCTACTACATTGTACCATAACTGCAGCCTCCTAGGTCCATGTAGATGTCCTACTACCTTAACCACTCAGCCTCTTAGGTCATTGTAGATGCCTTACTACCTTAACCACTCAGTCTCCTAGGTCCATGTAGATTCCCTACTACCTTAACCACTCAGCCTCCTAGGTCCATGTAGATGCCCTACTATCTCAACCACTCAGCCTCCTAGGTCCATGTAGATAACTTACTACCTTAACCACTCAGTCTCCTAGGTCCATGCAGATGCCCTACTACCTTAACCACTCAGCCTCCTAGGTCCATGCAGATAACTTACTACCTTAACCACTCAGTCTCCTAGGTCCATGTAGATGCCCTACTACCTTGACCCCTCAGTCTCCTAGGTCTATGTAGATTCCCTACTACTTTAACCACTCAGCCTCCTAGGTCCATCTAGATTCCCTACTATCTCAACCACTCAGCCTCCTAGGTCCATGTAGATAACTTACTACCTTAACCGCTCAGTCTCCTAGGTCCATGCAGATGCCCTACTACCTTAACCACTCAGTCTCCTAGGTCCATGCAGATGCCCTACTACCTTAACCACTCAGTCTCCTAGGTCCATGCAGATGTCCTACTACCTTAACCCCTCAGCCTCCTAGGTCCATGTAGATGCCTTACTACCTTAACCACTCAGTCTCCTAGGTCCATGTAGATGCCCTACTACCATAACAACTCAGTCTCCTAGGTCCATGTAGATTCCCTACTACCTTAACCAATCAGTCTCCTAGGTCCATGTAGATGCCCTACTTCCTTGACCCCTCATTCTCCTAGGTACATGTAGATGCCCTACTACCTTAACCACTCACCCTCCTAGGTCCATGTAGATCACTTACTACCTTGACCCCTCAACCTCCTAGGTCCATGAAGATGACCTACTACTTTAACCACTCAGCCGCCTAGGACCATGTAGATGCCCTACTACCATAAACACTCAGTCTCCTAGGTCCATGAAGATGCCCTAATACCTTGACCCCTCAGTCTCCTAGGTCTATGTAGATTCCCTATTACCTTAACCTCTCAGCCTCCTAGGTCCATGCAGATGCCCTACTACCTTAACCACTCAGCCTCCTAGGTCCATGCAGATGCCCTACTACCTTAACCACTCAGTCTCCTAGGTCCATGTAGATGACCTACTACATTGTACCTTAACTGCAGCCTCCTAGGTCCATGTAGATGTCCTACTACCTTAACCACAGTCTCCTAGGTCCATGTAGATGCCCTACTACCTTGACCCCTCAGCCTCTTAGGTCCATGTAGATGCCTTACTACCTTAACCACTCAGTCTCCTAGGTCCATGGAGATGATCTACTTCCTTGACCCCTCAGTCTCCTAGGTCCATGTAGATTCCCTACTACCATAACAACTCAGTCTCCTAGGTCCATGTAGATTCCCTACTACCTTAACCAATCAGTCTCCTAGGTACATGTAGATGCCCTACTACCTTAACCACTAAGCCTCCTAGGTCCATGTAGATAACTTACTACCTTGACCCCTCAACCTCCTAGGTCCATGAAGATGACCTACTACTTTAACCACTCAGCCGCCTAGGTCCATGTAGATGCCCTACTACCATAAACACTCAGTCTCCTAGGTCCATGTAGATGCCCTACTACCATAACCACTCAGACTCCTAGGTCCATGTAGATGCCCTATTACCTTAACCACTCAGTCTCCTAGGTCCATGTAGATGCCCTACTACCTTAACCACTCAGTCTCCTAGGTCCATGCAGATGCCCTACTATCTCAAACACTCAGACTCCAAGGTCCATGCAGATGCCCTGCTACCTTAACCACTCAGTCTCCTTGGTCCATGTAGATAACTTACTACCTTAACCACTCAGCCTCTTAGGTCCATGAAGATGACCTATTACTTTAACCATTCAGCCCCCTCGGTCCATGTAGATGCCCTACTACCTTAACCACTCAGTCTCCTAGGTCCATGTAGATGCCCTACTACCTTGACCCCTCAGTCTCCTAGGTCCATGTAGATTCCCTACTACCTTAACCACTCAGCCTCCTAGGTCCATGTAGATGCCCTACTATCTCAACCACTCAGCCTCCTAGGTCCATGTAGATAACTTACTACCTTAACCACTCAGTCTCCTAGGTCCATGTAGATGCCCTACTACCTTGACCCCTCAGTCTCCTAGGTCCATGTAGATAACTTACAACCTTAACCACTCAGTCTCCTAGGTCCATGTAGATGCCCTACTACCTTAACCACTCAGCCTCCTAGGTCCATGTAGATAACTTACTACCTTGACCCCTCAGTCTCCTAGGTCCATGTAGATTCCCTACTACCTTAACCACTCAGCCTCCTAGGTCCATGTAGATTCCCTACTACCTTAACCACTCAGCCTCCTAGGTCCATGCAGATGTCCTACTACCTTAACCACTCAGCCTCCTAGGTCCATGTAGATAACTTATTACCTTAGCCACTCAGTCTCCTAGGTCTATGTAGATTCCCTACTACCTTAACCACTCAGCATCCTAGGTCCATGCAGATGTCCTACTACCTTAACCACTCAGCCTCCTAGGTCCATGTAGATAACTTATTACCTTAACCACTCAGTCTCCTAGGTCCATGTAGATGCCCTACTACCTTGACCACTCAGTCTCCTAGGTCTATGTAGATTCCCTATTACCTTAACCTCTCAGCCTCCTAGGTCCATGCAGATGCCCTACTACCTTAACCACTCAGTCTCCTAGGTCCATGTAGATAACTTACTACCTTAACCACTCAGTCTCCTAGGTCCATGTAGATGCCCTACTACCTTGAGCCCTCATTCTCCTAGGGTCCATGTAGATTCCCTATTACCTTAACCACTCAGCCTCCTAGGTCCATGCAGATGCCCTACTACCTTAACCACCCAGCCTCCTAGGTCCATGCAGATGCCTTACTACCTTAACCACTCAGTCTCCTAGGTCCATGTAGATGCCCTTCTTCCTTGACCCCTCAGTCTCCTAGGTCCATGTAGATTCCTTACTATCATAACCACTCAGCCTCCTAGGTCCATGTAGATGCCCTATTACCTTAACCACTCAGGCGCCAAAGTCCATGCAGATGCCCTATTACCTTAACCACTCACCCTCCTAGGTCCATGAAGGTGCCCTATTTCCTTAACCACTCAGTCTCCTAGGTCCATGTAGATGCCCTACTATCTCAACCACTCAGCCTCCTAGGTCCATGTTGCATCCCTACTACCTTAACCACTCAGCCTCCTAGGTCCATGTAGATTCCCTACTACCTAAACCACTCAGCCTCCTAGGTCCATGTAGATAACCTACTACCTTGACCCCTCAACCTTCTAGGTCCATGAAGATGACCTACTACTTTTACCACTCAGCCGCCTAGGTCCATGTAGATGCCCTACTACCATAACCACTCAGACTCCTAGGTCCATGTAGATGCCCTATTACCTTAACCGCTCAGCCTCCTAGGTCCATGTAGACGACCTATTACCTTAACCCCTCAGCCTCTTAGGTCCATGTAGATTCCCTACTACCATAACCACTCAGCCTCCTATGTCCATGTTGCTTCCCTACTACCTTAACCACTCAGACTCCTAGGTCCATGTAGATGCCCTACTACCTTAACCACTCAGTCTCCTAGGTCCATGTAGATGCCCTACTTCCTTGACCCCTCAGTCTCCTAGGTCCATGTAGATGCCCTACTACCTTAACCACCCAGCCTCCTAGGTCCATGTAGATGCCCTATTACCTTAACCACTCAGACTCCAAGGTCCATGCAGATGCCCTACTACCTTAACCACTCAGTCTCCTAGGTCCATGTAGATGCCCTACTTCCTTGACCCCTCAGTCTCCTAGGCCCATGTAGATGCCCTACTACCATAACCACTCAGCCTCCTATGTCCATGTTGCTTCCCTACTACCTTAACCACTCAGACTCCTAGGTCCATGTAGATGCCCTACTACCTTAACCACTCAGTCTCCTAGGTCCATGTAGATGCCCTACTTCCTTGACCCCTCAGTCTCCTAGGTCCATGTAGATGCCCTACTACCTTAACCACCCAGCCTCCTAGGTCCATGTAGATGCCCTATTACCTTAACCACTCAGACTCCAAGGTCCATGCAGATGCCCTACTACCTTAACCACTCAGTCTCCTAGGTCCATGTAGATGCCCTACTTCCTTGACCCCTCAGTCTCCTAGGCCCATGTAGATGCCCTACTACCGTAACCACTCAGCTCCTAGGTCTATGTAGATGCCCTACTATCTCAACCACTCAGCCTCCTAGGTCCATGTTGCTTCCCTACTACCTTAACCACTCAGTCTCCTAGGTCCATGTAGATGCCCTACTACCTTAATCACTCAGTCTCCTAGGTCCATGTTGCTTCCCTACTACCTTAGCCACTCAGTCTCCTAGGTCCATGTTGCTTCCCTACTACCTTAGCCACTCAGTCTCCTAGGTCCATGTTGCTTCCCTACTACCTTAGCCACTCAGTCTCCTAGGTCCATGTTGCTTCCCTACCACCTTAACCACTCAGTCTCCTAGGTCAGTGAAGATGCCCTACTACCTTAACAACTCAGCCTCCTAGGTCCATGTATATGCCCTACTACCTTAACCACTCAGTCTCCTAGGTCCATGTAGATGCCCTACTTCCTTGACCCCTCAGTCTCCTAGGTCCATGTAGATGCCCTATTACCTTAACCACTCAGCCTCCTAGGTCCATGTAGATGCCCTACTACCTTAACCACTCAGTCTCCTAGGTCCATGTAGATGCCCTACTTCCTTGACCCCTCAGTCTCCTAGGTCCATGTAGATGCCCTACTACCTTGACCACTCAGCCTCCTAGGTCCATGTAGATAACTTACTACCTTGACCCCTAAACCTCCTAGGTCCATGATGATGACCTATTACTTTAACCACTCAGCCGCCTAGGTCCATGTAGATGCCCTACTACCATAACCACTCAGCCTCCTAGGTCCATGTAGATGCCCTATTACCTTAACCACTCAGCCTCCTAGGTCCATGTAGATTCACTACTACCATAACAGCTCAGCCTCCTAGGTCCATGTAGACGACCTATTACCTTAACCCCTCAGCCTCTTAGGTCCATGTAGATGCCCTTCTACATTAACCCCTCAGCCTCCTATGTCCATGTAGATTCCCTACTACCATAACCACTCAGCCTCCTAGGTCCATGTAGATGCCCTACTACCTTAACCACTCAGCCTCCTAGGTCCATGTAGATAACTTACTACATTTTTTGTACCTTAACCACTCAGCGTCCTAGGTCCATGTAAATTCCCTGCTACCTAACCACTCAGTCTCCTAGGTCCATGCAGATGCCCTACTACCTTAACCACTCAGCCTCCTAGGTCCATGTAGATAACTTACTACCTTAACCACTCAGTCTCCTAGGTCCATGTAGACAACCTACTACCTTAACCCCTCAGCCTCCTCAGTCCATGTAAATTCCCTGCTACCTTAACCACTCAGTCTCCTAGGTCCATGCAGATGCCCTACTACCTTAACCACTCAGTCTCCTAGGTCCATGTAGATAACTTACTACCTTAACCACTCAGCCTCCTATGTCCATGTAAATTCCCTGCTACCTTAACCACTCAGTCTCCTAGGTCCATGCAGATGCCCTACTACCTTAACCACTTAGTCTCCTAGGTCCATGTAGATGCCCTACTACCTTAACCACTCAGCCTCCAAGGTCCATGTAGATAACTTACTACCTTAACCACTCAGCCTCCTAGGTCCATGTAGATAACTTACTACCTTAACCACTCAGCCGCCTAGGTCCATGTAGATGACTTACTACCTTAACCACTCAGCCTCCTAGGTCCATGTAGATTCCCTACTACCATAACCACTCAGCCTCCTAGGTCCATGTAGATTCCCTACTACCATAACCACTCAGCCTCCTAGGTCCATGTAGATTCCCTACTACCATAACAACTCAGCCTCCTAGGTCCATGTAGATTCCCTACTACCATAACCACTCAGCCTCCTATATCCATGTAGATGCCCTACTACCTTAACCACTCAGCCTCCTAGGTCCATGTAGATGCCCTACTTCCTTGACCCCTCAGTCTCCTAGGTCCATGTAGACGACTTACTACCTTAACCACTCAGCCTCCTAGGTCCATGTAGACGACTTACTACCTTAACCACTCAGTCTCCTAGGTCCATGTAGATTCCCTATTACCTTAACCACTCAGCCTCCTAGGTCCATGCAGATGCCCTACTACCTTAACCACTCAGCCTCCTAGGTCCATGTAGATAACTTACTACCTTAACCACTCAGTCTCCTAGGTCCATGTAGATGCCCTACTACCTTGACCCCTCAGTCTCCTAGGTCCATGTAGACGACCTACTACCTTAACCACTCAGCCTCCTATGTCCATGTAGATTCCCTACTACCATAACCACTCAGCCTCCTAGGTCCATAAAGATGACCTACTTCCTTAACCACACAGCTTCCTAGGTCCATGTAGATAACTTACTACCTTAACCACTCAACCTCCTAGGTCCATGTTGCTTCCCTACTACCTTAGCCACTCAGCCTCCTAAGTCCATGTAAATTCCCTACTACCATAACCACTCAGCCTCCTAGGTCCATGTAGATGCCCTACTACCTTAACCATTCAGCTCCTAGGTCCATGTAGATGCCCTACTACCTTAACCACTCAGCCTCCTAGGTCCATGTAAATTCCCTATTACCTTAACCACTCAGCCTCCTAGGTCCATGCAGATGCCCTACTACCTTAACCACTCAGCCTCCTAGGTCCATGTAGATGCCATACTACCTTGACCCCTCAGTCTCCTAGGTCCATGTAGGTGCCCTACTTCCTTAACCACTCAGCCTCCTAGGTCCATGTAGATGCCCTACTACCTTAACCCCTCAGCTTTCTAGGTCCATGTAGGTGCCCTACTACCTTAACCACTCAGTCTCCTTGGTCCATGTAGACGACCTACTACCTAAACCACTCGGACTCATTGCGGCAGTATTTTATTACAAAGTGTGTAAGGTTTGTTGTAGAAAAGTTAAAAATGTATCTTTCAATTTATATGATATTTTCCATTTGTTGATACAATATATACAGTTAACTTTTACCATTTCGTTGACCAGGTTCAGATCCAATTATTCATTTATTTCTTTTAATTTGTTACTTATGAGTATATTATTGTTATCCGGCGATGTAGAAGCTAACCCAGGTCCAAGTGGCACATCCGACACAAATGACGGTTATTTGTCAATTTTTCATTGCAATATTAGAAGTCTCAGAAATAAAATAAATTACATCGCTAATCTCGTTGAGGAATTTGACGTTGTGTTCTTTACGGAGACCCATTTACTAGTAGATAATCTTATATCAAACAATGATATTTTTATTGATGGCTTTGAAAGACCTGAAAGAAAAGATAGGAATTATAATGGGGGCGGAGTTATAATGTATCATAAAAATTGGATTGACATAAAAAGAAGAGTAGACTTGGAACATGATCATGTTGAAAGTATGTGGTATGAATTGAAGACCAAATTAAATAAAATTTTGATAAATATAAATTACAGATCAGAGAGACAGTCACATATTTATTATTGGCAATACTTTGATCAGATGCATAAGCAGGCTCAAGATGAAAACGGTAATATAGTTTGCTTGGGGGATCTAAATAAAAATTTCCTTAATAATTTACCCCAATCTATTCAAGACATCTTTGTAATTAATGGATTTGTAAATATAATTAGTAAACCCACGCATTTTGAAGCAAGAACTGGTAAATCATCTCTACTAGATCCAATACTGATCACAGATTCAATACCGGTTATTGATTGTGATACAGTATCGATCGATAGATCAATAAGTGATCACGACGGAACATATGTTACTATAGAATGTGGTTATTGTAAAAAGAATACATTTCAACGCACCGTCTGGGATTATAAAAGGGGAGACTACTTACTAATGAAACAAAAAATAATTGAAACTGATAGTAAAAATGTGATTGTAAATGAAGTTGATGTAAATTTGGCCTGCTCTAATTTTACCAAAATAATTCTTGATATAGCTAAATCATGTATTCCAAGAAGGGAGGTAACCGTTCGTAGTGACGACAAAGTTTGGTATGATTCAGAACTACGACGCGAATCCCGTAAACGAGACAGACTAAGAAAGATATATTTAAGAACAAAAACTTTCACATCCGAACGAAAATTTAAAAATCAGAGAAATAAAGTTAACAATTTGAAGAAACAATCGAAACAACGGTTTTATACTAATATTAATGAACATCTTGACGATCTCAAATCAACTAAATGCCAAATGTACTGGAAAACTATTCATATGCTTCTGAAAAACGACCTCGCTACGAACGAGTTACCCCCAATCCACGACCCGAACAACAATTTTAACTTAGTATTTGATTCAACGGAGAAATCAAACATTTTAAATAATTATTTTTGTTCGATCTCGGTGTTAAATGACGTGAGCGTGGACATGCCCGAGTTCCAAGAGAGATGTTCAAATAATCTTTCTGAAGTTATTGTTACTGAACAGGACGTAGTAGACATGATATCTGTTCTTAATGCTAATAAAGCTACTCGTCCTGATACTATTAGCAATAAAATGCTGATTTCTGTGAAAAGGGAGATTTCAAAACCCTTGTGCTTATTATTTAATAAATCCTTACGTGAAAGGGTGTTCCATTCTGAGTGGAAAACCGCTAATGTTATTCCCTTGTTTAAAGACGGTGACAAGTCTCTACCGTCTAATTATAGACCCGTTTCATTACTCTCCTGTGTTAGTAAACTATTGGAAAAAATTATTTTCAAGCACATGTTTAATCATTTTTATGAAAATAAACTTTTATATAAGTTTCAATCTGGATTTATACCAGGTCATTCTACAAGTCACCAGTTGATCGAATTGTACCACAGAGTACTTCTTGCTTTAGAAGCAAAACATGTGACTAGTATTACATTTGCAGATATAAGCAAAGCATTTGACAGAGTTTGGATAAGAGCTTTATTGTATAAACTTTCTAGCTGAAGCTGCACGTGTTGTCACCGGATTACCGGCATTTGCTAGCATTAATTCTATTTACAATGAGACCGGATGGGAAAAGTTGAAAACTAGAAGAGAGGTTAAAAAATTACTTTTATTCAATAAAATAATAAACCAGGTAGCACCTAATTATTTAACAGAGCTAGTACCACCTACAGTCGCAACTAATAACCCGTATAATTTAAGGAATAACCACAATATTTCGCAACAGTTTTGCAGATTATCTATGTACCAACGTTCGTTCTTTCCTGATACAATTAAATTGTGGAATTTATTAGATCTGAACCTGCGTCAACTGCCGACTCTTTCATCATTTAAAACTATGCTTAAACAAAAATATTTCCTACTTAAACGAAATCCAGTTTTTCACAATTTCGGCGACCGGGTTTGTAATGTTTTGCACACACGGTAAACGAGTGTAGTTCGCTTAACGGCGACCTATTAGATCGAACCTGGTTTCAAGTGCCGCTTGCTTATGTGGTCACGAAAATGAAAACTCTGAACATTACTTATTTATATGTGAAAGATTTAATACATCTAGAAATTTCATGCTTGCTGAATTGAATTTACTTGACTTGGAAGGTTTACATATAACTACCGACCTTTTGTTATTTGGAAGCGACAAACTTCCAGATGAAACCAACATTTCAATATTTTCTTGTGTCTTAAAATATATAAAAGATACAGGACGCTTTTCTACTTCTTAGCAAATGATTTTTAAACACTCAAAGTATACAATGGGTTTCAAATGAATGCACACTTGCATTCTCTTTTTTCCAAGGTCACACTACATGTATGGAGAGGGCAGCATACCGAAGGTAGCTAAGATAGGCTATGAAGTATTATCAAACAGAACTTACCGACATAGAGCTTTTTAGTGATTAATTTATATCCATATTTTTAATATAATTACATCGATAACTTCTATGTCTTTACGAATATCATAAACACGTTTATATGTGCAAGTTATTACGGTGTGTTCGAATTGTATTTGTAAAAATCAATATGTTGTTTATTTGTCGTTTTGTCGACTTGTGTACCGGTATGTCTGAGTAATATTTTTTCTCGTATTCATATTGTGAAAATAATTACCTATTATGTATGTTTTATTTTGTTCTGATTTAAATTCATTAATGTATCTATCGGAGAAGACAATTCTAAGTTGTAAAACTTGTGTCTGATCCATTTGTTGCTTTTTAAGAACAATAAAATATGTTTAAATAAAAAAAAAGTGCCCATGGGTAAATGTGTATATATGTGACTGATCTTGGCGTGGGTAAATGAGTACTTGGACTAGTTATCGCAGTGTCCATGGGTAAATTTTGTTTATCCGTGATTTTGATCTTGACGAGAGTACATGAGTACGTGGACTCGCTACCGCAGTGTCCAAGGGTAAATTTGTTTATCTGTGATTTTGACCTTGACTTGGGTACATGAGTACGTGGACTTATCGCAGTGACCATGGGTAAATTTGCTTATCCGTGATTTTGATCTTGACGAGGGTACATGAGTACGTGGACTCGCTACCGCGGCAGTGTCCATGGGTAAATTTGTCTATCTGTGATTTTGACCTTGACGTAGGTACATGAGTACTTGGAATCATTACCGCAGTAACCATGGGTAAATTTGTTTATCTGTGATTTTGATTTTGGCGTGGGTACACGAGTACGTGGACTCGTCACCGCGGCAGTGTCTAAGGGTAAATTTGTATATCTGTGATTTTGACCTTGACTTGGGTACATGAGTACTTGGACTCGATATCGCAGTGACCATGGGTAAATTTGTTTATCTGTGATTTTGATCTTGGCGTGGGTACATGAATATTCGGGCTCGTTATCTGAAAAATAAATAAGATACAACATACTTTGAGGACACTTCATATAACTCGTAGAAATAGTAAGTGATAATCAATGCGAATTCAAACATGTCTATATGGTTATTGAGTCCGTTAATCTGTCTTTATGGTAACTGAGTCCCATAATGTAAACCAGCAAGTTTTTGTATTAAATTTAAATGGCTAATTTCTGGTACAGATGACACAGTACAGATGAGCTCACGCTCACGCACATCTGTACTTGCTGCGTCATCCAATCAAAACGCCAGAAACAAGAACATTGTTATCGAAGCATAACAACGTTCTTGTTTGACGTTCTTGTTTCCGGCGTTCTGATTGGACGTCAGAGACAATGGCGTCTAAAACAATGGAGAGTCTATAGGTTATAGCGATGTGAAAGTTGTTGGTTTACGGAAGAAATACATGTGTAGGTACTTTCATGCGCTGCGCTCAATTCGCGAAAAGACATAAAATTTCTATCACTCGTGAAAGATCAACCGATTTTTCCCAAAAACGTATGAAAGAACCTATTAATCTTATGGCGGAAGGCGTCCTCAATCCTACGGCGGATGGGGTCCTTAGTCCTATGGCACATGGTGTACTTAGTCCTATTACGGGTGGTGTCAATCCTATGACAAATGGCATCCTTAGTCCTATGCATGGCGGAAGGCGTTCTTAGTCCTATAGCGGATGACATCTTTATTTCCTTTAACGGGTGGTGTCCTTATAGTCTAATTATGGTTGGTGTTAGTCCTATGGTGTCCGTAGTCCTATAGCTGATGGTATTAATAATATGATGGATGGTGCATAAACTTAGTGTTAATTAATGTTCTTAAGTTATTACGCAGAATTTTGGAAACCCCCCCCCCCGATTTTTCCCAGAGACGTATGTAAGAACTCATGCAGTAAAAACATAGAGCTAGTCTGCTGAAATCTTTTCTACGGCCGAGAGTTAAAGTTTCAAACCTCATCATTTTATACACTTGAGCGTAGTTGAATAACGTTGAATTAACCACCGAGTTTATGTGAAAAATAGCCAGACATATATTTAAGGCGAAATAGAGATGTATTCAGTTGGTAAAAATCCAAATCATTTGAACAGTTTTTCGGGTTTTTTATTAATTAAAGGTGATCTACACACCGATCAACCGACTTATATCATTTTGGTGAAAAGTAGTATGACACGCTGAAAATATATCTAAACAATTTCAAAACGATGAAGTCGCAGTTAGGTTTTTTAAATTTTCTATGTTTTAAATTAATACAGGGAAAACAATATTTTAAAAGACGATTAAACTTAGATATGAGAATAGATATATTCAGTGGTTTAATCTCTTTTTTTTTTTTTTTTGTCCAGCTAATCTAACGAAATAAGTGGAAAAATGCAGATGTCGAACATCCAAATGATGAAATCTCATTTTAAAAGCGATAATTTGTTTTTCAACTCTACCATAATTGTATAGAATATTCATTTAGCTATCGTTTTTGTGCCAAAAATGTATCGTTAACCTGCTTCATTATCAAAATTAATTTGATTAATTGCATATTTAAAGAATGTAGGATTCTAAATACACCAGCTCAATGATACGATTTAAACATGAAATACGAGTTTTTTTTTAATACAATAAAATACTGGTAATCGATTTCATAAGGATGCACTTTATTAATTTGCAATGTAATAACCACATGTGATAATAACCTACTGCGTTTAAATAATATATTTTAAATATTGATTTCCTGGGTTTATATAAAGCATGAAGAGTAAGATATGCAAATTAAGTTTGATTATTGTGCCTTAAATATGCAATGTACACAATAACGGTTGAATAAAACCTTTAAACTATGCTTAGTGTTTGTATATATACAAACACTAAGCATAGTTTTAAGGTTTTATTCGATACATTTGAATTAATGCACCTCTTTTTTATTATGCTTCTCGAAGTTGGAAGACATATTGTCTTTGTCTTTGTGTTCGAATTGTATTTGTAAAAATCAATATGTTGTTTATTTGTCGTTTTGTCGACTTGTGTACCGGTATGTCTGAGTAATATTTTTTCTCGTATTCATATTGTGAAAATAATTACCTATTATGTATGTTTTATTTTGTTCTGATTTAAATTCATTAATGTATCTATCGGAGAAGACAATTCTAAGTTGTAAAACTTGTGTCTGATCCATTTGTTGCTTTTTAAGAACAATAAAATATGTTTAAATAAAAAAAAAGTGCCCATGGGTAAATGTGTATATATGTGACTGATCTTGGCGTGGGTAAATGAGTACTTGGACTAGTTATCGCAGTGTCCATGGGTAAATTTTGTTTATCCGTGATTTTGATCTTGACGAGAGTACATGAGTACGTGGACTCGCTACCGCAGTGTCCAAGGGTAAATTTGTTTATCTGTGATTTTGACCTTGACTTGGGTACATGAGTACGTGGACTTATCGCAGTGACCATGGGTAAATTTGCTTATCCGTGATTTTGATCTTGACGAGGGTACATGAGTACGTGGACTCGCTACCGCGGCAGTGTCCATGGGTAAATTTGTCTATCTGTGATTTTGACCTTGACGTAGGTACATGAGTACTTGGAATCATTACCGCAGTAACCATGGGTAAATTTGTTTATCTGTGATTTTGATTTTGGCGTGGGTACACGAGTACGTGGACTCGTCACCGCGGCAGTGTCTAAGGGTAAATTTGTATATCTGTGATTTTGACCTTGACTTGGGTACATGAGTACTTGGACTCGATATCGCAGTGACCATGGGTAAATTTGTTTATCTGTGATTTTGATCTTGGCGTGGGTACATGAATATTCGGGCTCGTTATCTGAAAAATAAATAAGATACAACATACTTTGAGGACACTTCATATAACTCGTAGAAATAGTAAGTGATAATCAATGCGAATTCAAACATGTCTATATGGTTATTGAGTCCGTTAATCTGTCTTTATGGTAACTGAGTCCCATAATGTAAACCAGCAAGTTTTTGTATTAAATTTAAATGGCTAATTTCTGGTACAGATGACACAGTACAGATGAGCTCACGCTCACGCACATCTGTACTTGCTGCGTCATCCAATCAAAACGCCAGAAACAAGAACATTGTTATCGAAGCATAACAACGTTCTTGTTTGACGTTCTTGTTTCCGGCGTTCTGATTGGACGTCAGAGACAATGGCGTCTAAAACAATGGAGAGTCTATAGGTTATAGCGATGTGAAAGTTGTTGGTTTACGGAAGAAATACATGTGTAGGTACTTTCATGCGCTGCGCTCAATTCGCGAAAAGACATAAAATTTCTATCACTCGTGAAAGATCAACCGATTTTTCCCAAAAACGTATGAAAGAACCTATTAATCTTATGGCGGAAGGCGTCCTCAATCCTACGGCGGATGGGGTCCTTAGTCCTATGGCACATGGTGTACTTAGTCCTATTACGGGTGGTGTCAATCCTATGACAAATGGCATCCTTAGTCCTATGCATGGCGGAAGGCGTTCTTAGTCCTATAGCGGATGACATCTTTATTTCCTTTAACGGGTGGTGTCCTTATAGTCTAATTATGGTTGGTGTTAGTCCTATGGTGTCCGTAGTCCTATAGCTGATGGTATTAATAATATGATGGATGGTGCATAAACTTAGTGTTAATTAATGTTCTTAAGTTATTACGCAGAATTTTGGAAACCCCCCCCCCCCGATTTTTCCCAGAGACGTATGTAAGAACTCATGCAGTAAAAACATAGAGCTAGTCTGCTGAAATCTTTTCTACGGCCGAGAGTTAAAGTTTCAAACCTCATCATTTTATACACTTGAGCGTAGTTGAATAACGTTGAATTAACCACCGAGTTTATGTGAAAAATAGCCAGACATATATTTAAGGCGAAATAGAGATGTATTCAGTTGGTAAAAATCCAAATCATTTGAACAGTTTTTCGGGTTTTTTATTAATTAAAGGTGATCTACACACCGATCAACCGACTTATATCATTTTGGTGAAAAGTAGTATGACACGCTGAAAATATATCTAAACAATTTCAAAACGATGAAGTCGCAGTTAGGTTTTTTAAATTTTCTATGTTTTAAATTAATACAGGGAAAACAATATTTTAAAAGACGATTAAACTTAGATATGAGAATAGATATATTCAGTGGTTTAATCTCTTTTTTTTTTTTTTTTGTCCAGCTAATCTAACGAAATAAGTGGAAAAATGCAGATGTCGAACATCCAAATGATGAAATCTCATTTTAAAAGCGATAATTTGTTTTTCAACTCTACCATAATTAGTGTATAGAATATTCATTTAGCTATCGTTTTTGTGCCAAAAATGTATCGTTAACCTGCTTCATTATCAAAATTAATTTGATTAATTGCATATTTAAAGAATGTAGGATTCTAAATACACCAGCTCAATGATACGATTTAAACATGAAATACGAGTTTTTTTTTAATACAATAAAATACTGGTAATCGATTTCATAAGGATGCACTTTATTAATTTGCAATGTAATAACCACATGTGATAATAACCTACTGCGTTTAAATAATATATTTTAAATATTGATTTCCTGGGTTTATATAAAGCATGAAGAGTAAGATATGCAAATTAAGTTTGATTATTGTGCCTTAAATATGCAATGTACACAATAACGGTTGAATAAAACCTTTAAACTATGCTTAGTGTTTGTATATATACAAACACTAAGCATAGTTTTAAGGTTTTATTCGATACATTTGAATTAATGCACCTCTTTTTTATTATGCTTCTCGAAGTTGGAAGACATATTGTCTTTGTCTGACATTTTAATTCTTCTTCTTTTCCTTCTTCTCTACAGCTGATAATGTAATCTAAATTTCTCTGAAAGTCGAATCCTAATACAGTTTTCAGGAGGTTCATAGTGGGTTTTTGGTGAAACAGGTTAAAGAGGGTCTCCCTATTGTTGTGTCTGTCAGTCCGTCCCCAACAAATCGTGTCCGAGCTATAACTTTTTTATCGTCAGGTAGGCTATTTGATATTTGGCATGTGGGCTTAATATATTTTTGCCTATATTGACTTTCGGCTCTTGTTGTTCGGTCGGTTTCCTTTCTATTTTCCGTACCATAGTTTTGGACCGTTGACCTTAAGTCCGATCACATTTTTGCATATTGAATAACAAATGAGTGTCCGGGAGTTTAAAGTTTTGTCTTTTGAGGCAGGCGTTTGATATTTGGACACTTGGACAGACCATTGGAATTTACCATGTTTGATATTTGTGTTGGTGACATTTGACCTCATACTTCAACATAGACATATTACATATTCCTGTCTGGGCTATAAGTTGTTTTTTCTTTTTGAGGTCAAATCACATTCTATTTACAGCATGATCGTCCTGATATTTAATTTCTTTAAGCAATAAGCGGGTATTGTATATTGCTTTTCAGATAATCCCTGAAAGAGATTACGGAAGCCGGGAAACGTTTGACAGTTGTTTTAGGTATGCTCTGCAAAAAGGAAGTAGTAGTCGAAAGGTCTTCAAAAAGTTTACATCGTACAATCCATGAATATTAAACACCTAATGAAATATCCAACTTTGCGACTAACGAAAGCCGAGGAATGTTTGGCGGAATTTTTGTACGTATATGGCGGTCTAACTTCAATAATGTAGCCCCGTTTTTAAGGCCGGGGCTACAAAGAGTTCCCATTACTCGTAACGTAGTAAAACACTCTGACTTGTATTTTACATATTTTCCGCTATTAAACTTTAATCTATGTCTAGTTTATATTTTTCCTTTCTCCGCCGTTCTGCTGACATTTCTACAATGTCTCATTAAATAATGTTAACTCTTTTTCGTAATCATGGCATTGTTGACAAAATTAAAATTGAGGAGTGCAGAACTGTAGAATCGTGTCGGTAAAAATATGATCCCAGCTAATGCAATAAATCTGGAAAAACTTGAAGGATGAACATATTTACCAAATTGAGTCAGAAATTATGCACTTCCGGAATTCCAACTTTGACAACAATGGCCATGATTACGAATAAAGTGGAAAAATACAATTCTGTAACGAATAAGGTGTTGTTAAAATGTATGTAGAAATTTAAAGAAACAGTTGAATAAATTATTATGTGCATAAAACCCCAGGGTGTTAATCACTCCCGACTTGCTCCATTACGAGAAATAGGCTCTTTGCAGTTCTGACCATAAAAAAGAGCTAAATTACTGTAGTTAATGGCGGGCAAACAGAAAGTAGAAGGCTGACAGTAAAAATTGCGTATAATTTACACATAACGTACTATTAGTAAAAATAGCCATACCAAACATCCAACCTTTCTAATTATAAAAGACGAGAAATGTACGACTAAAATCAATGTAACGCACGTCGCTAACAGGAAATATAAGTCCGAAATTTCTGAAACAGACTATAACGTACCCTTTAGTTGCATAAATTACCATAATATTCATCAAAATATTCTGATTAACGAAAGCCCAAACGAATGACGAAATTATTTGGACGTTCTATCCTATTGTACGAAACGAACTTTGTTTGTACTAGAAATAATTAACTTGATACATATTTCACAGACTGCTATTCGAAAGCAACAGCTAGTTTTTGACCAATACAACTCTGAAAGCACAAAATATTAATGTTGTAAAGGTTAGTTCAAACCAAAAATAATAGAAACTGTGTATTCTTTAAGTGTGTTCAGAAATAGTCCCTTGACTTTTGGCTCTTGCTATTTTTCTTATACATGACCGAAATTATAAATTTGTAAAAAAAGAAATAAACATTTAGTTACAAAATATTCAGTGTTTCAAAATAGAATAGAGGGCCTCGGTGGTCGAGTGGTTAAGGTAGGTCGTCTACTATTGATCACGTGGTCTGTCAACACGAGATTGCGGGTTCGATTCTCACTGCAGGCAGGTTGTACTCGACTCCAATCTTAATTGACAAGGCTTGCCAATTTTCCTGTCGTAGCTTTGGGGTTTTCGCTGGGTACTCCGGCTTCCTCTCCCAATTAAACTGGACGCCATGACATAGCTGAAAAATTGCCGTAAGTGGCGTTAAACGCCATCAAACAAACACACGGAATAGAATAAACCTTCACGGAGCCCCATACAGAAGTTTAAATCACCGTTTAAAGGTGGTTGATGAATTATTGTGACTTGTGTCGTACCATGCTGTGGATACTCTTTGATCGAATATTGTACATGTAAGTTCTTTACTCCATTATCTATTTAACTTAGTATTTATAATAATTAAAATAAAGCAAGGACGTTTTAATTTCAATCTGTTGTGACAATATACATGTAGTAGTTGCTTTTGATTAGTATTGACCATCATACAATCTCCAATTAGAAATTAAAATGTTCATTTGGTGTGGGGATTAAGGGGCATCTTAGGGATTATCATGTTGATATATACCTGTATTATTTACCAGTTTAATAAACTTCAATTAGTTATGAATTTTGTGTCTTAAATGATTAATGGCGTTACGGTATTATCAGACAAAAAGACAGGTAGGCGTTATGGTATTATCGGACAATAAGACAGGTAGACGTAACGGTATAATCAGACAATAAAATATGTAGCCGTAAGGGTATTATCAGACAATAAGACAGGTAGGAGTTACGGTTTTATCAGACATCAAGACAGGTAGGCGTTAAGGTATTATCAGACAAAAAGACAGGTAGGCGTTACGGTATTATCAGACAATAAGACAGGTAGGCATTACGGTATTTTCAGACAATGAGACATGTAGGCGTTACGGTATTATCAGACAATAAGACAGGTAGGCGTTACAGTATTATCAGACAATAAGACAGGTAGCCGTAACGGTATTATCAGACAATAAGACAGGTAGCCGTAACGGTATTATCAGACAGTGAGACAGGTAGCCGTTACGGTATTTTCAGACAGTAAGATTGGTAGGCGTAACGGTATTATCAGACAATAAGACAGATAGCCGTACCGGTACTATCAGACAATAAGACAGGTAGCCGTAACGGTGCAGATAATAAGACAGGTAGCCGTAACGACATTATCAGACAGTAAGACAGGTTGCCGTAACAGTATTATCAGCAATGCAGTAAGACAGGTATCCTTAATGGTATCT
This sequence comes from Limnoperna fortunei, assembly GCA_944474755.1. Taxonomy (NCBI): domain Eukaryota; kingdom Metazoa; phylum Mollusca; class Bivalvia; order Mytilida; family Modiolidae; genus Limnoperna; species Limnoperna fortunei. Next base: position 26,499,858 of record OX104112.1, on the reverse strand, counting down.
TCAGACAGTACGACAGGTAGCGTAACGATATCTTTAGACAGATAAACTGGTAACCGTAACGGTATTATTAGCCAGTAAGACAGGTAGCCGTAACGGTATCTTCAGTATGGCGGATAGACGTAACGGTTTTTTAAGGCAGTAAGACAATGAGTCGTAACGGTGACCGAAGACAAAATGACTGGGAGCCTTAACGGTATTATCAGCCAGTATGGCGGGTAGCCGTAACGGTATCTTTAGACAGTAAGACAAGGAATCGTAACGGTGAATTCAGACAGTAAGACAGGGAATTCGTCGTCATCCACCCCTTTCCCAAGCTGATGCCTTGCAACGGCGGAAAATGTACCATTACCATCAAATAGGTGTAGAGTGCACATAGTTTAAATGTATTTAAATTTTGCCCTTTTACTTTTGAACCCACACCACCTCAATCTCCTATTTTAAGTTTGTTCAAATTGGCTTTTCTCCAGCAGACGATTTTATTAATGGGTAGTCTCCCTTTTTATTACCCTTTTTTTGTTGTTGAGATATAGAGTTACTGAAGTAGTTCCTGCTTCTCAAGATGGCAGCCTCCAGAATGGCAAATATATTTGGTTACAATAAACCAATTATGTGTTTACATTTTTGAACCCCAAGAAAGTAATCAAAAGAAAATACACGGATGCATCTGATTGGATGTTGGGGTTCTGAAAATAGCAAAATTTAATAATAGAAACATAATTGATTGAAAATTTTCTACAATGGGGGGGGGGGGGGGCGGTGAAACATTTATAAGAACCGGGAAATTAGAGCTTTTTTTAAAAAAGGGGGAGGTTAGACAGTTTGTTAGTTTCATTCAGTGCTATTTTTTCATCCCAAAATTTCAGTCATTTTTGCCGCACGACCTATATTTTTTTATTTGCTAATAATGAAGTCCAACATTTCAACTTTCACAAGCAACTGCTTTCGAGGATTTTCACACATACAATCTTAATTGCAGATACCACATATGGACGATGCAATGTTAAATAGTTGGTTTAATGTAACCATTTGTTATTAATTTGTAATTTTCACAGGTTGTTAACGGAATGTAAACATTTAGATGGTGTTAGGAGTATTTTTTCGAATTATTTTAAGTTATTTAAAACTTTATTTTTAATTTTTTGTACTAAAAATCTGTTCCACACCTTTGGAAGTTTTTTGGCAATAATTGCGTGCTAGCCGTCGCGTGCAGCTAATCTTACCTAGTGAGACAGAGAAATCTCATATTCACAAAGTCACGAGATATTTCTATACCTCAGGGGAGAAAAGATGTGTCTTTTGCAACTCCAAACCTTGCGTTCTCGCTTGATTCCAAAATTAACTTAAAAAACAGCTTTTTTCCTGAATACTGGAGATCCTCGTCAGTTCAGCGAGAAGTGTGATAAGGATTTCTAGGCGTTTAATATCGATTCCTGGTAACTATATTCGATAATACTGTTTTTGTACACATATGACACGAACGGCATGCCATAATCAACCAACATGTTCAATATTTTCATGCGCCTCGATTTGACTTAAAACTTACATTATTCGATTGAATAATTACACTTTTCACCATGTGGGTTTTTACAACTTCAATTTGCGACATTACAGTCTTTTATTAAATATACAAAAAAGAAAACTCAGATAATCATTATATACTTCAAACGATCTACATTTCATAATTTGAAAAAAAAAATTCAAAAATCGTATATTATTCACTTTTCCTGTCTGGTCAATTATTATAACTGAAACTTGCAAACACTAAACAGACTTTATATCACCGTTTGTCACAAACAAATAGCGACAATTTCTACTAAATGCCAGACCGAACGGTTTACTAATTTTCTTGTCATAATCCAATACTATGTCAATGGCATTCCCGTTTGCAGAAAGTCCTTACAGGCAACGTACAGGTTACCTCCCCTGTCAGTTATCACAGCTTCTGGTCCATTGAAGTTCTCGGGTGTACTTCAGTTTGACACAACCTACTTTGTTACCGGCAGTAGAGTAGACACTATCCTGTGGACCCGGATGTAGGTAGTAAATGTAACCATGTGTTGATTTATTTTTATTTATTGGTGGATAATCTCATTAAATATGGTCGTCTCGTCTGTACGCACATTGTTCTCTTAAACTTAGACAGTAAATTCTTTCGTCATTTATGCAAACATCTACGCGTAAATAATGTCAGAGGCTCTAAATAAAACAATTTTGTATACTAACGATTTAATTAAAAAGTGTAATTGGAAATACATATATATAGACACGTACTTTCAAAACTAGTCACGTATTATGAACAGGATAATACGAAAACCGACTTTCCACAGTCGTTTGTCACAAAGAAATTGCGATAATTTTTACTGAATGCCAAACCGTACGGTTGACTAATTTTCTTGTCATAATCCAATATGACATCAATGACGTTCCCGTCTGCCGAAAGTCGATGTATGTTATTTGAGTCCCTACAAGCAACGTACAGGTTACCTCCCCTGTCAATCGTAACAGCTCTAGGTATATAGAAGTTTTCAGGTGTACATGTAAAACGTACTTCTCCACTGAGTTTGACACAGCCTACTGTGTTCCAGTCAGTATAGTAGACACTGTCCTGTGGACCCGGATGTAGGTAGTTATTGTAACCACAAGGTACAGTTATTGTAGTTATTGTCTCCCCTTGTTTACTGAGGATGTAAATCTTCCCTTCACCACCAACACAGATCTTATCACCGACAACAGCTATACCGCGACACTCACCAGGTACAGAATGTGTACCACCGGACTTCATTGATTTTATGTCAACAAACTGTATTGAGTACTTGAAAGGCAGGGATACTACAGCTTTATCTTCACCTGGTATAATAGCAATATCCCATGGTTGACCTGATAACGTACAATCCTGTAGGTACTCACCACGGTCACTGTATACCAGTAACTTGGTACTAAGGTTGTTACAGAGTAGTAGACGGTTGTCGTCTGTCACAGCAATACTGGTTATCAAGACATCATTGGTAGACTTAATATCAAATTTCATGTCAAAGTCGAACTTTGTTGGCATCTGAATTGTTGTCGGTAAAACCTGAGCTTGATTTGATTTGGATGGTTTATACTTGATCGGACATGGTGTAGACTTAATTTGTACTGACCCCAAGGATTCGATCTGGAGTTGTTGCTGTTGAGATTTTTTTAACGAAATTTTACAGGTCAACATCGATGCTATTATTTTTTGTACTTTAATATCGTAGTCAGAAATTTTCCATTTATACGAGTTTAATAAAATAAATAGCTGGTTCTCTGATCCGTGTTTTGACACAAGCTCTAATTTACTGGTAACCTCGTCCAGAGATTCCATCAGTGTAGATAATGTTTCTTTGTCAGATTGTATTTGCTTCTCGCATTTCGTCTTAGCTGATTTGATTTCAGATATCACTTTCTTTTCGAGTTCATCTAGGCGTTCCAAAAGTTTGGATTTAATTAGCGAAACATTTCTCAGCACATCTGATTCTTCATCATTTAGACTCTTTAAATTATCTTTGCGGTTGCTTATAAGCGTTTTCAAAGTTCCACGTAAGCTAGACACTGTGCTAGATACATCTTCTAACATAAGTGATCTTCGAACTCTTTTGGAAGCAACGTCTACAGGAACACATTTTTGACATGTCCGGTGCGTTTCTGCCATACAGGAACGGCAGCATAGACAATCATGTTCCACGCAGAAAAAATCAAGTGCCATTTCGTCGTGGTTTTTACAACCACTTTGTACAGATAATTTTTCCTTGGGTAACGATCCAGGATCTATTAAATGATGAGAGGCGCATGCTTTAAATGAACTATGAGCATTCAGACAGACCGTACATAGGTTTTCCTCACAATCAGTACAGTACTTATGGCCACTACGGGTGACAGTTCCTTACGTGAGCATGGATCGCAAATGGGTTTGAACGTTGCCATTCTTTTCTGAAAACAAATTATGAATAAATTATAATCTTATAATGGAAAATGGAAATATGTACTTACAATAATGTCGTTTGGTTGTTAATGTTTAACGCCAATGTCAGGTATTTTTCTGCTATATCGTGGTGTCCAGTTTTGTATTATATTATTTTGTATTATGTTGTAATATCATGGTAGAAAAAACTGGTAATCCTTCTTAGTTAGGATTGGAGTCGAGTACACACTACCCGCAGTGAGACCGCATGGAACCTACAAGCAGACTACCCTGACCACTCGGCTACCGAGGCCTCGCTAAAATAATGTATCTTGATCTTTAAGGGCAGCATTCTAAAATATTATATGTAACGAGTGCATTTAATTTATGACTTTTAATTTTAAATAGTTATTATTTGTTACTGTGTTTTCGTCATAATTTCTTGCACCATAAAAATTAATAACGTTCGCGTCATATCAGCAGAGTAACATAGGTAGAAGATAGTACTACACATTATAGAAATCAGTAAAATCATGTTAATGCATGTTGCTTCGGCAGCGTCATCTCTTGGATATAGGAGTATCCAGCCATCTCTAGGATTTAGGAGTAGCCAGCCATCTCTAGGATTTGGGAGTAGGCAGCCATCTCAAGGATTAAGGAGTGACACACACACACACACACCCTCACACACACACCCTCCCCCCACACACACACCCTCACACACAGTTAAATTGAATTAAAGCAGTTCTACAATGTTACATTTATTTTTGAACAGCGTTTTTTGTTCACAAAAGATTAATTAAAAACATAAGCTTATGTTGAATGAACATAAAGTAGCTCGATATATTAAAAAAATAACTATCAACCCAGAACATTTTTAAGTTGAGAAAAAGCTGTCTTTAAGTATGATTGCAGCGGTAAATACATTTAATCAAAAAGCTTGATAATTAATGTGGTCCGACGATGTTTGACGTAAAGGCCCGATAAATGCCGATCTTAACTCTCCTGACTTAAACACAGAACCTGACTTTAGGATTTAATGGACATTAAATTAACTGTGCTGAAATTTACAACAACGGCACGTGGATATCTGTACTTGCATGCCCTTGAGCCAAATAGACGTTACCACCGCGTTTGGCCATTAGACTTCCTTGCGATTTATCAATGGCTATAAAATAATGACATACTCAGTACTAACGTGGAATTCTTGATTATATATTGATAATGAGTCTTTCTTTCTTGATAACTGAAAAATGCATCCATTATATTTTATTTTAAGAAATGGCACCCGCCCCCCCCCCCCTTTTAGCTAGTTACAAAACGAAAGTAGTTTTTGTAAATACACAAAAAATTGCAGTTGGTAAAGGTATATGTTGTGAAAATATTTGTTTTATGTTCTATTAGCAATTAATAATGTGTAACACTAGATTAATAATTTTAAATCCTCTTTAAATCAATTCTTAATGTGTTTACCTGGCTTGTGTCAGATTAAACAGTGTGTCCCAAATGTACGACAACGGGAAAACCTATTTTGAGGAATGTGAAACCCGGATGTCGTTATGTCTCCGATAAAATAAAGTTTTGTCAATTTTACAATGCAGTTTATCAATTTAATTAAAATTTGATTGGATTCTCAGCAAATTATTACTTAGTTTAATAGTTTAATGCTAACTTTAACATTAACACTCCCCCCGCTTCCCTTATGTGAATTACAAAGTCCGTCAGTCCATGTTTTTCTATGTAATAAATATGGTCGGACCAAAATGCAAAATATCAGGTGTACAATGGCCCTTTGTGATAAATATGATCATATTGTCTATGTAAGTTTCAACAAATTCCATTCAGTATTGTTAGAGGAGGTGTGCATAAGAGAACGTGTAACGGACACACTATAAGACACCCCGGCCCCCTAGGTTTAGATACCTAGAATTTATTTAGAATAGTTTTATTCCATATACTGCTCCGCTACAGTCACAAACTTAACGTTAATACGAAGGAGAATGCAGTACATTCAAATTAATACAAAATATCAAAACAATTCTCGTTGTTTTAAAACTAAACGTGAATATGCTAAAGGTAATACAAACACTTCAAGCTAATTCCCACCATCGCTTGCCAAGTTTTATGATCTTGTTCCCTCTCTATTCAAGAGAAGAAGGACCAGATCGCAACAGTTGGCTAGCAAAAATTTCGAATATCTAGTTTACATTGGAATCCAAGAAACCTACTTATTGAAATGTGCAAAAGAATACTGACTCGTTTTCGCGGCAAGTGTAATAGTTACCTCCAGTAATTCGCACGTGGAAGGGTTACATACTTAAGGTCGACATTTTAATAGTAACTTAACCGATGTCGACGCGTGTATTAGTTACATACCAACGTCTACAAGTTTAATAGATATCTATGCGATGTTGACATGTGTAATAGTTATAAAATTGATGTCGACAAGTGTAAAATATACCTACCGATGTCGACAATTGTTAAAAGATACCAACTCGTGTCGACAAGTGTAAAAGTTCTTACACGATATCGCTAAGTGAAGTTTTTACATACCCGATGTCGACATGTGTAATAGTTACCAACCCAACGTCGCCTTGTGTAAGTTACCAACCATATGTCGAAAAAAATGTAATATATACCTACCTGATGTCAGGATGTGTAACAGCTACCGACCCAATGTCGACATGTATAAAAATTGCCTATACCGAAGGTTAATTAGTATAATAGTTACCTTACCGATGTTGACATGTATAGTAGAGTAGTTACATGCCCTTAGTCTAAACAGTTACCTTCCGATGTCAAACTGTGCAATAGATACCGACCCGATGTCGACATGTGTAATAGTTACTGACCCGATGTCGACATGTGTAATAGTTACCGACCCGATAATAGTTACCGACCCGATGTCGACATGTGTAATAGTTACCAACCTAACGTCGACTTGTGTAAGTTACCAACCAGATGTCTACAAAAATGTAAAAGATACCTACCTGATGTCAAGTTGTGTAATAGTTATCGACCCGATGTCGACATGTGTAATAACTGCTTACCGAATGTTTATTAGTATAATAGTTACCTTACCGAAGCTGACATGTTTAGTAGAGTAGTTACCTGCCTTTAGTCTACTCGTGTAAAAGTTACCTTCCCGATGTCAAGCTGTGTAATAGTTACCTACCTGATGTAAACATGTGTAATAGCTGCCTACCAGATGTCAACATGTGTAATAGATACCTATCCGATGTCGACATTTGTAATAGTTACCGAGCTAAAATCCACATATATAATAGTTACCTACCCGATGTCATGATGTGTCGGCATATGTAATGGTTATCTCCCGGAATTTACACATGTACTAGACCTGAGTTTGGCATCTATTTTAGTAACATATCCGATGTCGGCATGTGTAATAGTTACCTACCCCTGATGTTGACATATATAATAGCTAACTACCCTAGTCGACATATGTAATGCATGTAGTTACATACATTTGTCGTCAAGTGTACATGTAACAGATTCTTACCGCATGTCGACATATATAATAGCTAACTACCCCCAGTCGACATGGGTAATACATGTAGTTACATACCCGTTATCGTCAAGTGTACATGTAACAGATACCTACCCCGATGTCGACATATATAATAGCTAACTGCCCCCAGTCGACATGTGTAATACATGTAGTTACATACCCGTTATCGTCAAGTGTACATGTAACAGATACTTACCCCGATGTCGACATATATAATAGCTAACTACCCTAGTCGACATGCGTAATACGTGTAGTTACATGCCCGTTGTCTTTAAGTGTACATGTAACAGATACTTACCCCGATGTCGACATATATAATAGCTAACTACCCTAGTCGACATGCGTAATACATGTAGTTACATGCCCGTTGTCTTTAAGTGTACCTGTAACAGATACTTACCCCGATGTCGACATATATAATAGCTAACTACCTCAGTCAACAAGCATTATACATGTAGTTGCCTACATGTAATATATATCTACCAGATGTCGACATGTGTGCTAGTTACTTCTTAAAATTTATATGTGCAAGAATAACCTACCTGAGGTCGACATGTTTGATAGTTACCTACCCGATGTTGGCATGTGTATTAGTTACCTACTAAAGTCTACAAGTTTAATAGCTATTTTCGCGATGAAGACATGTGTAATATTACTTACCCGATGTCAACATGTGTACAGTCCGTGGAACGTATAAGTTAACAAAACGCACGATGCACGAACGATGTACGAACGATGAACGGACGACATACGGACGATGTACGCACGATATACGAACGATGTACGCACAATGCACGAAACGATATACGATACGATATACGATAGTAACGATGAGACGGCGTTTATCGTTTTAATAGATCGTTTCGTCTATCGTATGGTATATCGTATCGTGCAACGTTTCGTTTATCGCATGGTTTATTGTATGGTTCATCGTATCTTATGTCGTCATTGCAGGGTTGAATTATTTTTCTTGGTATAAATGGTTTATTTTTTAGTATTTTCTTCAGAATTAAAGGCATTTACTAGTTTTACCAGATACATATTAATTTAAAAGGTACTTAATTGATAACGGAGCACAATCATGTGCGTAAAATTTAGCATCTATATATAACGCTATGTATTTTGTTATGGAACTTCGTTGATTAATAACATTACTGTGACTTCTTTTTTAAATAGTAGTGTGAAAAGGGGGTTTCTGCCGCACTAGGGGAAATCCTGCTTGGAAATGCCGATCCGGACCAAAAAATGCAAACGGGGAGGGGTTCCTATTAACTATGGGGTAAATACAAGCATGGCATCGAAAATTGAAATGTTGCATGATGGAAGAATGGAATCTAATGGTATGAACATGGATAGCACATCAACATCAACCCCAACCCCAACCCCAACCTCCCAGATTGAAATATTATACGATAGAAGAATGGAATCTAATGGTATGAACATGGATAGCACATCAACATTAACCCCAACCCCAACCTCCCAGATTGAAATATTATACGATAGAAGAATGGAATCTAATGGTATGAACATGAACATGGATAGCACATCAACATCAACCCCAACCCCAACCCCAACCTCCCAGATTGAAATATTATACGATAGAAGAATGGAATCTAATGGTATAAACATGAACATGGATAGCACATCAACATCAACCCCAACCCCAACCCAAACCTCCCAGATTGAAATATTATACGATAGAACAATGAAATCTAATAGTAAGAACATGAATATTGTATCAACATCAACCCCAACCCCAACCCCCGAGATCGAAATGATGGAATCTAATGGTGCGAAACGTACCTGCGGATACCCACTGAAGCGGAAGAAGGGACACTGTAAGAGCAAGCCTGGAATCGACGGTCTCTGCGCGAGGCACAGGAAGCAGCCCGCAGAAGACGGGAGCATCCAAAGCGGAGGAAAAATCGTGGTAAGAGAGACCATGAAGACCCTCCATCAAATAGCTAAGGATGAGGGTCTGAAGGGATATAGTCGGAAAAGTAAGGAGAACTTGGTGAAGCTCATCGAGGAGAAAACTAACAGGAAATTCACTCGCGAGGAGGTCTTCAGCAAGAAGCAGCTCAAAACACTCGCGAAGAGCCGCGGTATCACCAAGTAATCCAGGCTCAGGAGAGAGGATCTGCTCCGACTGGTGGAAGAGAACATCAAAAATGCTCCGGTAGAGGAGGAAATGAAAGTAGTTGATCGACGCCAAGCACTGAATGGCGTCTTTGGTACGGTCGTCATCAAACCATTGAAGCTGCACGACATGGTCACCTTTCAGAAAATAAGTCGGAGCACCATCGCCAGCACCATCTCGGAAGCACTCGCCCAAAAGAAGGGATTGAAGGTGCAATAAGTGCTCCAAGTAGAGCTAGTTAAAACGAACCCCACGACCGGAGAGAATACTTACGTCACCCCCTATTTCCGGTCAAAACAAGTTACCCTCACCCAGTCATCAGATCTCGATTTGGAAATCACATTCATGATGGAGAAGGTCAGAGAGAATATGGGTAACTACATGCGTGAAGGGAGCGGATGGACCTTCGGACACATCGAGCGGCTAGAAATCCACCTGAGTAAATTCAAGCCGCTCGCAGGTAGTTCGTATATACCAACCCCATCGATACTGGCGAAAAAGAAGGCGATCATCAATGTGAAAAACGAGGATGATCGTTGTTTCCAGTGGGCGGTGCTGGCAGCCCTACACTATGATGAAGTCGACCAGAAGTCAACACACCGCGTGACTCAGTATAAGAGATGGGAGGAGGAGCTGAAATTCGATGGTATCGAATTCCCAGTCTCACTCAAGGCGATCGACAGGTTCGAGAAGCAGAACGTTACCATCAACGTTAACGTCTTCGGCTTCGATGGCGTAAAGAAGGGTGAGGACGGTGAAGAAGATCTCCAGGTATATCCCCTCAGGATATCCAAGAACACTGGTTCTACCCACGTAGATCTCCTCTTCCTGACCTGCGAAGGCAAGCAGCATTACTGCTGGATCAAGAGCCTATCGCGTCTTTTGACCTCCCAAGTGACTGGTCCCATTCGTGATCTATGTGGACTTCGAGTGCTTCACGGAGAAGCTCGACACCTGCCAGCCAGATCCTTTACAATCCTACACGAAGGCGTACCAACTACAGAGACCCTCGGGTTTCTGCTATCGCGTGAAGTACGCTCACGGCGACTACAAAGAATCGGTCATCTACTGTGGGGAGGATGCGGCCAAGAAGTTCGTACAGTGCATGGAGGAGGAAGTGCGAGCAATCGCCAAACTATACAGTGAGACGAAACCCATGGAGATGACCGACAAAGACAAGGAGAGTTTCAAAGCAAGTACGAACTGCCACATTTGCGGTGGCGCATTGAATGGGGATAAGGTAGGTGACCACGACCATCTCACCGGCAAGTACCGCGGCGCAGCACACAACCAGTGCAATCTGGAATTCCAGCTTCCAAAACACGTCCCCATCATCTTTCACAACTTGAGCGGATATGATGCCCACATCTTCGTCAAAGAGTTAGGGAACACAGCAGGTAAGATCAACTGCATCCCCAATACCGACGAGAAATACATCAGCTTCTCAAAGCAGGTGGATGATCTGGAGATGAGGTTCATCGATTCGATGCGCTTCATGCTCTGCTCGTTAGATACCCTGGCCAAGAACCTCACCCCCGACCAGTTCAAGACCGTGAAGGCGAGATTTGACGACCGCTACGAGCTGATGATCCGTAAGGGGGTATTCTTCTACGATTATATGGATGGACCGTCCAAGCTGGAGGACGCCCAGCTCCCACCCAAAGAAGCTTTCTACAGCACACTCTCCGGCGAGCATATCAGTGATGAGGACTATGCACACGTTGAGAGAGTCTGGGAGGTCTTCGGGTGCAAGATCATGCGCGACTACCACAACCTTTACCTCGAAACCGACGTACTGCTTCTGACCGACATCATGGAGAACTTCAGGGATGTATGCATGAAGCATTATATGCTCGATCCTGCCCACTACTACACCTCCTCCGGACTTTCATGGAATGCTGCTCTCAAAACCACTGGGATCAGATTGGAGCTATTGTCCGACCCAGACATGCTCCTGATGTTCGAGCGAGGAACCAGAGGAGGGGTGGCCATGATCTCTCACCGCCACGCCCGTGCCAACAACCCTTACATGGAGACCTACGATCGCTCCCAGCCCACGAAGTACCTGATCTACCTCGACGCCAATAACCTCTACGGGTGGGCAATGGCACAGCCCCTTCCCACGGGAGACTTCGAGTGGATGGAGCCGGAGGCGATCGAGGACGTCTTGAGGTACCCCGACGATCACGAGTACGGTGCCATGGTGGAATGTAATCTGGAATACCCGCATGATCTCCACAACGCCCACAGCGACTACCCACTCGCGCCGGAGAACAGGGAGATCAACAAGGTGCGCAAGCTGGTGCCTCATCTAGGTAAGCGTGAGAAGTATACGCTCCACTACAGGAATCTCAAGCTGTACTTGGAGATGGGCATGAAGCTCACCAAAGTCCACCGAATCATCGGGTTCAGGCAATCTCCGTGGCTGAAGCAGTACGTCGACCTGAACACTGCTCTTCGAACCGAGGCCAAGACTGAATCAGAGAAGGATTTCTTCAAACTCATGGTTTGCTCAGTCTTCGGCAAGACCATGGAGAACATCCGAAAGCGGGTCGACGTCCGACTGGTTACCACAGAGAAGCAGGCGCTGAAGCTCGTGGCTAAGCCCAACTTCGATCGTCGGGTCGTCTTCACCGAAAGCATGGTAGCCGTCCACATGAAGAAGACGAAGCTGAAGTTTGATAAGCCAGTCTACCTGGGAGCCTGCATCTTGGACATCTCGAAGCTCCAGATGTACGACTTCCACTACGGATTCGTGAAGAAGATGTACGGTGACAACGCCCGGCTGCTCTTCACCGACACCGATAGCTTGGCCTATGAGATCCAGACCGCCGATTTCTACCAAGACATCGCCCCGCACGTCCAAGCGAAGTTCGACACTTCCAACTATCCCGCCGAGCATCCCTCCGGCATCCCAACCGGTGTGAACAAGAAGGTGATCGGGATGTTTAAGGACGAGTGCGGTGGCATGGCCATGACCGAATTCGTGGGGCTCCGAGCGAAGCTATACGCCTTCAAGGTGGATGACGGTCAGACCACCAAGAAGGCGAAGGGAGTCACCAAGAGCGTCATCAAGCGCAACATCGCCTTCGAGGATTACAAGCGATGTCTCGACACTCAGAAGGAGATCTACCGACCGATGAACATCATCCGGAGCCACCTTCATCAGATCTACGCCGAGGAGATCAACAAGATCGCACTCTCAGCCAAGGACGACAAGCGCCACATCCTACCTGATGGTATCAGCACCCTCGCGCACGGTCACTATCGAATCTAAATAAATGAGCAGCGTACGAGTTTACTACTTAACTCTCCCACTCAAACCCCTCTCAAATGAAGAGCTTGAAGAAGCTGCCTCGGCCCTAGGGATCCATCGATTCAGAGGGGTATTCATGAGAGATGCCCTACCACCAGCGCCACGAGCTAATGAATGCGGCATCTTGAACCACGATGACTTCCAAGGTCCCGGAACGCACTGGACCTGCTGGCACAAGCGCGGAGGACTCAAAGTCTACTTCGACTCTTACGGTCTGCCTCCGCCCGACGAGATGGTCGACTATCTGCGTCCGAAGATCCAATACAACACCGATGAGCTGCAGCATCGCGGGGACGTGGTGTGCGGTCACTTTTGCCTCTACGTACTGAAGATGCTGTCGGAGGGTAGATCGTTCGACGACGTGATATTCTCGCTATAAATAAATGGACAAATTCGGATCTCACTCGAGAAAACGCGCATTGGTCTGGTCCCAAGATCTCGATATGAACGACAACCGCATCACCGGCCTGGGGGCACCGCGAGAGGGGTCGGACGCTGCGACGAGGCACTGGGTCAATCTGCAATTGAAAGAGGATCAGAAGGATATCGCTGAGCTCGCGGCAAAGATCGACAAGGTCTTGAAAGTGCTCGAGGATAAGGAGAAACGCTTGAATGGCATCGAGAAAGACGTGGCAAAGTGCCTGCCCACGATCGGTGGTAAGATGACCGGCGCGATAGATATGCAGGGCCATGCTATTCGTAACCTTCCCGAGGGAACCGACTCCAAGGATCCCGTGACGAATGGTTGGTATGCAAAGAACTGGCAGGATTTAGCCTTAACCATGCAGGAGAAGATAAACGCTGTAGAATCTAGATATAAAACCCTCGAAAAGCAGATGGCTGATAAGCAGGAAAAAGATTGAAGCTCTTGAAAAGTACGTGAAGTTTAAGCCTCCTACTCCCGGCAGGATCGGTTGACCCCTCCTCCGCTTCTCTAGTCCCCCACTCCAGGGACTGGAAAATCGAAGGACTATTGGAGCTCGGAAGCCTTAACCCATGAATTGAACGTATTGGGATAGCCTCGCCATTTGACGTAGACTTCCCGTTCTCCTTGCCGGGTGCGTCGCCGCAAGATCCTTTAGATGCGAAAGAGTTCCTGGGTGGTCTTCTGGAGCTCAGGCTCGTAGAAAGATCCCTGAATTTCCTCGTCGTTGAGGTCCTTGAGACGATACGTGGGCGGTTGCGTTCCTAAGACCGTGGATACGGTGAAGACTTCTTCGGTCCAGCGTGGAGTATATCCTTTCTCGAACACGCCCTTTTTCTTGGTGATTCGAACCTTATCGCCAACCTTGAATCGTGGTGGTTGCATGGAAGGGAGATCTCCGTAAAGGTTCCAGAAGACTTTGGTTTCGTTCTCCTTCTGACTGGCGGCAGTGGGAGTCATCTTGATGGAGCGGTGCTTGGTGGTATTATACTGATGAACCAGATCGCTTAGCACATCGATATAGGTTCGCGTGGAGTTGGCGGAAAAGTACTTGAACATCTTCTCCTTCATGGTACGGTTCCAACGCTCCACGACGCTCGACTTCTCTTCGTTTTCGGTGGAGTAGAGCTCAACGTCATGCTTCTGGAGAAGCTCCTTCACCTCCTTGTTGTAGAATTCCGTTCCTTTGTCCGTCCATAGCTTCTTGGGGATGCGAGACTTGAAGACCGTATGGAAGGCGTTGCGCACCGTAGTCCCCTTCTTATCCCTGAGCGGCACTAGCCACCCATACTTGGAGAAGACATCGATGATGCTCAGGATGAACTTACGGCCTTTGTTGTCTCGGGAAAAGGCACTCATATCCACGAGATCGGCCGCCCAGGTTGCATCTATTCCACCCACCACCACGCGACGCTTCTGAAATTTGCGACGGACTGGCTTGTGTAGTTCCTCGGCTAGTTCGTCCGACCAAACGAGGGTTTTTTTTTAACCCCCAATCCAAATCGCGCTTTGGTACCGATGATGGGCTTGACGATGCTACGGTCCAGGCGTTCGCGTGCGGTGGGGTCGGAAATGGCATCGAGGGAGGACAGCATGGTCGTGTCGCAGATGGAATTGCGCGAGGCCGTGTCCTTATGCCTGGCGTAGCAGAGATCGTGGTGATACGCGGCCTCATCCACTCGATTGATGGGTTTCGACCAATCCTTGGGGGTACCATCGGCGTTCAGCCGCTTGGCGAGGTTGGTCCCAGGTCCGGTGAAATTGTGGCCTGGAAGGTGCATCTCTATGGGTAGTCGGTTGATCAGGTGGTTCATGAACCCAGTACCCTCAACGGACCGGATGAACTGAGATTTCCTAGAACCGCATACGGCGCAGATACCCACCTTCCTCCGTCGTCCGTTGCTGGTTGGGATCACTCCGCGGCTATTCGTCTCGGTCTTCGTTTTGCACTTCAAACAGTACATTCCCATTTATATATATAAAATGGACGTTGAAGATATTTCGTATAACGAGTCCACATCGACCAGGTGCAATCACTACCTTCTCCCGCAGCGATCAATCCGAGGCTTAATCATAGGCAAGTCGGACTGTGGCAAGACGACGCTGCTGAATAACCTCCTCTTGCGCGAAGGGTGGTTAGACTACGATCGACTATACGTCTTCGGGAAATCGCTCCACCAACCCATCTACCAGCTGCTGCGGCGGGCGCTGGAAAGGGGATTCTCGAAGGGTGATATCCGAGAAATACTCTCCATCAAGGATAGATGCCCCTACCCATTGATCGATGTGGTGGAAGTACTGAATCAATCGCCTAACCCTGGCGGTATCGAAGCCTTCTTCTTTGAGCATGGAGACGATGTGCCAGACCCCCGCGAACTCGATCCCACCCGCAAGAATCTCATGATCTTCGACGACTTGATGATGAGCAAGCAGAGTAAGTGTGAAGATTACTACGTGAGAGGTCGTCACAACAACGTGGACTGCTTCTACCTCTGCCAAAACTATTTCAAGCTGCCCCGGCAATCGATCCGTGAAAATACCAACTTCATCTGCCTCTTCGAGCAAGATGCTAAGAACCGCGAGCACATCCGTCGCGATCACTGCAATGACCTCACCAAGGAGCAGTTTGACGTCCTTTGCGACCGCTGCTGGTCCGAACCTTACGGATTCATGACGATCGACCTCACGAGTCCCAAGGCGGCTGGAAAATATCGATACAAATTAGAAGAGTTCTATTTAGTCTAAGATAAAATCATGAACCACGAATCTTTGATGGATCAGAACGAGCAGAGGGAGCGCATGATCAAGCTGGAACCTATCTTTTTGCTTAATCATATACTGCTGAAGTACGAATCTTGGGTGGAGCAGATCGAGCTGGAGTTAGGTAGACCACCAACCACCGTCGAGCTACAGATCATGCTGAAGAGTCCTTTAGGTGCCCCTGAGTTTAAGTGGGAGTTTGAGGATTACCTCAAGAATAGGTGCGAGTGCCGAACGGAGATCGGAGACCCCAGCGATGTATACCGACTCTGCGACTACTGCCAGGAGTTACCTGCAGAACTCAGAGAGAGTCTCTGTCATCCTCATGAAATGGTATGGTCACCGAACACAAAGTCATCTTACTGTATGAAGTGTGGAATGGAGCCAACGAGACCTATGTTCGCTGAAGCAGATTTTGATACACTGAATGCTCGTCGCCATAACGGGGTGAGAAACCCTGCCAGACCCCTCCAACCTCCATGTTCAGTCAAAACGGTCCGTGGACACCAATGCACATTCCCATGCCAGCCGGGTAGCGATAAATGCAGAAGGCACTTGAATCCTTCAAGGAATCGACCCTTATCAGCTTCCTCCACGCTGGCAGTCGATAGTCAAACGCTCTCGAACGCTTAGGGGCGTTGGAGGGCGTTCCGTCAAACGCTTAGGGGCGTTCCGTCAAACGCTTAGGGGCGTTCCGTCGAACGCTCTCGAACGCTTAGGGGCGTAGGACCAAACGCTCGGGGGGGCGTTCAACAGCGATCAACACTATAAATAAATGACATTCATTAAGATCACCGACCCCAAGCAACGTGAGGCGCTCGCTAGGGAATTGCAGGATCTCAAGCGAAGTATTCAGACTAGCAATATGCAGCATCGCCTCGACAATATCGGACTCGACCGCGACCTCGCCAGGATGTTCAAGCCCGTGGTGGAAGCTCAAAAGGAAGCGGCCTCGCAGATCACTAAAACGATCGAGGAACTGCCTGCGCCGATGCCTGCGCTACCTCCCCCAACCGATTTAGCCCATTCATTAGCCATTGAACCACCTCAAGACACCCGCCTAGGCCCCCGGGCGACTCAGTATCTGCAGCTCAGCATGACTCCAGCAGCCGACCATACCTTCGGATTGAGGGTAGAGGACGATACCATCATGATCGGAAGTCGGCCCGTCACCTTCGATGGAGATGATATCTTCGTCGATGGCGTGCGCCACAAAGGAACCCCCGGTCTTTGGGAGCTCATTGTCAAGAAGCGCCCAGGATCGTTCGATCCCGAAGATTTGATGACCTATGGAGATATCCTGCGAACACCGGGTGCCATGTACCAAGGAAACTCCGTTCTCTCGCGGACCCCCAAGTCGAGCCGAAGTTACAAATGGAAGGAGATCGTTTCTCATCTCTACCGGCAAGACAGACATGGCTCCGGACTCCAAACGGTATTCTTACCGAAAGACCTCGATTCGTTGATAGATCGCCTCGAACTTTGCGCCGCCGCCTATAAGGCTGGTAATAATGGGGTGCGCAACGAGATGGTGGCCATCCTCGATGCTATGAGGACGTTCGGCCACATCGACGACTCCTATTACAGAGAACTCCATCGCAGCCTTCTCCTATAAATAAATATACGATGCCATTGTTGATTAAGCACGGATATCGTCGAAAATACGTCGTCAGCGGGCGGGGGCTATTCGATACGGTCGCTAACTTGGCCGGACGCATATTCACCTCCTCAGCCGCGAAGAACTTGGGAAGCAAGGCCATGAGCGCCGCCACCAATGCCGCCCTGAAAGGGGTTGAAAAGGGGGCCTCCAAAGCTGTGGACTATATGATCGATAAGGCGACCTCCAAACCTCGCAACCTCGTCAAGCCAAGTAACCCCACGATGACCCCCCATCAGCAAGCCCGGCTGAACAATCTGGTCTCGGGAAATAATTCCACGATGACCCCTCATCAGCAAGCCCGGCTGAACGATCTAATTTCTGGAAGTGGTATTGCCACAATTCACGACTTCGTCCACCGCTATAAATAAATATATCATGTCAAACATTCTCGACATCGTCGAACCCCTAGCTTTCGATGAAAGCCTCCAGGAATATCAAGTCCACGAATACGAACCTCAAGCCGGGGCTCAACTGAATAACGCCGGTGCTGAAATACGCATCAATATTGAGACCCAGGATCTCTTCCTTCATCCCGCTGAGAGTTACCTTTTGGTGGAAGGAAGGCTCCAGAAGAATGATGGGACCGCCTATGCCAATGCGGATCTCGTCTCGCTCGCCCACAACGGTATCATGTATCTGTTTCGAATCATCACTTACAGGCTCTCCGGTCAACAGATCGAGCACATCAACGACCCTGGCATCGCCACCACCATGCTAGGGATGCTGACCTATCCCGACGATTTCTCCAAATCTCAAGGTCTCAACCAACTGTGGTTCAAGGATTCCACCGCTATCGCCGCCGCAGAGAACTCCGGTTTTGCAATTCGCCACGGGTATACCATCGTCAAACCTGCCAACAAGGGGTCGTTCTCCTTCGCCATTCCCCTGAAGCACATCTTCGGCTTTGCGGACGACTACGATAAGATCGTGTACGGGTTCAAGCATGAACTGTCTCTCGTGCGCGATTCGGATGCCAATGCCGTTCTGAGGGCTGCAGCCGTCAATGACCCGGCAAGAATCATCCTGAGTAAGATCTCCTGGTTCATTCCCCACGTCACCCCCTCTGATCAGGAGAAACTGCGGTTGTACAAGACCATCCAGAGCAAGGGTAAAATCGATTGCGGTTTCCGAATGCGACAGTGCGATTCCATAGCCGTCCCTGAAACGTCTCAGTTCAACTGGCGGTTGACAGCCAAGAGCGGTCGAGAGAAACCCAGATACGTCATCGTGGCCTTTCAAACCGGCAAAAGCAACGACCAGACCCAAAATGCTGCCGTGTTCGACCACTGCCGCTTGCGAAACATCTACGTCACTCTCAACGCTGACCGCTACCCCGCCGTAGACTTTAATGCAGGTTTCACCCAAAATCGGACCGCTAGACTCTATAAGAACGCGGCAGATTTCCGGAAGAATTACTACAACATGGATCCTCGCCACAGTAACTGCAACATAACACCCAACGACTACATCGACCTGTACCCACTGTTCGTCATCGACGTAAGTCATCAGTCCGAGCGGTTGAAAGAGTCTACGGTCGACATTCAGGTCCGCGCCGAATTCGAGCGTAACGTGCCAGCCAATACTCAAGCGTTCGCCCTCGTAATCTCTGATAGGATTCTTCAGTTCGAGTCCGACGGCCAGAAGATGAACGTCGTATTCTAGTATAAATAAATGGATCAATCCTTGCTACAGCGAATCGTCGAGAACACTGCCCCTAAGCAGGGGTTTTCCTTCATTGTGTCCGACAACCAAAGTCGGATTCTCACTCAATTCAGCCCACCCCTGCAACTGAGCGAGGGGAAAAGTTACGAGATGGCTTTGGTCAATCTGGAGACGTACTACTCTTTTCCCAATATCCATGCGGGTAACAATTCCTTCCGCTACTCCGCGGACGGTGGTGCCAACTGGTCCCCCATCGCACTGAGTACCGGGTCCTATGGCATTGAAGACATCAACAATGAGATTCAGCGTCAACTGCGTCTCAACGGTCACAAGACCAAGATCATTCTCGACGCCAACCGCGCGACGCTGAGAGCCACTCTAACCCTCGCCAAAGATTATCAAGTGGACTTCGACGTCGAAAACAGCATCAACACCGTGCTGGGCTTCGGGCGCAAGGTCTACGCTTATGACCGAGGCACGAACGGTTACATGGAGGGTGATCTCATCGTCAACATCATCAGCATCAACAGCATTCTGGTGAATAGCGACATCATCCATGGAAGTTACGTGAACGGAACCCAGCAGTCCACCATCTACAGTTTCTTCCCCGACGTGGACCCAGGCATGAAGATCCTTCAGACCCCCCAAAATCTAGTGTTCTTGCCCGTGACTTTGCGAACCATCAATCGTATGGAGACTCATCTCACCGATCAGAACGGCACCCCCATCGATCTCAGGGGTGAGAATCTCACCATTCGTTTTCATCTTCGCGAAGTATAAATAAATGAGTTACTCCGAATACAGTTTGAGCTTGACGAAAGGTCAGGCCGATAAGCTCCAGCGGGCTGTGAAGAAAGGTTGCCCGATCGCCATTCGTTTGTCCCACGCGAACTTGCAAGGCGACCACAAGATGATGCTCACCACGCAGCAGATCCAAAAGATCTTCAAGCTCCTGCAGAAGGGTACCGGTGGTATGACTCTGAGGATGAGCACCTCTCAGTTGAAGGCGAACGTGCAGAAGGTGGGGGGTTTCCTACCCATGCTGGCCGGGCTGGCTGCGAGGGCTCTTCCCGTGATCGCGAAGACCGTATTGCCGGCCCTAGGCCTTGGAGCTTTGAGTGGGTTAGGTAATGTCGCCGTATCCAAAGCAGTCGGTTCGGGGTTGTACTTGAAACGCGGCGGATGCATCTGCACCGTGCAACCCAGCGGGGATGGACTCTACCTGAAGCCTTCGACCGCACGAATCGTCCAGAGGGATGGGCTCTACTTGAAGCATGGTCGGCAGTTCCACGACGCTGGCTCCGGTCTGATCTTAGGACCCGATAGTCCATTTAAGAATATCCCCTTGCTCGGCATGCTCTTATAAATAAATGGATGAAATCGATGCCAGTCGTATCGCACGCATGGAAGAAGAACTCACCTCAGAGATCCAGAGGTATGAGCATGCCTTGAGAATCTATAACCGTTTGGATAAGGTCATCTCCATTGCACAGGGTGGGTGTTCCGTAGGCAGTCTACTGCTGACTAGTGGTACCATAGGATCTGCCCTGACTGGCGTAGGTATTGTGGCATCCATCCCCCTTGGAACCCTAGCCTGCCTATGTGCCACCGGTACCTTAGTATTCTCCTTGATCTCACGACGAGTCGCCAAGTAGAAAAAGAAGCATCAAGATACCGTGCGATTAGCCCGATCCTTCAAGTCCCAGTTGGCCGGTGAAGACGGTGCTCCTGCAATCTGTCTGAAGAGCTACTACGATGAAAAGGATCAGTTGCGTCAACCTTCTACCCTATTTAGTGAAGAACTGGATGCGCATGCATCGTAGGTTGTGTTATTCCATTCGCTCCTATCTCCCCCATTTCATTCAGATTCCTTTCAGTCAAATTTCCCGATCCGTTTGGATCGAGAAATTTTACGTTCCTTCCTCTCATTTCATCACCAAATCGATCATCATCATTTCATTACCAAGATGACTCTCTCCAAAATCCATCACCAAATTCTTCTATGTACGTTGCTTCAAAGGGTGAAAGTTCCTCCCCTCCCCGATTGTAGTCGTTGAGGTAAGGGGGTGCCCAGACTTCAAATGTCTTTCCTTCTTCGTTTTCGAGGGTCATGATGTATATTCCTTTTTCATCGATCCGGCATTCTCTGATGAAGTATTCTTCCTCATCTTCATCCACCTCCTCACTGGAGTAGGAATCTTCCTCTTCGATGGGGGTAAGCTCAACCTCTTCGCATACGGGTGGGGGGAGTTGGGTAAGACTGCAACCTACTGTTTCAGTGTTCATTGTGTCTACCTTATCTTTCCCTGTTTCTAAGGTGTTATTTCAATTTCTGATTTCTGTATCAGGTTTTTATTTGGGCTTGATCCGTTTGCACAAAACCTTGGTTTTCGGATTTCAAGCAGACTTTTTCCTTGTGGGGCAGAACTGTCGTTTCAAGCTGTGTCAACCTTCTACCCAATTTAATGAAGAATTGAATGCGCATGCGCCGTAGTTTTTTTTGACCACTTTGATCTGGAGGGTTCTTACATGAGCGCCGAGCGAGGCTACGCCTCGCTCCCCGCTCATTCAGAACCCTCCAGATCAAAGTGGTCAAAAAAAATTTCCCGATCCAAAACGGATCGGGAAATTTTGCGTTCCCACCCCCCAAGAGATTTTTTTTTTGCACCCCTCATTTCCTCACCAGATCGTATGAGAGGTACTGTTGCTTGGACTTCTTGCTCAACTTGAATCCCGTGCTGCGAACGAAAGCTCCTTCCAAGGGAGTCATCTCTTTGCTGAGCGTGGGGCAAGCCCATACTTTGGATGTCTCTCCTTCTCTGTCTTTCAGGGTAAGGATTTTGCATTTCCCATACTTACCATCCACTTCAATCACCTCCATGATTTTATAGATCACTCCGATGGGTAAGTCCTTCCATTTGATGGCTTCCTGATTCTGGTCCTGCACCTTTTCCTGAAAGGCACCTTCACTGATGAAGTCATCTTCCTTGTCTTGGGGCTGGGGCGTGTTGATGAAAGCAGTGTGTTCCACACTCATTCTTGTATTTACCTTGTCACACACTTGTCTTTAAGGTGTTCTAACTATCTTCAGGGGCGACTTGTCTGCCATGATTTTATTTACCCCATAGTTAATAGGAACCCCTCCCCGTTTGCATTTTTTGGTCCGGATCGGCATTTCCAAGCAGGATTTCCCCTAGTGCGGCAGAAACCCCCTTTTCACACTACTTTAAATACATTTAAAAAATATTAACTTAAACCTTATCTACATTTCTTAATAAAAGCGTTTACATTCATTCGATTGAAAAAGCCGACAAAGTTAAACAATTCTGTCTATATGTTTTACAAGCAGTAACTCCTATACATGTACCTTTCATTAAGTTCCTACCTTACTAAATGCCCCAGTCATTTACACATTGTAACATTGGTGCGGTTAAAAAAAATATTATTAAACTTTTTCTGTTGCCGTATGTGTACCTAAAAAATTTTTTTGTGCTGAGGGTAAATTGATTCAACATGAATCTTAGATCCCATCATTAAATATGTACTTTGTTTATATGTTAATTCAAATATTCATAACTCCCGAAAATAAGCTAAAATATTGCTTGCTGTAAGTCAAGCAATCCATCAATCAATCAATCAATCAATCAAATATTAATATATTCAGCTATAATTGTTTATTCTTTAAACTTTATTTTATTCATTAATACTACTAACACCTCTTTCTAAAATTTAAAAAGATCGTTAACTATATTCACAGACGCGTTTTTTTAACAGTAGTACTAAGTGTTAAACTATAAAATTGTGGTCACTACATGTTCTTTGTTTTAGATAGAACTATTTTTGTTTTCTTATCTACATCTACTGGTTGTTTATATGTCTTATGTGGTAAATAAGTGTGCGTCGCCGCGGTAACTTAACAATCGTAAAGAATGACACATTTGTATATTTTATGACAGAATTTTGCGCGATCATCCAAGACAACGATTCAGATTCATACTTTATAATGTAATTCATCCATTTGCAGTTATGAATTTAAAAGAGGTGTCTTTTAACAAGACGTTTCATTTCGTCCCTGTTGTAAATATCGTAAAACTGTATGTACATGTAGTTAGTCTGGCTATTAATCAGCCGTGTTTCAATATGGTGTCGGGCAAAGTGTACTCGAGTTAGACCCTAATAGACCCGGGTTGTCAGTTTTCCTTTCGGAGATCAGCGAATTAAGCGGATATTATGTCTTTCTCATCAAAGTGGTGTTAAACACTACTCAAACAAACAATTTTTCGCTAAAGAAATGACAAATTTGAATTGCTAGCAGAGTGCAATATGGTGTTCCAAACTTTTTACGTGGGAGTAATATTCTTGACGTCGACACAAATCTATTGTGTAGGTCGAGACGAGAAAATTTCCCCACATATACAACATCTGTAAAACGAGTGAAATCGTGGTATAACGTTGAAACGGGTTTAATGGGTCTAACAAGATGACAAACTTTCTTTTATTTATAGATGGATATATTCTGAACAAATTTGAGTACTTTTGAATTTCAAGTTTATTGGATGTGCATATGTCTGTAGGTAGTTATGTCTAGGTTTGGTAGGAGGGAGACAAGCAGGAATGGAGGAAGGCTGAGTAAGTATGTGTGAAGGTGTATTCATGTGGTCTGGTGGTAGAAATGATGTGACGGAAGAAAGGACGTAAGGTAGGTAAGTTGATAGGAAGTAATGAAGAAAGAATGGAAGACGGGAAGGAAGGTAAGTAGGTAGGCGGGTAGGAATGCAAGTCGGTAGATCAATAAAGAAGAAAAGAAATATGGTAGATACGTAGGTATATAGATAGGAAGGTTGAAAGGCAGACCGACCAGTAGTTAAGATGGCAGAAAGGAAGAACGTAACATAAGCAGATAGGTAATAGGAAAGGTCAAAGTAAGTAAAATAAAAAAAAATCGGTAAAATTGAATGTAAGTTGGAATTGTAGTTTTGTGTATCATTTTTCCATGCATAACACAAAGATTAGGAAGGAAAAGAAGAACGGAAAAAAGGAACTAAGGTCGTTAGGTAGGTTGATTGTCAATTTTTGCTTAATTTTTATAGTCTTAAAAATATAGAACAAAGGAAAAACGTAAAAAAGAAAGTTAGGCATAAGGTGGTGGTGTATTTTCATGCTTGTGTGTACATGTATGTATATTTTTAGGCACAATTAAACACAAAATAAGTATAATTTGAAAAAAATACTTTGATAATAATATAGCTAGTTATTCACTATGTTTTCTTAATTTCAGTTCCTGGCAGTCATTGTCAGTTAAGTTTGGAGTCCACCACACCTTGTCTGGCAGTCATTGTCAGTTAAGTTTGGATTCCACCACACCTTGTCTGGCAGTCATTGTCAGTTAAGTTTGGAGTCCACCACACCTTGTCTGAGAGTCATTGTCAGTTAAGTTTGGATTCCACCACACCTTGTCTGGCAGTCATTGTCAGTTAAGTTTGGAGTCCACCACACCTTGTCTGGCAGTCATTGTCAGTTAAGTTTGGATTCCACCACACCTTGTCTGGCAGTCATTGTCAGTTAAGTTTGGAGTCCACCACACCTTGTTTGGCAGTCATTGTCAGTTAAGTTTGGATTCCACCACACCTTGTCTGGCAGTCATTGTCAGTTAAGTTTGGAGTCCACCACACCTTGTCTGGCAGTCATTGTCAGTTAAGGTTGGAGTCCATCACATCTTGTCTGGCAGTCATTGTCAGTTAAGGTTGGAGTCTACCGCACCTTGTCTGGCAGTCATTGTCAGTTAAGGTTGGAGTCCATCACATCTTGTCTGGCAGTCATTGTCAGTTAAGGTTGGAGTCTACCGCACCTTGTCTGGCAGTCATTGTCAGTTAAGGTTGGAGTCTACCGCACATTGTCTGACAGTCATTGTCAGTTAAGTTTGGATTCCACCACACCTTGTCTGGCAGTTATTGCCAGTTAAGGTTGGAGTCCATCACATCTTGTCTGGCAGTCATTGTCAGTTAAGGTTGGAGTCTACCGCACCTTGTCTGGCAGCCATTGTCTGTTAAGGTTGGAGTCTACCGCACATTGTCTGACAGTCATTGTCAGTTAAGTTTGGATTCCACCACACCTTGTCTGGCAGTTATTGCAAGTTAAGGTTGGAGTCCATCACATCTTGTCTGGCAGTCATTGTCAGTTAAGGTTGGAGTCCATCACATCTTGTCTGGCAGTCATTGTCAGTTAAGGTTGGAGTCCATCACATCTTGTCTGGCAGTCATTGTCAGTTAAGGTTGGAGTCCACCACACCTTGCCTGGCAGTTATTGCCAGTTAAGGTTGGAGTCCATCACATCTTGTCTGGCAGTCATTGTCAGTTAAGGTTGGAGTCCATCACATCTTGTCTGGCAGTCATTGTCAGTTAAGGTTGGAGTCCTGCAAACCTTGCCTGGCGGCCATTGTCTTTTAAGGTGGGAAACCACCACACCCTTTAGTGGCAGTCATTGTAAGTTAAGGTATGAGTCCATAACACCTTGCCTGGCAGTCTAAGTCAGTTAAGGTATCAGACCCATAATTGAAGTTTATTTTTCTTTTTCGACAAAGAAACACAGCTCTCTTAAATCAATGTATTGCTAATTAATCATACGAATTCAATAATTACTTTGAGTCAATGATTATAGTTTTAAGCAACAACATTTAGTTATTCAAATAGCATTTCCGATGTTTGCCGAACATTACCGAAGTCTGCTCCATTTAAAAACAATGCCTATACGGGACACCCGATTTGATCACGTGGACAGTTGTGGTCCGTATCCTTAAGGTTGGAGTCCATCACACCTTGTCTGGCAGTTATTGTAAGTTAAGATTAGTCCACCACACCTTGCCTGGTATGGTGTCAGTTAAGGTTGCGCAGCGAGGTTAAGGCAATTTCATTATATTTTTAACGATCGCATTGCAATCTACAATGCTACACATATTCCCATGGTTACAGCGTTTTGATTGGTCAATTGTTTTAGGTTGGGAGAAAATGACAGCGTTCAATAAAAGTTATTCCTATATTAAAATCATGCAATTGTTTTTGATCCTGTATGATTAAATTGTTAAAATAAATCGAAAGTTTTTAATTCATTTACATTTGGCCAGCTTAGTGAGGTTTATTTTCGATGAAACTATGTAGCTTCCGGTACGGTCAACGTCGAACACGTTCTTACATCGCAGTCAAATAACGTGCCTACAATAATTACCTTAGGAATATGAAGACGGTCAAGAAAAGACGAACAGTAAGGTATGTCTATGAAAATACTTATGTTGTGTTGCCAGCGTTATAATAAATATAAAAATATGCTTTAAGAGTTGTCTTTAACGTGCAAAGCCAAGGTAGTAATGATAGTCATTCTCATGCATTTACCCAAGTGACTTGCTTTACCCATTTTCATTCAAAATTGTCGATTGACATGTTGCAAACCCGTAAAGTAATATCAGTTTATGTTGAATAATGTCCTGCATGTTACACAGTACTCTGCTTTAACTTTCCACCCCATCCCCCCCCCCCACCCAAAAAAAAATCCCCAAATACAATAAAAAAGGAAACCATAACTGACACTTAACTTAAATTAAAACTTAGTCTACATTATTTCTAACGTTTTGATGTTCAAACTTGGGAAAAAATACCAGACTAGTCCTTGAACAAACAATTACTGGTCTTGCCAAACATTTGGACTCATAGTCATACTTATAATGGATAATTTAATAGAAATAACATAGAAATTGGCTTATTAAACAAAATACATTATCAATTCTTCAGTTACAGACCAACTCATAGAAAAAAGAGTGAAAGATTTCACCAATAGACTTTGCGAGGTTAAAAAAAAGTTCATTAAGTCTGGGATTAGTATAATTTATATAGTTGATTTATAGGTACTGATAAAAGTTTATATATCAGAATGTTGACTCCAAAACACAAGATAATGAAAATTAAACTATAAAAAGCTTTAATGACAGAGGTATTTTATGGATATAATTAATTCATAACTACTTAAATTGTTCAAGATTGGACCCATTTTTGTAGTTTAGATCAAGAAAATGCCAAATGAATGTCTGTATTTAACAATAATTAATATATTTCATATTTATAAATGGACAAATGGATCTAGAGTACAATATTGTGAAACCAAATTTACCTTATTTAGTATAAACATGAACCATTTATCAATTTCAATATCTTACTAGTATTATCCAGTTCCACAAAAGTAAGGGTTTTTACAATTATTAGGTAACTTCACATTATAAATACATCTTTATTGCATGTATGGGATGAATTCATTATTTTTAGTTGCTTGTTTGTTTATTTTAGGTTAACCAATTTAGAAGAGAGGAAATAAATTCCAGTATAGAAGTTCCATGACAAGATTTTCCCACAATTAATTATATATAATGTCATTATGTATGGATTTTAAACAATTGTGTACTGACAATCATACAATGCAGTTTACTTGTACAGAAAATCCTTGTGAAAGCTGTTGCTTGAAAATTAATATGGATATTAGAATTCATGTGACCATATTCATAGTGGACTTTGCCACTGAAGATGCAACTTATGTTATATATGGTAAATTTGGTGGAAAAAAGAGATGCATGCAGTGCAAAAGTAACAAGAAGTAAATTGACTTGATTTGAAATAATTTGGAGTAATTCTAGAGCAAGTGAGTTTTTTTAATAATAAAAAAAAATATCTTTATATTTTGTTTTTAATCAAAATTTAAACATTATCATTCTTCCTTTGACGTCATAGCCATGCGATAATTTGTCATACATGTTAAATAAACAATTATTTATAAGTTTAATGTGTTTATGTCATGGTGAACTGGTATTTTTTTATCATTTATACAGCACAGTATATTATATGTGATGTGCAGTTTGAAATACACTTTTCATTGTTAGGTACCATCTTTCATTATGGTAATGTGAAAGTAAGTGGTATTAAAGAAAGTTTGTGGTAGCCATGTTCTACATGTAGTTCATAATAAAGCCTTATGGGGGACCTAGTTGCACAATTGTTTATACCAGAAGAGAAGTCCATTTGCTACAACTTAAAATACTTAGGGTTTATTTGAAAGAACATAGCGAAAATTAGTCCAATGTGGTACCTAGCACAAACACATAACATGACACTCCTTTTCTATTCTGTACAGATAATTAACAATATATTACATTAATGGATTAAAGTCTTCATGGACATATCAAATTAAAATTCAGCATTGATGATTATTATTTACCTTGATAAAAAAATGTCAATACACAGTCATTTTGAATGCATATACAGTTGTTTATACTGGTTAAATTGTTATAAATTTTCATTGAAAAGTATAGTGTGTAGTAATCTTTCCATTTTATTGTCTGGTAGGGCTTTGGATAATAGTTTAGAAAGAAGTTGTGTCTAGAAGACAACAGTAATATTCATTGTTGTTTACAAAGTGAAAAAGAGGGTTACAAGAGAAATAAATAATTATAACACTAGATTTAGTGCATACAATTTGTATATCCACCAGTAAATGGGCACTCAATTCAGCAAGCAATCTATACTATAATGCCATCAAATATTGGAATGGCCTGTCTGGTGGATATTAAGAAAATGAAAAGTTTACATGCATTTCAAGTTAGATTTTCTCCTTGGAAAAAAAAATTTAGTAACTTTTCTTGCTATTAATATCATATAGTTAACTATACAATGGATAATTTTATACTTTTATATTTTAAATATTTTGCAAACCAGATTAACATTAATTTATACTGCATCAACCTGTATGTTTATTTTAATATTTTTATTGTTTTATTTACTGAACAGTGTTTAGCTTCTATGACAACAACTACTCAGCTATATGTACAGATAAACAGATAAAGCTTCTATCATGTACTGTGAAGTAAAATGTACTATCTATCCAGTATATATGCCCCCCCCCCCCCCCCAAAACACACACACACACACCATCCTTCTTGAAGAAAGGTTGATGCCGAAAATCTGGTGAGTTATTTTTCAAGGGTGTTCATGTTCCTGTTTATTAATTTTTATTATTTGAAAAATTCCTTGGCTATAGAATTTATTTTTGACAAAATACTCGTAGTCTTGTACGAAAGTTGTCCTTTTTACTTTTCTAGTATTTTGACGTATCCACTCCGTATACATTCCGATGTTAATTCGACGTCATCTTTACGTTTGAATGTAGATGTTGACGTCATGACAATATGAATAAAATAATACGTGACATGTTCGATCGAAAAGTGCGGTGGCTTGTGAATAATAAAATATCGTTGTATATACATATTAAGATTTCTCGTGGTCTAGATATTCAAATAAATAGCGCAACAAGAACGAAAGACGTACCTTAAATTGGTTTTATCAATGAAATGTTGTGTAATATATTCAAATCGTGGTAATATTTGTGTAAACAAAACAAATAATTTGTTTATTAGATAAGATATTGGCTTGTTGGGGCACTAAGTTAACAGATAACAATTATTTACAAGTGAGGACAGTTTCATTGTCCATTATAATTGACCGTAACCCACCGCCCTTTTGCTTTAATTGTACGTGGCTAAAAATAAAGTGTTTTGGTCACGTGACTACTTTCGCTTTAGATGTTCAATATTTGGCGAAAAGAAATAAAACAAGAATGAATTGTTTATCGTCAGAAGAAAAAAATGGATGATTTTATAACTGTTTTTCGTACAAAGTAGTGTCTTAAAGATCGGCTTGTATTGCAACATGCAATTTATGTATTTTTACAATATTGCCTTAACATCGCTGCGTGATGTCGACTACAGTTGCTTGCCATCATTGTCACTTAAGGTTGGAGTCCATCACACCTTGTCTGGCAGTTATTGTCAGTTATTTGTTAGAACGAATAATTGTTCCCTCGCCCCATTCCCCTGATTTTCTTTTTTTTTCTTTGTTATGGAGAAACTTCATAAGTTGCAATTTGTAATAAATTTATATAATTTTAAATCGCATTTCTGCTACTGGTTCTGTCTGTCTGTCTGCCTGTCTGCATGTATGTGTGTGTGTTTCACACACGACACCTTTTCATACTTGCCAACATATTTACGGTAGAATTTCTGATAATTTTGCCAATGGTTATGGGGATCGCTAAAAGTCCCCAGTGGGTCCTAAGAAAAGCTTTGGTGAGTGGCAGAGAGTGGCGAAGATCAACGGATGAAAACGATTTTAGAGTATTTCTGTGGCATTTTAGAGGGTCTTCAGGTTTTGTTTAGCTTACATACGCATATAGTTTGTTAGTGCAGGATAAGAAGGCTGTTTCCCCACTAAACACAGAACGGTTTCTGAACGTTACGTTTTCGTTTTTTCCAGGGTTTTCCAGAACCATATCGTTCTTAATACGTTATTAAAACGTTCAGTCGTAACGTTGTGAAAAACCCTACCTAGAACGTTCTGCTGTGACGTTCTTAGAACGTTTGATTTAAGTTTTGGTTTTGGTAGAACGTTCTATCAAGGTCTTTTAAAAACCTTAAAAAGCTGATTAAAAACTAACGTTCTTATAACGTTTTCAGAAAGTTGTGAATATCCAGAATAATGTTTGTATGTGTATTTTATTAATTGTTCTAATTTAAACAGTACGGACATTGTTTAAACTGATAAAATGATTATTTAAAATATATCTTTACGCTGAGTGACAGTCTAGGACGTTCGGGACTGGTCACATGATTGAAAAATGATATTAAATGATCAAGTATAATGCATTGTAAATTATTTAACAGTTCTTCTGACTGTGTTTGACATAAATGCTAGATTGCACTCAAATATTAATTTCAATTATATATTATAAAACACGGCTGCACATAATCTAGAATTTGAGCGTGCGCGGGAAAATCAGGGGCGGTAGCACAAGGCTTAAACGCCAAGCCGAGATTTAGTTTCGTAATATTTTAAAAGAAAAGTGATTTGCACGCTTTTATATACTTTTAAATAACCACAAGAGGAACAAAATAATATTCATTTAATTTTTTGTATTTATTTTCTTGAAACTTCTCATAATTATCTCAGTTTACGAAACAAGATCTTCCCTTTAAAATTTGTTTTCAAATCGAAGGCGGCGAACATTTCTATTAGACTTCGAGACTGCGTCTGCGAGGACGAACCAGAAGTTCGAGAATCAGGAAAAAGCGGGTCTACAATATTAGAAGAAAGGTATGAATGATTGTTACTTTCATTTGAGTGCATATATTATATATTATATTATATTATATGGTCAAGTTTTATAAGCTCAGTTTGTCAACCTAAAGTTTTGGCGTCGAATTCGAATTTCAAAGACGACATTCACATACTCTCTCTCCCAGATTTGTTTGTCATGTACACATAAATGTAGGTACACAATGCAAGTCAACTTGATTAATAAAACATACTTAAAGTTCAAGCTAGCTTACAAGTTAAGAGGTGGATCCAACCCCTGCCCCATTTCAGCCTTTTTACAGGTACATGTACCTGTTGAAGATGGCTTTGCAGGGGTCACAAGGGGAGAAAAATATACTTCTACTTCTACTGGGTAGTGACCGCCTTCAACACATTGAAGATAACGTCACATGGATGCGTATACAGCAAGAATTAACTAAAATTTATAAAAAATATGAGAAATTAATCATGTATGTGTGTTGCTAAGCTACATGTATTTCCATGACAATTTCCTGTTGCCACCAACATTTGTACATGAAATTGAAAAGCAATAATGTGCTGATAAACACAAAATGGTCTATTTTATAGAATTGATGAGGCCAATGAAAGCTCTAGATCATTAGTTGGCTAGATAGCTGGTTGGTTAACTTAAGGCATGCACTAGATTATCATTTAGATTTAAAATCACACAAGTAATTGTTACCTGCTGAAGGTCAGTGGTTTCCTCCATTTAAACTGATCATGACCACCCTATATGACCCAGGTGCGTCGAAAAGGGTGTTAAACCCTAACACACACATTACATGTACATGTACCTTTTTAGGGTTCAAGAAGCTAAATAGTCTGTGCCAACAACTTTTTCAGGTACTAGCCTGAAGCACAAAATTCTTCAGTTTTAAAATTTTTTACAGCACCAATCCTTCCACTCAGGCCCTAAGGACGTAGTCATATAACATACGACTTAGCATTATGTTTGATTTTCAACATTTTTTATAGGACTTTTTATTTCATTTTTCAGAAACATGCTGCACATACTAAGTATAAGTTCTTTCATTTGTATTTGCTGAACCCGTCAGGGTTTTGCAAATACATGTAAATATTATTATTATTAATAGAATAAGCAATTATTGATAGAAAAAGCAAAAAATCAGTAAACATAAAATGAAAATATACTCAAGCGTGAGATCTTATATTGTATGACTACTTACGATGGGGCCAATAAATATAATCTTGTCTGATTATAGGCCAAACAAAATAAATATTAAATTCATGTTTAATTTTAGGTGACCTTTTTCATGTTTTTACATATGTAAGTGCATGTAAACCTATCTCATGAAAACATGCATGTTCACAACTAACTTTTTTTCAGATTTCATGAGCATGAGTGAAAGTCGAAAAGCTTACAAAAGGATATGGATTCAAGCTGCTAGAGTTGTACGAAGATTAAAAAAATGAATCATCAGAACTTGGGCAATCAGAAGATGAGACTGAAAGTTTAGTAGCGTATGACACACAGAACATTTTATAAGATATGCATGCATGTGTTCATGTAAGATCTCATGAAAATGAACCAGATACAAGTACATGTATTAGTCAACCAGAATACATCCAAAATGAAGAAAATGAGACGTTTGAGTGGGTCCTAATTGACAACCACCAAATGATTGATTCTGATGATGATAATGATGTATATGTAGAAGAAGACAAAGATGAACCTTCTTTATCTGAAGAAAAAATTGGTATGTTGAAATCCATAAAAAATTAATCAAAATATTGCAATGTATACATTGTACGTGTACTTTGTTTAAAAACCAGCAACAATATGAATTGTTTTACATCAATTCATGTAAGTGTTTTGTTCTCTAGCTGTAGCCAAATAAACAAAGCTTTTTTGAACCCTGTCTGTTCAAAGAGGTAACCTCACAACAAAACTGCTTAAAGGATTTTGCAGTCATTGCAAAGAAGGATAATTTTATAATTGTACATAGGACTACCCTATCTTTTTCAGATCTGAAACAGGAAACACACATTTTTTTTTGTTTGGCATAAACATTAAAAAATTTAAATTTACCACAAAATAAGACATGATCGATTATATAAAATAAATATTTTTTTTATCTAATCTGACAGCTAATTAATGTGATTTTTTTAGGATCACTTCCTTGGTGGCAAAGACATTAAAGAGACGGCCAGGCTTGTTCTGAGGAGAGTTGGTGGGAACAGTCTATGGTCAAATTTTAATTTAAAGGGGAAAAATTCCAAGGAAACAGAAAATGCCAAAAAATCCCTAAACACTGAGGCAATATACAAAGTAATTAAAAGTAAGTATATAAAATAAAAAGTACTTGAATTTTTTCCGTCACACAAAATTAATTCTGTCTTGTTTCTAATTTGCTCATACCTTGGCAACTATTATTCCTAGGTTGCTGATATTTAATAACAAGCTTGATATGGACATGATGTATTGTGGTATGCATTTTTGGATCCATCAAACATTTACTTCCTGTTTGCTGTAAACTTTATATTAACACATTGCATACAAATAGTAGTTGTGAAAGCGGGGGCATCACTAGTGAGCATTAGCTCACAGATTTCTTGTTTACACAAAGAATGGTAATGAATGGGTGTGTCATTTATTCTACTTTATTGTTACATCAGAGGTTTTGATTGGTTGAAATTTACACTTATTTGCCATGTGTTGGACTGAGAGTTTCAAGGCACTTTATTTATTGTTGTTGTTTTTTTGTATGGTGGGTTGTGTCTTCCCAAGAAAATATGGGCATTATTATATTTTAAAAACAAATTAATTTTAGCCTTTATGTAAGCGCTATTCTTTTTTTTTTGGTTGGGGGGGGGGGGGGAGGGAGTTCAATTCTTTTTTATTTTTTATGTCCCATCTACGAAAGTAGGGGCATATAGTGTTCAGGTCTGTCTGTCTCAAATGTTGCAAGATGGGGCATTATATGTCTTTTGGATATATTCTTTTTTGATGGGTGGTGTTTCTTTTTGAAAAACATGCCTATTATATATTTAAAAATTATGTAGGTGGTTATAAACATAAAATAGCACAACCATTTCCTGTGTTTTAAATATTAAATACATTTTTTTCCAGAGTCATGCAAGAAGTGAAACAACAATGTCACTGATGCCATGATTGATGAGGCAATTTCTGAAACTTTAAAGAGAGCGCCACACCTGCAAGGAGAATCTAAGTTCAAGGTACAATGTATAACAACAGATTTATTTAGCAAAAACAAATTAATACAGTGTAGTTTACTTCAAACAAATTAAGCTTTTTTATTTTTAAAAAGTTGGTTTAAGGATATTTACGAAATAAGTGGATAGGGTCAGAGTGGGGAAATAAATATAAAGGTAAACAAATATCAACCCCAGTCAATGACCATTTCTACTGATTCCCTACAGATACCATTAAACTGGTAACAAAGCAAACAAATTTTTTGTTGAACAAAGAAGGCTCAGATGATATTCTGAGTGATCCAATATTGATGGAAGAAAAACATAAGTTGCTTTGACCAGTTAATATATTTTTTATTCAACTTGCAAATCAAGAATTTATAAGCAGTAATAAAAAAAAAGCCACAAAACCATTTAAAGGCCAATATAAAAAATATCCTAGATTCTCATCCCCTCCCATCCTGATTTTTTCAGCCGCGTGAAAAAATTTTATTTTGATTTTTTCTCAAATTATGTTCATTTTTTGGTCAATTTCTTTAAAATGGCAGAAAATTTCATCAAATTGGATAAAATATGAAATATAATTCACCCGACCGCCCCATTTTTTCAAGAAATTTAGATGAGTCTCTAGGAATTATTTTATTATAGTCTTACACGAAAAATAGGATTGGCAGAGAGTATACTAAAAAGTAATTCTGTTGTTTTCTATTACATACATTAGAATTATTTATCCCTTTTCAATATACATCATCTATAAGTTTATTACAGTGCAGAATTTTCCAGGTTTTGCTGATTGACATTAGTAGCATGTGAGGAAACTATATATGACAGATTTATAATATTGAATACCTTTCTATTTTAGAAAGCAGAGGATAATGAAGAAGAAACTACTGATTACGAGGAATTAGATGGATGGATGGATAACTAATAAGAACTTTTAAGAATATGACTAAAATTTCAATTATAACTTTGATTTATATTCTACCATAATAAACTTTGTGTTTTGTAAAATGTCTTTGTTTATAGTGGATGTGTTTGCCTTACATTCAGCAAAGTCTTAATCACTTCAGCATTTATATGTCCTTAAATATTATTTACAATGGCACAAAAGCACTGACTAAGTCGACCAGTTCCTTTTTTATGTAGATTTAGAGAAACCCCATTCACAAGTCTTTTGATTATTTCATTTTTTCACTACTGCTGATTTTAAATTTGGGTGAGTGTTTTCAGTACATTCTATTCCTGGACAATCTTTTTGTTTACCTTGATGTTGTATTTTTTGGCTACTGTAAGCATGAATAATTGTTGATGGTGTTTTAATTGTTGAAAAAATGTTCCAACCATCTGA
Organism: Limnoperna fortunei; assembly: GCA_944474755.1. NCBI lineage: Eukaryota > Metazoa > Mollusca > Bivalvia > Mytilida > Modiolidae > Limnoperna > Limnoperna fortunei. Next base: position 26,463,741 of record OX104112.1, on the reverse strand, counting down.
CCAGTCATAATGAATATACAGATTGTTGATAGCATTTTATTTGATCAAAGGTTCTGCCCAGTCTTAAACAGGAAAATTTTCTCTGTTGTAAAATCAATGTAGTGTGTTAACATTTGAATATGCAGTAATATGCAGCCTAGAGGCATACAAATGCAAAACATGTCCTTTTTACATTGGCCATGATTGGGCAAGGTCATTATGAACCAAACCAAAACCATGATATAACGTTCTTTAAACCTTCTATGAATGTTTTTTTGTTCATTGGGAACATTCTTGGTACGTTGTGGGAACGTTCTGAAAATGTTACTCCATAACGTTCTCAGAACCAATGTGGGCGTCTACACAATATCGTTCTCAAAACGTCCTGTAAGAACGTTCTCAGAACTATAAGATAACGTTATCAGAACATTACAAGAACGTTACTGTGTTTAGTGGGTTCACCACAATTTTATAATTATTCCTGAACAAAGAAGAAATCCCGGAGATTCCAACAACCCGGTTAGCCCGTACACGGGTAACAAATGCTGGAGGTTCCGGGCAAAATCCGAGCATTGGCAGGTAGGTCTTTTTCTATCAGATAAATCATAGGAAATGTTACGCATACATTGAACAGTGTTAATTCTCTTGGTATAAAATATTAAGGCTGTTTATTTAACATATGTTGAAAGGGAGGTAATCAAATTAAATTTTTGACGCAGCTAATTTTATTGATTGATTATTTAAATGAATGACTGTTTTCCGTGAGGCAAGCAAAACTACCTTTTATGTTCAGGTGATCAAGATAACAGACCCGGCACGGAAATTAGGGAATTTTAGTACATACAAGAATACAGAGGTACAGTACGGAACGGATTGAGACACATCCGAAATCAGCACAGAAATCTGGAATGTTATCAATTTAAGTTACGTTTTAAACAGCATTATAAAAAACACATCGTATTTGATTGTTAGTTTGTTTGAAAAAGGTTTATGGAGACTTACTACAGTTTCTCAGCTATTTCATGACGCCAAAATTTATAAATTGTAAAAAAGCAAGTTAATCTCTGAGCTTATACTCACTTGTAATATCCCCGCATCGAAAATTTTGCCTTGCGTACAAACTTAAGTATTAATTAACAGGAAGTACACGTATAATCTAAGAGCATAACCTCGCTATACAAGTATACCATATTCTACTATAGGATAAAGCAACAATATTAGGCCTTTGCAACATGTAGTTGCTTGGAAAACATAGCTAGTATTCCTAATATTTAGAAATTGCCTGCCATCATTGTCACTTAAGGTTTGAGTCAATCACGCCTTGTACGGCAGTCCTTGTCACTTAAGGTTGGAGTACATTACACCTTGCCTGGAAGCTGCACCGTCAGTTAAGGAATCCTCCACACCTTGCTCGGCAGCCATTGTCAGTTATTTGTTAGAACGAATAATTGTTTCCTCGCCCCATTCCTCTGATTTTCGGTTTTTTCTTCATTATGGAGAAACTTCGTCAGTTGCAATTTGTAATAAATTTATATAATTTTAAACGCATTTCTGCTACTGGTTCTGTCTGTCTGTCTGTCTGTCTGTCTGTCTGTCTGTCTGTCTGTCTGTCTGTCTGTCTGTCTGTCTGTCTGTCTGTCTGTCTGTCTGTCTGTCTGTCTGTCTGCATGTACGTGTGTATGTGTGTTTCACACACGACACCTTTTCATACTTGCCAACATATTTACGGTAGAATTCCTGATAATTTCGCCAACGGGTATGGGGATCGCTAAAAGTCCCCAGCGGCTCATAGGAAAAGCTTTGGTGGATGGCAGAGAGGGGCGAATATCGCCGGACGAAAACGATTTTAGAGTATTTCTATGGTATTTTAGAGGGTCTCCATGTTTTTTTAGCTTACATACGCGTGTAGGTTGTTAGTGCAGGATAAGAAAGGCTGTTTCAACACAATTTTATAATTATTCCTGAACAAAGAAGAAATCCCGGAGATTCCAACAACCTACCCGGTAGCCCGGACACGGGTAGCAAATGCCGGAGTTTCTGGGCAAAATCCGGAGCATTGGCATTTATGCCTTTTTCTATCAGATAAATCATAGGAAATGTTACGCATACATTGAGTGGTGTTAATTCTCTTGGTATAAAATAGTAAGGCTGTTTATTTAACATATGTTGAAAGAGAGGTATTCAAATTAAACTTTTGACGCAGCTAATTTTATTGATTGATTATTTAAAATGAATGAATGTTCGTCAGCCAAGCAAAACAACTCTTATGTTCATGAGATCAAGATAACAGACCCGGCACGGAAATTAGGGAATTTTAGTACATACAAGAATACAGAGTTACAGTGCGGAACGGATTGAGACACATCCGAAATCAGCACAGAAATCTGGAATGTTATCAATTTAAGTTACATCTTAAACAGCATTGTAAAACATACACCGTATTTGATTGTTTGTTTGTTTGAATAAGGTTTATGGCTACAATTTCTCAGCTATTTCATTACGCCTGGGAAAGTACATGAAAGAGACAGTGCTGTACTCAGTAAAACACCGAGTCTGGATGCCGTTTCATAAAGCGATCGTTAGCTTAACGTGCACGTTATCCCATTTAAATTACATTTGACAATGTAAGAAAAGCAAGAAAAGCACTCTTGACTAAACTACTAAGAAACAAAGTCTGTGGAAAATTTTATGACCTCATTAAAAATATATATTCAAATACACTGTATTGTTGCAAAACTGATAATATCTACTCTTGACTAAACTACTAAGAAACAAAGCACTCTTGACTAAACTACTAAGAAACAAAGCACTCTTGACTAAACTACTAAGAAACAAAGCACTCTTGACTAAACTACTAAGAAACAAAGTCGGTGGAAAATTTTATGACCTCATTAAAAATATATATTCGAATACACTGTATTGTTGCAAAACTGATAATATCTTAGGTGAACCTTTTCTGTCTAAGATTGGGGTAAAACAAGGGGATAGTTTAAGTCCTACACTTTTTAACATATTTGTTGATGATATAAAGTCTTACTTTGATTTTAACAAATCAAACCCAGTCACACTTAACCAAATAACTTTGAATCATCTCCTTTATGCAGATGACTTGGTACTAATTTCTGAGTCACCCTCAGGCTTGCAGCACTGTGTAGATTCCTTGCAAAGATTCTGTGGGGATTGGAACCTTAGTGTGAACATCCAAAAGAAAAAAATAATGATTTTATCCAAATTTAAAAACAGATATGTAATTAATAAATATAACTTTTATTTTGGCTCACATACTCTTGAATCGGTTCAAACTTATAAATATTTAGGCATCAACTTTTTTTGACAACAGAGGAAAAACTTAAATAGCAGCCGAAGAATTGGCTATTAAAGCACGTAAAGCTTATTTTGCTTTGAAATCCAAAATACCTCACTCAAACTTCATTTCAGTAGAAAAATGGATAAAACTCTATAACACACTTATATTACCAATTATGTCTTATGGATCTGAAATATGGATTTCAGATTTTACCCCTAATTTAGACTCTATAGATAAACTACATATTGAAAAAGTCCAAAACATGATAATGAAGAATATCTTGGGAGTTCACAGTAAGGCCTCAAATCATGCATTAAGAACAGAAATGGGACTTAATCCAATAAGTATAAAGTCTTACATTTTGATGTACAAATATTATTTAAGATTGGTTGCCGTGGAGTCAAAACATGAACACAAATTTGATATTTTGAAAGCTGCCTTTGAAGTAGAGAAAGGTTCTCATGAAAACAAAACATTTAGTTGGGTGTCAACTTTACACAGAATTAAAGATATTACTACGATAACAAATCTAGAGATTAGTTCTTTAGAGTTTAAAACCTCATTAGAAAAATATTATAAAGATAAAGCTCTTAGACAACTTGATTTTATTAAGAATAACAATGAAGGCAAATTGTGTTTTTATAGTAAAATTTCATCTTCTTTTGAACTAAAGGACTACCTTAAATTTAATCTGAAAAAATCAGATAGATTATGGCTAACCAAAATTAGAATAAGTGCACATCCATTGGCAATAGAAACAGGAAGATATTCTAGACCAAAAATTCCAATTAATAATAGAACTTGTAAATTTTGCACAAAAACTGTTGAAGATGAAGTTCATTTTATCCTAAACTGTCCTTATTACAAATCTTTAAGAGAAAAATTTAAGATTTTTAACGACTCTGAAGTAAATACTGAAAAGTTGTAGAATCCTTCAACAGAGGCAAGTGCCAGGGAAATCTGTACTTACCTTAGAGAGGCTTTTAAAATTCGTTCTTTAGATTCCACTGCAACCAATCTTGTATCATGTACTACAGACTAACTAAATTGTATATATATATATATATATATATATATATATATATATATATTTAGACCCTTTATATAATATTTTTAGACCCTTTATATAATATTTTGAATTGCCTGTATTGTGTATTTACACGATCCCAGTGGACTTATATTATTCCATCTCCCAATGAAGAATATCTTAAACATTTATAGTTAAACGCCACTGATGAGTCTTATGTAGACGAAACGCGCGTCTGGCGTAATGAATTTGTCACCTTGATAATTTTGATTACATCTTGTTGGAATATTTGAGCAAAGCCAAGTAACAGCACGGCAGGTCCCCGGTTAGCGGACTGAGAAGCAACTATTAAAAAAGTTTTGGGTTCATTTAAATTGAGAAAGTTTAAGATGAATATGTTATGATTGTTCACGTTATTTATTTATATTGACACTCAATGACTAAGGCCATTCGTTGGTCAGTCTGTGTCTAAATTTATGACAAGAAACACCGTCATATGTATCGTTGCAAAATCTTCTAGACTTGTATATTATTATTTTTTGTTTATGCTGTATCGTCATGTTTGTCGATCCGATACTAAATAAGTGTACTGGTTTAGCAGCATTCTTTTAGACCCTTTATATAATATTTTGAATTGCCTGTATTGTGTATTTACACGATCCCAGTGGACTTATATTATTCCATCTCCCAATGAAGAATATCTTAAACATTTATAGTTAAACGCCACTGATGAGTCTTATGTAGACGAAACACGCGTCTGGCGTAATGAATTTGTCACCTTGATAATTTTGATAACATCTTGTTGGAATATTTGAGCAAAGCCAAGTAACAGCACGGCAGGTCCCCGGTTAGCGGACTGAGAAGCAACTATTAAAAAAGTTTTGGGTTCATTTAAATTGAGAAAGTTTAAGATGAATATGTTATGATTGTTAACGTTATTTATTTATATTGACACTCAATGACTAAGGCCATTCGTTGGTCAGTCTGTGTCTAAATTTATGACAAGAAACACCGTCATATGTATCGTTGCAAAATCTTCTAGACTTGTGTATATATATATATATATATATATATATATATATATATATATATATATATATATATATATATATATATATATATAAGAAAATAATTACACTTTATAATAATACAACTCAAAATACGGGGACTTAGTTCCTTAATGTTTCATTTTATATGTTTATGTATTCTTCTACCTATGTCTTATGGATTACATTGCATTGTTAATTCATGTGCTTTTATCCAATAAACTGATATTGATTGATTGATTGATTGATTGATTGATTGATAATGAGCACGTTAATTACCGATCGCTTTATGAAACGTCACCCTGGACGGAAAAATGACAAGCTGTGTTTATTAAGCAGGTTTCGCATTCGCAACCTGGTATTGACCCGCCGGTGATCAATTGTAGTTGACCAGCTATCTTAACCACTCGGCCCCCGAGGACCTGACCTTATATGATGATTTTTGTCATATTATAATGACACTGAACGTGGAATGCACAGTGCAACTGTATAAGGAATTATATATTGCCTTTTTCATATTTGTCCTGTTATCACCCTGAGTTAACTAAAGCGACTGATAAACTTTATCACTCCACACTGCTAGACCAGTTTTTCTCTAATGATGCTGGGTAAAAATTCGCTCTAAAGCGATGAGCTAGAACAGAATGAAAATAAAACACTTTGCAGGACTGCCCAGATGCTGATGCCGAAGCAACCTTATATTCCTATTTTTAAACATCGCTATGGCGTAATCGAATATAAATGTCCAGTCCGTGTGTAAATGAGTACAAAACCAGTCCGTGTGTAAATGAGTACCACACCGCTCCGTGTGTAAATGAGTACACCTCCAGTCAGTGTTTAAATGAGTATAACACCAGTCCGTGTGAAAATGAGTACATACAAGAATACAGAGGTACAGTGCGGAAAGGATTGAGACACATCCGAAATCAGCACAGAAAACTGGAATGTTATCAATTTAAGTTACGTTTTTAAAAACAGCATTATAAAAAAATACACCGTATTTGATTGTTTTATTTGTTTGAACAAGGTTTATACACTTATTACTATTTCATGACGCCTAAGAAAGTACATGAAAAAATCAGTGCTGTACTCAGTAAAAAAACACCGAGTATGGGCGAAAAATTACAAGCTGTGTTTATTAAGCAGGAGTCGAGCTAGCATTCGCAACCTCAGTATTAACACGTCGGTGATCAATTGTAGTTGACCAGCTATCTTAACCACTCGGCCCCCGAGGACCGGACCTTAGATGATGATTTTTTGTTATATTATTATGACACTGAACGTGGAATGTATAGGGAATGATATATCGCCTTTTTCATATTTGCAGTGTTATCATCCTGAGTTAACTAAAAAGACATAATTTCAGGAATATATTTTTTTCTGAAATTGAATTAAAGATAGGAATTATTGAAAAGTTTGCCAGTCAAATCGCTCACATGTAAATGGCCACGAAAGTGTGGTTAAATGGGTGTGTCCCAATACAGTTTACTGTCATCATAGCAGGTTTCCTACGGTGAAACCATTTTATTCCACAAATCAATTTTTACTGAATTAACATAAAAAAAATTAGATGTCGGAAACCCACGTCCGGTTCCGTTCTCGCTTTGCTACCACTTACCGACCGTGGGCACACTTGTAGATATTTTCTCGTTTTTATGAATATTCATTAAATTTAAGTAGCCAATGTTTATTGGAGAAAACTATTTTGATTAGTTCAAATTCTTTGCCGGAAGTACAAGCGACCAATCAAAATAGGACATTGAATATTCATGAAAACGAGAAAATAATTACAAGTGTGCCCACGGTCGGTAAGTGGTAGCAAAGCGAGAACGCGACCGGACTTGGATTTCCGACGATGTGTCGAAACCAACATTTTCTTCTTTGACAAAAAAAAAACAGATAGAACGGCGAACATGAGAAGATAACTGAAAAACTTTATCACTCCACACTGCGACACGAGTTTTTCTCCAATGTTGCTGAGAGAAAATTCGGTCTAAAGCGATGAGCTAGAACAAAATAAAAATAAAACACTTCGTACGACTGCCCAGATGCTGATGCGAAAGCAACCTTATATTCCTATTTTAATACATCGCTATGACACAATTGAATATACTCCCCTCACAATGAGTCAAGTCAGCATTCAGGATTTATAGAACGTGTTTAATTTCGTTAGTTTCTTGGTGGTAACCCTCAGTGGGGTAACATAATGTTGTGTTTTCATTATAAATGCTAAACTGATTACTTATAAAAAGTGACTTGTTAGGTTTCTCTCACTGATTTATCACCGATAATGGTGTGGGAATCGGTGGCGGAGAGGTTAAGATAGTTTTTCTAATATTGATTATGTGGTCTGTCAACACTGAGATTGCGGGTTCGAGTCTTACTGTGGTTAGGCTGCACCTCAATTATAATTTACAAGGATTGCCAGTTTCCTACCGAAAGTCTGGGGTTTTCTCTGGACATTCAAACAAGCAAATGTATATTAGTTATTGTCAAAGTCGATGTGATTTGGTGGAAATTTGTTTGCCTTACAAATAAAAAATCCTTTGTGGAAATAATTGTAGATTTTAAAATATAATTTTTCGCATCTGCGTAAGGAGCATAAGCTGGACCATACCCAGTAAGCAATTTTTATTTGTCAAAAAACCTCCACCAAATTCCACTGACATTGACTATAAGCTGTCAATATTCAGCATAGCAGCGTTTTTCCACTAGTTGTATTTACAAACGATCCATTTAATTCGACTAGTTCTAGTTTTTAAAGATACTAACGATATTTAATAAAGGGGCGTCAGTAAAGTATAACAATTATAACCGTAAAAATAAATGTGATTTTAACGCCGAAGTTTAACCCGAACTCCTACTCTAAATCGAAGACAAACTCGAGGTTTAACTTGGATGATAAACGTTAAGTTTAACTCGAACGTGAGGATTTACTATAACTCGTATTCGATTCGATGATCCACTACAATCCGTACAGTTGAATATACATACATTTTCTTTCATTCTGATATTCCCAATTTAAACTGAAGACAAATGAAATAGCAGATTGGATCAAATATCTTATTCATCACATCATGTCTCTGTAATTTTGTACAGAAGCAGAGTAATAATTTTGTTGATAGATAGATTGAGTGATTGACGTCCAGAGTAGAGTGCAATATTTCAGCTACATTTAGGACTAGAATAAGTTATCAAATAGAGTAATAATTTCAAACAATAAACTTACGGAAATAAAACGATATAAGATGGACCAACAGGAACAAAATTTCAAGGCACTAAATAAAGTATGGAGTAATGTGTAGTGACGGAAAATTTAGCCATCGGTAGAGCTACTTCTTTGTTTCGAAATCTTCAAACGGGATATATAGCCTGCACAGAGAGTGGCACTCTCGAAACACGTGAAACACTATGGGCATCGTCCAGACTTTCCGTATTGAGACCTGATAACCCTAAACAAGAAGGCATCTTCTATCTACCAGCTGTACACGTGCTGGTCAGCTATGTGGGTCTAGCACACGGAACCATCCGAGTACAGTCACAAACTAATAATTTAATGAACATCTAAAAATAACATGTACATAATGTATAAATATTGCAAAATCCAAAATTAAAAGAAAAAAAATCAAACTTATCTTTCTCAAGGCGGAAGATACTGTTAAAAAAAATAATGGCAACGGGACACGCGACAATGGGGGTGGGGAGTCGGGGGGGGGGGGAGGGTGTTAAATCAGCCTTGTGTCATGTGTGTATAGCACCCATGCATATACAGCTGTATGTTCTTGTTTACACTAAGACAACTGTTGTTATTGTATGGCCTTGTTTCAAATAATGTTTCGCATAAGATACAACAAAAAGAGTCAGGTTAAGGACACTTCTTAGCCGCTGTTAAGCCTTTGACAAAAATACGCATGCGTTGAAGGTTGATATATCGGGGAATTTATTAGGTTACTAAAATTGGATGGGGTGAAGTAGATCATAAAGTTGAGCTCGAGTTCTAAGTTTTACTCGAAGTTTAACTATGATGATTTATTCGAAGTGTAACTGGAATTTGAACTTGAACTTGAATTAAAACTAGAAATCTTACTGGACGTTTAACTCAAACTCAAAGTTGAACTCGAACTTTAACTAGTACTATTACTGTGATACTATGGGCTGCATCTCGTACTAAAGTATTAGATTGTCTTTAATGTGTTTGAATGCCATTTTAAGCTATATTTAAACGATCTAGAAGTGATATTTCGGAAGAATCAACCTACCAAATACAAAAAGCAGCAAACAAACAAACAAACAAACAAACGAACCATAATAGGTCAAATCAAGTGCTCTGGGAAAAACTGTTCATGAAGGTACATTTGATAGGCCGTGTAATTATGATGCCTAGTTTGATAGGCCGAGTCATTATGATGCCTAGTTTGATAAGCCGAGTCATTATGATTCCTAGTTTGATAGGCCGAGTCATTATGATTCCTAGTTTGATAGGCCGAGTCATTATGATTCCTAGTTTGATAAGCCGAGTAAGTAAGATGCCTAGTTTGATAAGCCGAGTAATTATGATGCCTAGTTTGAAAAACCTAGTAATTATGATTCCTAGTTTGATAAGCCGAGTCATTATGATTCCTAGTTTGATAGGCCGAGTCATTATGATTCCTAGTTTGATAAGCCGAGTAATTAAGATGCCTAGTTTGATAAGCCGAGTAATTATGATGCCTAGTTTGAAAAGCCTAGTAATTATGATTCCTAGTTTGATAAGCCGAGTCATTATGATTCCTAGTTTGATAGGCCGAGTCATTATGATTCCTAGTTTGATAAGCCGAGTAATTAAGATGCCTAGTTTGATAAGCCGAGTAATTATGATGCCTAGTTTGAAAAGCCTAGTAATTATGATTCCTAGTTTGATAAGCCGAGTCATTATGATTCCTAGTTTGATAGGCCGAGTCATTATGATTCCTAGTTTGATAAGCCGAGTAATTAAGATGCCTAGTTTGATAAGCCTTGTAATTATGATGCCTAGTTTGAAAAGCCTAGTAATTATGATGCCTAGATTGATAAGCCAAGTAATTATGAACCCTAGTAATTATGATGCCTAGTTTGATAGGCCTAGTAATTATGATGCCTAGTTTGATAAGCCGAGTCATTATGATGTCTAGTTTGATAAGCCGAGTCATTATGATTCCTAGTTTGATAGGCCGAGTCATTATGATTCCTAGTTTGATAGCCGAGTAATTAAGATGCCTAGTTTGATAAGCCGAGTAATTATGATGCCTAGTTTGAAAAGCCTAGTAATTATGATTCCTAGTTTGATAAGCCGAGTCATTATGATTCCTAGTTTGATAGGCCGAGTCATTATGATTCCTAGTTTGATAAGCCGAGTAATTAAGATGCCTAGTTTGATAAGCCGAGTAATTATGATGCCTAGTTTGAAAAGCCTAGTAATTATGATTCCTAGTTTGATAAGCCGAGTCATTATGATTCCTAGTTTGATAGGCCGAGTCATTATGATTCCTAGTTTGATAAGCCGAGTAATTAAGATGCCTAGTTTGATAAGCCTTGTAATTATGATGCCTAGTTTGAAAAGCCTAGTAATTATGATGCCTAGTTTGATAAGCCTAGTAATTATGAAGCCTAGTAATTATGATGCCTAGTATGATAGGCCGAGTAATTATGATGCCTAGTTTGATAAGCCTAGTAATTATGATGCCTAGTTTGATAGGCCTAGTAATTATGATGCCTAGTTTGATTAGCCGAGTAATTATGATGCATAGTTTGATTAGCCTAGTAATTATGATGCCTAGTTTGATAAGCCGAGTAATTATGATGCCTAGTTTGATAAGCCTAGTAATTATGATGCCTAGTTTGATAAGCCGAGTAATTATGATGCCTAGTTTGATAAGCCGAGTAATTATGATGCCTAGTTTGATAAGCCTAGTAATTATGATGCCTAGTTTGATAAGCCTAGTAATTATGATGCCTAGTTTAATTAGCCGAGTAATTATGATGCCTAGTTTGATAAGCCGAGTAATTATGATGCCTAGTTTGATAAGCCTTGTAATTATGATGCCTAGTTTGAAAAGCCTAGTAATTATGATGCCTAGTTTGATAAGCCTAGTAATTATGAAGCCTAGTAATTATGATGCCTAGTTTGATAGGCCGAGTAATTATGATGCCTAGTTTGATAAGCCTAGTAATTATGATGCCTAGTTTGATAGGCCTAGTAATTATGATGCCTAGTTTGATTAGCCGAGTAATTATGATGCATAGTTTGATTAGCCTAGTAATTATGATGCCTAGTTTGATAAGCCGAGTAATTATGATGCCTAGTTTGATAAGCCTAGTAATTATGATGCCTAGTTTGATAAGCCGAGTAATTATGATGCCTAGTTTGATAAGCCGAGTAATTATGATGCCTAGTTTGATAAGCCTAGTAATTATGATGCCTAGTTTAATTAGCCGAGTAATTATGATGCCTAGTTTGAAAAGCCTAGTAATTATGATGCCTAGTTTGATAAGCCTAGTAATTATGAAGCCTAGTAATTATGATGCCTAGTTTGATAGGCCGAGTAATTATGAAGCCTAGTAATTATGATGCCTAGTTTGATAGGCCGAGTAATTATGATGCCTAGTTTGATAAGCCTAGTAATTATGATGCCTAGTTTGATAGGCCTAGTAATTATGATGCCTAGTTTGATTAGCCGAGTAATTATGATGCATAGTTTGATTAGCCTAGTAATTATGATGCCTAGTTTGATAAGCCGAGTAATTATGATGCCTAGTTTGATAAGCCTAGTAATTATGATGCCTAGTTTGATAAGCCGAGTAATTATGATGCCTAGTTTGATAAGCCGAGTAATTATGATGCCTAGTTTGATAAGCCTAGTAATTATGATGCCTAGTTTGATAAGCCTAGTAATTATGATGCCTAGTTTAATTAGCCGAGTAATTATGATGCCTAGTTTGATAAGCCGAGTAATTATGATGCCTAGCTTGATAAGCCTTGTAATTATGATGCCTAGTTTGAAAAGCCTAGTAATTATGATGCCTAGTAATTATGAAGCCTAGTAATTATGATGCCTAGTTTGATAGGCCGAGTAATTATGATGCCTAGTTTGATAAGCCTAGTAATTATGATGCCTAGTTTGATAGGCCTAGTAATTATGATGCCTAGTTTGATTAGCCGAGTAATTATGATGCATAGTTTGATTAGCCTAGTAATTATGATGCCTAGTTTGATAAGCCGAGTAATTATGATGCCTAGTTTGATAAGCCTAGTAATTATGATGCCTAGTTTGATAAGCCGAGTAATTATGATGCCTAGTTTGATAAGCCGAGTAATTATGATGCCTAGTTTGATAAGCCTAGTAATTATGATGCCTAGTTTGATAAGCCTAGTAATTATGATGCCTAGTTTAATTAGCCGAGTAATTATGATGCCTAGTTTGATAAGCCGAGTAATTATGATGCCTAGTTTGATAAGCCTAGTAATTATGATGCCTAGTTTGATAAGCCTAGTAATTATGATGCCTAGTTTAATTAGCCGAATAATTATGATGCCTAGTTTGATAAGCCGAGTAATTATGATGCCTAGTTTGATAAGCCGAGTAATTATGATGCCTAGTTTGATAGGCCGAGTAATTATGATGCCTAGTTTGATAAGCCGAGTAATTATGATGCCTAGTTTGATAAGCCTAGTAATTATGATGCCTAGTTTGATAAGCCGAGTAATTATGATGCCTAGTTTGATAAGCCGAGTAATTATGATGCCTAGTTTGATAAGCCGAGTAATTATGATGCCTAGTTTGATAAGCCTAGCAATTATGATGCCTAGTTTGATAGCCGAGTAATTATGATGCCTAGTTTGATAAGCCGAGTAATTATGATGCCTAGTTTGATAAGCCTAGTAATTATGATGCCTAGTTTGATAGGCCGAGTAATTATGATGCCTAGTTTGATAAGCCTAGTAATTATGAAGCCTAGTTTGATAAGCCTAGTAATTATGATGCCTAGTTTGATAGGCCGAGTAATTATGATGCCTAGTTTGATAAGCCGAGTAATCATGATGCCTAGTTTGATAAGCCTAGTAATTATGATGCCTTGTTTGATAGGCCTAGTAATTATGTTGCCTAGTTTGATAAGCTGAGTAATCATGATTCCTAGTTTGATAAGCCGAGTCATTATGATTCCTAGTTTGATAGGCCGAGTCATTATGATTCCTAGTTTGATAAGCCGAGTAATTAAGATGCCTAGTTTGATAAGCCGAGTAATTATGATGCCTAGTTTGAAAAGCCTAGTAATTATGATTCCTAGTTTGATAAGCCGAGTCATTATGATTCCTAGTTTGATAGGCCGAGTCATTATGATTCCTAGTTTGATAAGCCGAGTAATTATGATGCCTAGTTTGATAAGCTTTGTAATTATGATGCCTAGTTTGAAAAGCCTAGTAATTATGATGCCTAGTTTGATAAGCCTAGTAATTATGAAGCCTAGTAATTATGATGCCTAGTTTGATAGGCCGAGTAATTATGATGCCTAGTTTGATAAGCCTAGTAATTATGATGCCTAGTTTGATAGGCCTAGTAATTATGATGCCTAGTTTGATTAGCCGAGTAATTATGATGCATAGTTTGATTAGCCTAGTAATTATGATGCCTAGTTTGATAAGCCGAGTAATTATGATGCCTAGTTTGATAAGCCTAGTAATTATGATGCCTAGTTTGATAAGCCGAGTAATTATGATGCCTAGTTTGATAAGCCGAGTAATTATGATGCCTAGTTTGATAAGCCTAGTAATTATGATGCCTAGTTTGATAAGCCTAGTAATTATGATGCCTAGTTTAATTAGCCGAATAATTATGATGCCTAGTTTGATAAGCCTAGTAATTATGATGCCTAGTTTGATAAGCCGAGTAATTATGATGCCTAGTTTGATAGGCCGAGTAATTATGATGCCTAGTTTGATAAGCCGAGTAATTATGATGCCTAGTTTGATAAGCCTAGTAATTATGATGCCTAGTTTGATAAGCCGAGTAATTATGATGCCTAGTTTGATAAGCCGAGTAATTATGATGCCTAGTTTGATAAGCCGAGTAATTATGATGCCTAGTTTGATAAGCCTAGTAATTATGATGCCTAGTTTGATAGCCGAGTAATTATGATGCCTAGTTTGATAAGCCGAGTAATTATGATGCCTAGTTTGATAAGCCTAGTAATTATGATGCCTAGTTTGATAGGCCGAGTAATTATGATGCCTAGTTTGATAAGCCTAGTAATTATGAAGCCTAGTTTGATAAGCCTAGTAATTATGATGCCTAGTTTGATAGGCCGAGTAATTATGATGCCTAGTTTGATAAGCCGAGTAATCATGATGCCTAGTTTGATAAGCCTAGTAATTATGATGCCTTGTTTGATAGGCCTAGTAATTATGTTGCCTAGTTTGATAAGCTGAGTAATCATGATGCCTAGTTTGATAAGCCGAGTAATTATGATGCCTAGTTTGATAGGCCGAGTAATTATGATGCCTAGTTTGATAGGCCGAGTAACTATGATACCTAGTTTGATAGGCCGAGTAATTATGATGCCTAGTTTGATAATCCGAGTAATTATGATGCCTAGCTTGATAGGCCCACATGCTTGTAAAACCGAAAGTACAGCGGTGTTTAGCGGGACTTTTAGCGAGTCTCCAAGATAACACGTATCGTTAAAGTACAGACATGCAGAAAGTCTTAACAAGCTACGGAGCCGCCAATTATAGACTCATCGATTACTTAGCAAATGAAAAGGCGAAGCTCGACGTCTTCTAGTTTACACAGCCATTTTCCTCGTCACGTTTTGGCAAGCAAAGCATTTCCACAAAGAAAAGCGGGGTGGGATTGCAGAGTTAAATACAATGGAATGAATAAACCGTTGCTATAGAGAAGGCCCTTATCATAGCAAAAATCCAGATAAGGAATAGACCACGACCCGAAATGGAATCAACACAAATTTAATACATAAATGTATCAAGGGTGGTAAATCGCAATGCATTTTTCATATAACGTGAAAGCTGACCGTTTAACAAACGAAATATTTTATGTAGTACATGTACAAGTAAACATTTGTCAGATTTACTACAAGACCGATAAATCTCTAAGAATATAATTAATTTTCTCACAATAAGGTGGTCTCGCTGGTCGAATATCAAAGGTAGTTAGCCATGTAATACAGTTTCACCGATGTGTTTAACACTGGGGATGTGAGTTCGAGCCCGTCCTGTCGATGGTTAACGGGCTATCAGCAAGAATTCCGTCTTCCTCTCTTTTTCAAAAAGGGAAGCCATAATATAGTTGAAAAAAGCTGAAAGCCACAAACAAAACACTTCAGAATGATTTGAAACGTTGGTCCTTTTATTACAAAACTCATGTTGACATGTAAAGGAACGGTTATTTAGACGTCTTTATGTTATAAAAGTTTAACACCTTGACACTGCTGAAAAATGTCAAACCGTACCTTAAACCAAATTTAACAAACAAACAAAACACTAGAATGAACCTAGGCATTGGTACTTTAATTACAAAGCGCGTGTTGACGAGAGTTAGAAAGGGGGAGTTCGTTAATTGCAGCAACACTGAATGACAGTGAAAACAAAACAGTCTCTGTTATATGTCTACATACTGAAAAAGGTGGTATGTTGCAATTTACGTATATATTTATATCAGGGGAGATTATGATTAACGAATACACCGAAAACTTCCTGCACATGATCCTGATAAACTTAATCACATAGAGTGTGTCGAGTGACCCTTTTTACAATCATTAAAACGGATATTACGTCAAGACACAATATCTCTAACAACTGGATATGAAATCCATAAACAACTGATAAATGACAATTGCTAGATTTGACTGCCAAATAAGTCAGGTTGGTTAGTTGGTAAGTGACCCTTTGATCAAGCGTAATTCAATATTAACTTGTTTTATTCTCAAACATATCGAAAATTACAAATTTTAAGTAGCCAATCAGAACGCCGTCTTAATCTTAATATTCCAATGATATCTACAGGATTGCTGAAGCAAAATCTTGTCAACAACAATGGTCGGGTCTGCTGCTAACAGACTTGACAAGATAGACGAGGATAGTTTGGTTTTATTGTGTAATAAAACAATATCTGACTGATAAACGGACGCCATCGTTACGTTTTTGTATTTCGCAACCCTCGGAAATGTATATGTACCTCGCGAAACGTCTCGATAAAATAAAACATTTTCTCTGGTTGAGTAATCCGATAGCTCCCAATATGAAAATTAGTAATTGTATATTTTATCAGTGTGCACGTCAAGCGCCTTTTCATAACAGAATTACGGAAATGCGACATCATAACTAAGTGATAGAATAGGAAAATAACGCCAAGCAGAATAGCAAAGATGACATCATGGGGGTACTAAGCTCAACGACATATGCATGGAAATGCCGTGCCAACCGTCATGACCGTAACCAAGCAATACATGTCAATAATTTAGATTGTTAGTCGAATAAACCTTTCCGGAATCTGATCCAATATAATTCGATTATGCACCTTAGGTAGCGCATGCAAATCATACACTTTAAAACTTAAATTCAGTATTGGTACAAAATAACACAAATTATTGTACATAACTGGCCCCCACCCTGTTAATGAGCTTCAAGCAGCGAATATACCTATGTATGTTTTTTAAATTATTTTCTGGTTCATTGTTTTTTTATAATTTTGTTCAGAACAGAAATACTATGTACTCGTTTTGTGTCCTACGAGAAGTATTAAATTGTTTTTGTTTGTTTGTTTGGAAACGACACGCCACCTTCAATACTTGTTTAGCAATTTCGAAGTGAAGTGTTTAGTTCCTTTATAGGAAGAAAGAAGGGGACCTTTAGCAGGAAGAAAACATTTGCCAGCCATCACACCTTGCCTGGCTTTCATTGTCGGTTAATGTTGGAGTCCTTCACACCTTGTCTGGCAGTCATAGTCAGTTAAGGTTGGAGTCCACCACACCTTGTCTGGCAGTCATAGTCAGTTAAGGTTGGAGTCCACCACACCTTGTCTGGCAGTCATAGTCAGTTAAGGTTGGAGTCCACAACACCTTGTCTGGTCGTCATTGTCAGTTAAGATTTGAGTCCACCACACCTTGTCTGGCAGTCATTGTCAGTAAAGGTTGGAATCCACCACACCTTGCCTGGCAGTCATTGTCAGTTAAGGTTGGAGTCCACCACACCTTGTCTGGCAGTCATTGTCAATTATCGTTGTAGTCCACCACACCTTGTCTGGCAGCCATTGTCAGTTAAGGTTGGAGTCCACAACACCTTGCCTGGCAGTCATTGTCAGTTAGGTTTGGAGTCCACCACACCTTGTCTGGCAGCCTTAGTCAGTTAAGGTTGGAGTCCACCACACCTTCTCTGGCTGTCATTGTCAGTTAAGGTTGGAGTCCACCACACCTTGCCTGGCAGTCATAGACAGTTAATGTTGGAGTCCACCACACCTTGCCTGGCAGTCATTGTCAGTTATGGTTTGAGTCCACCACACCTTGCCTGGCAGTCATTGTTAGTTAAGGTTGGAGTCCACTACACCTTGCCTGGCAGTCTTAGTCAGTTAAGGTTGGAGTCCACCACACCTTGCCTGGCAGTCATAGTCAGTTAAGGTTGGAGTCCACCACACCTTGTCTGGCAGTCATTGTCAGTTAAGGTTGGAGTCCACCACACCTTGTCTGGCTGTCATTGACAGTTAAGGTTGGAGTCCACCACACCTTGCCTGGCAGTCATTGTCAGTTAAGATTGTAGTCCATCACACCTTGTCTGGCTGTCATTGTCAGTTAATGTTGGAGTCCACTACACCTTGCCTGGCAGACTTAGTCAGTTAAGGTTGGAGTCCACCACACCTTGCCTGGCAGTCATAGTCAGTTAAGGTTGGAGTCCACCACATCTTGTCTGGCAGTCATTGTCAGTTAAGGTTGGAGTCCACCACACCTTGCCTGGCAGTCATAGTCAGTTAAGGTTGGAGTCCACCACACCTTGTCTGGCAGCCATTGTAAGTTAAGGTTGGAGTCTACCACACCTTGTCTGGCAGTCATTGTCAGTTAAGGTTAGAGTCCACCACACCTTGCCTGGCAGTCATAGTCAGTTAAGGTTGGAGTCCACCACACCTTGTCTGGCAGCCATTGTCAGTTAAGGTTGGAGTCTACCACACCTTGTCTGGCTGTCATTGTCAGTTAATGTTGGAGTGCACCACACCTTGTCTGGCAGCCATTGTCAGTTAAGGTTAGAGTCTACCACACCTTGTCTGGCTGTCATTGTCAGTTAATGTTGGAGTCCACCACGCCTTGCCTGGCAGCCATTGTCAGTTAAGGTTAGAGTCTACCACACCTTGCCTGGCAGTCATTGTCAGTTAAGGTTGTAGTCCACCACACCTTGTCTGGCAGTCATTGTCAGTTAAGGTTGGAGTCCACCACACCTTGTCTGGCAGTCATTGTCAGTTAAGGTTGGAGTCCACTACACCTTGTCTGGCTGTCATTGTCAGTTAAGGTTGGAGTCTACCCCACCTTGCCTGGCAGCCATTGTCAGTTAAGGTTAGAGTCTACCACACCTTGCCTGGCAGTCATTGTCAGTTAAGGTTGCAGTCGATCACACCTTGTCTGGCTGTCATTGTCAGTTAAGGTTGGAGTCTACCACACCTTGTCTGGCAGTCATTGTTAGTTAAGGTTGGAGTCCACCACACCTTGCCTGGCAGTCATTGTCAGTTAAGGTTGGAGTCTACCACACCTTGCCTGGCGGTCATTGTCAGTTAAGATTGTAGTCCACCACACCTTGTCTGGCTGTCATTGTCAGTTAAGGTTGGAATCCACCACACCTTGCCTGGCTGTCATTGTCAGTTAAGATTGGAGTCCATCACGCCTTTCCTGGCAGTCATTGTCAGTTAAGGTTGTAGTCCACCACACCTTGTCTGGCAGTCATTGTCAGTTAAGGTTGGAGTCCACCACACCTTGTCTGGCAGTCATTGTCAGTTAAGGTTGGAGTCCACCACACCTTGCCTGGCAGTCATTGTCAGTTAAGGTTGGAGCCCACCACACCTTGCCTGGCAGTCATTGTCAGTTAAGGTTGGAGTCCACCACACCTTGTCTGGCTGTCATTGTCAGTTAAGGTTGGAGTCTACCACACCTTGCCTGGCAGTCATTGTCAGTTAAGGTTGGAGCCCACCACACCTTGCCTGGCAGTCATTGTCAGTTAAGGTTGGAGTCCACCACACCTTGCTTGGCAGTCATTGTCAGTTAAGATTGTAGTCCACCACACCTTGCCTGGCAGTCATTGTCAGTTAAGGTTGGAGTCCACCACACCTTGCCTGGCAGCCATTGTCAGTTAAGGTTAGAGTCTACCACACCTTGTCTGGCTGTCATTGTCAGTTAAGGTTGTAGTCCACCACACCTTGTCTGGCAGCCATTGTCAGTTAAGGTTAGAGTCTACCACACCTTGTCTGGCTGTCATAGTCAGTTAAGGTTGGAGTCCACCACACCTTGTCTGGCAGCCATTGTCAGTTAAGGTTAGAGTGTACCACACCTTGTCTGGCTGTCATTGTCAGTTAATGTTGGAGTCCACCACACCTTGCCTGGCAGCCATTGTCAGTTAAGGTTAGAGTCCACCACACCTTGCCTGGCAGTCATTGTCAGTTAAGGTTGGAGTCCACCTCATCTTGCCTGGCTGTCATTGTCAGTTAAGGTTGGAGTCCAAAACACCTTGTCTGGCAGTCATTTTCAGTAAAGGTTCGAGTCCAACACGCCTTGCCTGGCACTCATTGGTAGGTTGGAATACACCACACCTTGCCTGGCAGCCATTGTTAGGTAAGGTTCGAGTCTACCACGCCTTGCCTGACACTCATTGTAAAGTTGGAGTCCACCACACCTTGCCGGATAGTCATTGTCAGTTAAGGTTGGAGTCTATTACTACGTCACTGACAGTCATCGTGAGTTAAGGTGGAGTCCACCACACCTTGCCTGGCAGCCATTGCCAGTTAAGATAGGAGTCTACCACACATTGCCCACCGTCAGACTCGAACTCGCATCTCTAGTGGGTTGTGCCGGAAGTCAAGTTATGTCTAATGTCTTAATTTAAGAACAGAAATAAACAAAACAAGTTCACGCTCAACGCAACCCCACACAAGCCTTAAAAATGAAGAAAACTAACTATTTCCACATGCAAACATCAAAGTTTAAAAAAAAGCAAAATCCTTACAAGCGCATGCACAATAATAATAGTTATTTAAAGCATTACACAGCGGTTACTTTTTACCGATCTTAACAGAAACGGTGTACACGACCTACCGAGTATAGGGATTTGCAGATTTCTGTTCAAATAACAATGTTGGCGTTTGTACCCTCCCCTCATTACCGATTGAAAATTTACAAATCTGTCAGGTAGATTTGTTGCATCGTATGACGTCATGTGACGTTTTGTATTTTATGACAGTCTTTAGTAATGGTACCGTCGAGTGAAACGTCTATTAAGTGATTCGTTACTATATTATAATCGTTTAATTTAAAAAAAAAGTCTGAACTGGGCATACACATCAATACAGTTGAAATTATATTGTTTAAAAGGTTGCAGTAGAACGCACCTTGTCCGCGGTGAGACTTGAACCCGTAACCTCAGTGTTGACAAGCACGTGATCAATAGTAAATAACTACCTTATCCATGCCATCGGCCACCGAGGTCCCTTATTGAAAAAATTAGACATTTGGTCAATGTACATGTAGTAAGTCTTATTAGCCGTGTTTCTATATGGAGTCTGACTACCGGGAAAATGTAGTCAAACCTTGATTGACCAGGGTTGCCAGTTTTCCTGTGGAGATATGGAGACTGACTACGGGGAAAATGTAGTCAAACCTTAATTGACCAGGGTTGCCATTTTTCCTGTGGAGATATGGAGTCTGACTACAGGGAAAATGTAGTCAAACCTTAATTGACCAGGGTTGCCAGTTTTCCTATGGAGATTAGCAATTTTAAGCGGATACTACGACTTCCTCCACTATAAGAAAAAAAAGACCGAAAGTAGTGTTAAACACTACTCCAACAAACTAATTTTATCTAGCAGGTTGGGTGTTCTCTCTGTGTACTTTGGCTTCCTCCCCCAATAAAAACTGGACGCCATGATATAGCTGAAAAATTGATGAAAGTGGCGTTAAAACACCATTCAAACAAACAAACAATAATTTTAGCTAACCAAATGACGAATTGTTATAAAATACTAGCGAAAGTCGATGTGGTAGTTCAAACTTTTCACGTATGAGTAATATTCTCGACGTCGACACAAATCTATTATTCAGGTCGAGGATAGAAAATTTCCCACATATAAAACAATTGTAAAACGAGTGCAGTTATGGCATAACATTGAAACGGGTTTAATGGGTCTAACAAGATGATCGGGTCGTAGGAATGACAAAAAGGAATAAAGGACGTAAGGTAGGTACGTAGACAGGTAGTAATGAAGAAAGAAAGAAAGATTGTTGGGTAGGTCGGAAGACGGAAGGAAGGTAAGTAGGCTGGCAGGTAGGTAGGAATGCAGATGGGAAGATCAAAAAGGAAAAAAGAACATGTGTAGATACGTAGGTATATAGATAGGTAGGTTGAAAGGCAGACAGGTCAGTAGCTAAGATGGTAGAAAGGAAGAGCGTAACATAGGCAGATAGGTAATAGGAAAGAAAAAGTAATGGTCAAAGTAAGTAAGATAGAAAAATCGGTAAGATTACAGGTAAGTTTCAGTTTGTAGTTTGGTAGTTTGGTTTATATTCTTGTTTACTTTTTCCAGACATAACAAAAAGTTAAGGAAGGACAGGAAGAACGGAGAGATGGAACTAAGGTCGGTAAGGAAGAAACTTAGGTCGGTAAGAAAGGAACTTAGGTCCTTAAGGAAGTAACTTAGGTCGGTATGTAGGTTGATGTCAATTTGGTCGGTAGGTAGGTTGATGTAAATTAGGACAGTAAGTAGGTTGATGTCAATTTTTGCTTTTTTCTAGTCGTAAAAAAAGAGAGAAGGAAAAACAGAGAAAAGTAAGTAAGGCATAGCAAGGTTGGTGTTTTCGTGCTTTCGTGTGTGTATATTTTTAGGCACAAACACAAAATAATTATAATTTTAAAAATACTTTGATATTAAAATATCTTGTATTCACCATATTTTGTCAATTTCAAATTCGTTATTTATTATTCATGTTATATCATAATTTTTTTCACATTTATTGTATTAAAATAATCTGTTATCATTGAATTAAAGTAAATTACGTCTTATTTAAGCCCTTTATTATGTCAATTTTGTACATAATATTTATTTCTCTTTCAATTAAAAATATTTCGTACCTATTTCACACCCAAATAAGAATCACACAGACAAAGGTCTGGTATGTTGTATTTTCTTATATTATTTGTACCTAGATCATAATCCACGTATTATTTGGCCATTTTTTAATGATTTTGTATACATACGTAAGACAAAATAGGATAGTTTATCTATTCCTACCATATAATATAGTCTAGTGGCAGTACCTCCTCTCCGCTCAAAGATTTGGGAAACAGATGGTGGCAGTACATCCTCTCCGCTCAAGGATTTGAGATACAGACGGTGGCAGTACCTCCTCTCAAGGATTTGAGATACAGATGGTGGCAGTACCTCATCTCTGCTCAACGATTAGAGATACAGATGTGGCAGTACCTCCTCTCCGCTCAAGGATTTGAGATACAGATGGTGGCAGTACCTCCTCTCTGCTCAAAGATTTGGGAAACAGATGGTAGCAAAACATCCTCTCCGCTCAAGGATTTGACATACAGATGGTGGCAGTTCCTCCTTTCCGCTCAAGGATTTTAGATACAGATAGTGGCAGTACCTCCTCTCCGCTCAAGGATTTGAGATACATATGGTGGCAGTACCTCCTCTCCGCTCAAGGATTTAAGATACAGATGGTGGCAGTACCTCCTCTCCGCTCAAGGATTTGAGATACAGATGGTAAGGCGATCTGACAGAATTAACCAGTGACATGTTCATTTCTTCCATGTTCTCTCTTGCTGATAGACGAAATATACATAATATTACTAAAAAGAAACAAACAGTTAATAATGGCGTTAAATCCCAAACAGTCTAATTATTGCGACGTTTTTACGTCAGAAGAACAATTTATGTTACTGGTGACAGTTTGGAGAGATTGTTTTGTGTTATTTTTCTTTCAACTATATCCTGGTCAATTAAGGTTGGAGTCGAGTACACCCTGCCACAGTAATCTCGAAACCGCAACCAAAGCGTTGATAGTCACTCAGTCAAGCCAATGTTTATATATAGCATAATACAAAATATATACATTCATGACAGAAGGAAAACATTTGCATATAGCAGAATGTAAAATAAATATACATTCATAGTTGGAAAATATTGACATATAGCAGAATACAAAATATGAACATTCATGACAGAAGAAAAGTATGTACATAAAGCAGACGGCAAAATATATACATCAATGTTTTAATTGTCTGCAGGGGAATTTATCGGAGAAATACGCGCTAAAAATCTGCACAGTTGGTGTGCAATCATGAAACAACTTATATTTTATTTACAATAAATGGCAATAAAATTAAATAAATTTTTCGAGTACATGCCCGTAGCATTGAGGGCTAAAACAGTCGTCCGAGAATAATTACAAGGCCAATACCGAATCAGTTCGTTCGTAACAATTTTATTAAATAATAGAAAGAGTCCTTTTGGGTTGTCTGTATACACAATCAATATGACTAGCCAGTCTAACAAGAACATATGAAATTTCTACTAAAACGTACATCCTAGTATGACAAATAAACATAGGAAATATGAAACTAATCCCTTTTAAAATAATGAAGAAAAGTGCAACACAATTTCTGGGGCATACATACGAACTGACAGACATTAGCAAAAGTAGCCCCCCCCCCCCCCCGACAATTTGTTATACATCGGCAAAAAAGTAATTCCGGAATTTAGCATACATTGTCATGATGGCCTTACATGTCAATATTGTTGTAAATATTATTAATCGTTCAAAGTCACTCTAGTCCTTCTATCTTACGCTCAACCTTACGAACCTTGACCAAACTATTCATTTCTCTATATGAAATGTCATGAAAGTCACTCTAGTCCTTCTATCTTACGCTCAACCTTACGAACCTTGAACAGTCTATTCATTTCTCTATATGAAATGTCATGAAAGTCCCTCTAGTTACCTATCTGAAGCAGCCAAGAAGTACAGTACTGATCTGAAAGACCGAATGTAAGATCGTAACCGAGCAATTTGATTTTTAATATTGCCCTGCTGACCGAAGGAGAAGGGTTATTAATCTGGTAACCTCTTTATATTATTTCAGAAATCAAGATATTGATCATGCCGATTTTAACTTATTAAGGCCAACGTTTACGTATTATTTTAATAAAATAAGAGATTACTAAGGTATAAACGATATGTACCTCCTTTTCGAGCGGCCATCAAAATCTCATTTGCAGTAAAAGGAAGATAAGCAAAACTGGTCACACCATAAGGTTACAATAAACAATCTATTTAACATTGCATTTTCCATATGGGGTACCTGCAATTAAGATTTTATGTGTGGAGATCCTCTCAATTTACACCACCGAAAGCAGTTGCTTGTGTAAGTTGAAATGTTAGACTACATTATTAACAAATATAAAAAAATATATCGTGCGGCAAAAATGACCGAAAACTTTGGGTGAAAAAAATCATCACTGAATGAAACTAACAAAATGTCTAATCTCCCCCCTTTTGTAAAAAAGCTTTATTTTCCAGGTTCTTATAAATGTTCCCCCAAATATAGAAGATTTTCAATCAATAATGTTTCTATTTTTTAATTTTGGTATTTATAGAAGGTCAACATCCAATCAAATGCATCCGTGTATTTTCCTCTGATTACTATCTTCAAAAATTTCCCGGTGTAATGTAAACAAATAATTGGTTTATTGTAACCATCAGGCTACAGTGGCTATCTTTTATTATAAAAAATCCATAATAGAAAATACGTCATCCAACGAAGACAGATATGACCTGAACCAATTGTAAAGTGATTTTTGTAGATGAATTGTGGGTATCAAAATTGAACTGACCTGCGACGGATCAAGTTTTAACGTTTTATGACTAATAATATGAGGTCTCAATGCCTTTTAGGCGGGTTCAAAATTTAAATTGTTTCAATTTTATCACTTCAACATGAATATTGCAGATCGCAGTTCAGTTTTTATTTCGTTATCTCGTTATCTCTGGAATTTCCTCGTTATCGTTAACAATTGTACATTCCGAAATCTTGTCAGATCATGTAATACTAAATAGTACTTCCATAATTATATCAGTGTTTTCTTCCAATATTCTACGGTTTAACAATTAATAGAACTTTATAACTGTACACTTGATGCACTTTAAAACAAGCCATCAACTGTATTTTGTGAATTTTGCTTACAGTTTGACACGAAGACTTACTACACAAAATGAAAGCATATGGGTTTTACGGAACTGAATTTAAATGGTTTAAAAACTGTCTTAATGGAAGATACAGCAGGCAGTTGTAACAAGAAATGCCCCATCTCCTATCTGCCTTCTTTAAGATGCAGTACCCCAAGGGCCTGTACTTGGACCGTTACTTTTTATATATATTTGTAATTGATATATCAGAAAATCGCATATTCATTACTAGACTATTTGTTGACGATACAGTTTGTAACTGCATTCTAGCAGTCCGAATAAACTGAGTGAATGGAGTATTTCTTAAGCTCACTTGGTTAGCGGGCTGGCTTGTATTACTGAGACCCATGGTGGTTTCCGTTACATTGGCACCCAATCAATTAAAAACACCCAAGTAATATAAGGATATCCGGGTTTAGGGTGAACCTTCAAGGGTATAATAAGATGATTCTTTTGTAAGGAGGGATGATTGTAACATGAGGCCTATCTGCGTATTGTAGGTATTAAAGTCTTATTGTCTCTAATATCAAGTACATCAATCTACAATTCACTTTGAATGACGAATATATACCAGCTGTAAATTCCACATATTTTGGAGTAATTGTCAGTTGTGTTCAATATTATGCGGATATCAGAAATTCAAATTAGTAGAAAAAATCTAGAACAGTGATATAAGGCGTAATTTAGACAAATTTTATAATATGGATGTGAAGTTTATTGTAGTACAAGTTATACATATAAACAAGAAAGAACTAAATTAGAGGCGTCTTGTAACGGAGCAAATAAGAAGGAACTGGTATAACACTATGTGGTACTAAGCAAATAAGAAGGAACTGGTATAACACTATGTGGTACTTAGCAAATAAGAAGGAACTGGTATAACACTATGTGGTACTTAGCAAATAAGAAGGAACTGGTATAACGCTATGTGGTACTAAGCAAATAAGAAGGAACTGGTATAACACTATGTGGTACTAAGCAAATAAGAAGGAACTGGTATAACACTATGTGGTACTAAGCAAATAAGAAGGAACTGGTATAACACTATGTGGTACTAAGCAAATAAGAAGGAACTGGTATAACACTATGTGGTACTAAGCAAATAAGAAGGAACTGGTATAATACTATGTGGTACTAAGCAAATAAGAAGGAACTGGTATAACACTATGTGGTACTAAGCAAATAAGAAGGAACTGGTATAACACTATGTGGTACTTAGCAAATAAGAAGGAACTGGTATAACACTATGTGGTACTTAGCAAATAAGAAAGAACTGGTATAACACTATGTGGTACTAAGCAAATAAGAAGGAACTGGTATAACACTATGTGGTACTAAGCAAATAAGAAGGAACTGGTATAACACTGTGTGGTACTAAGCAAATAAGAAGGAACTGGTATAACACTATGTGGTACTAAGCAAATAAGAAGGAACTGGTATAACACTATGTGGTACTAAGCAAATAAGAAGGAACTGGTATAACACTATGTGGTACTAAGCAAATAAGAAGGAACTGGTATAACACTATGTGGTACTAAGCAAATAAGAAGGAACTGGTATAACACTATGTGGTACTTAGCAAATAAGAAGGAACTGGTATAACACTATGTGGTACCCAAGATGAGATACTTAGTCTTTTAATGTTTATAAATGATATCTCGCAAATATATCAGATTTTTTGCCCGTGATAATAGTCCCAACGTTTTGTTGACTTCCTCCTCCTCAGCCCTACCTCATTGCTGACAACCCCACGCGTGTCAGAGCAGAGGAAAGCTCGAACTGCAGAAAGTATATTGTTCTGTATATCTCATACAATATGCCTAAATCCCATTGATTATAATTGCAAGTTCCATTTCCGGTTTCCGGTAAATCTTACTCTGGATATTGTGAGAGTTACAAGTGAGAAACGCCTGTCTGTTATAAATATGTGATTGTGCACATTACAGAAAAAACAACGCAAACATGATATTAAATAAATGTACGAAAATATTTATGTGAAGGAAAAATATTTTACAGTAGTTTTAGTTTTTTTGAAATTAAGTTACTGCCAAAATTTGATAAAGTCAAAAGTGAACGTAGAACCAGGCCATATTATATATACCATGTAAATTACGCTTGCCGTTAATCCAAACAACACGGGAAACATATAAAATAATTAGACTCAAGATTTATTTAAACAGATAAAACATACTGCGAACTGTAATTATTATACCATTACTGACTTTGAACTAGGTCGCTTTCGGGATTTCTCAATAATGTAGTATTCACCGAGTCGATAGGCAAGTTAAAATACATTTTCCAGGGATGAGAAATCCACATTGCGACCGCATATCAAAGTCAGTAACTGTTCAGTATATTAGCCACAGATGCGCCCATTTTTTGTTACAAACGTATACATGAATCTGATAAGAAAGCAAGTCAATATTAGATTCCTCTTGACAGCTGGTGCAGGGAAACTGTGCAGCGGACAAAAATAACCATAATTGATTAAATTTTAGTAGTGTTGTGATTTAACATAACCAGAAAGTAGTTTTTATGCCAATCAAAAACACGCAAAATTTTGTTCGTGTAATAATGTAAAAAAAGTAATAGTGACATACTTATCAAGGTATGAATTTAAAAAAAAATGCTAGAGACTAAAATAGGGATTTTGTGTCTGTAAATTTATATATAGGAAAATATGTCACCCCGAGCGGCACAAGAAATATTATTTGTGCATAAAGGGCCAGTCCGTGGTCAATTATATTATATTTGCGCCTCCCAAATGAATTACCACATTCAAATGCGTAAAAATGATATAACATGATTTTTAATACGATGTATCAATATTCCCTTATTTTACAACAGTTGTTATATACGCTCATTTTAATACAGGTGAGTAGTCTTAGCGTTTTAGGCACGTCATATCAGAACCATGGCTTGGATTTCGTGCATAGTTAGTCCCTTTTCTGAACCCAGGCATGTCGTAAAATTGGGTGGATCATTCAGTTCAAGATAGAGTTCGAGTTGAAGTTCGAGTTAAATTTCGAGTCCGAGTTGGAATTCAAGTTACACTTCTACTTAGAGGTAGAGTTTGAGTTAAACGTAGAGTTTTGTGGAAGAAAGCCTGAAATTCCATTCTGTATAATCTGTCAGAAAAACCACCGGGCAATGTAAAATTCTTAATATCTTGACACGTTATTTAAAATGTTTTGTTTTTTTTCCCGCTCCAGATGACCTTACGTAAGGAAAAATAAATATGTGAGTGCTTCCCCCTCTACGTGAATGCTACCAAGCTCCTATTTTCTATATGTTGATGCGCGAGTTTGAAATAAACTGCAATCCATGTTGCAAACCTGTACACTTTTTTGTTTAATGGCTAACTACAGCCTGACTCTGTCCTCCATTCTGGGTTTGATTCTCTGTCCTCCATTCTGGGTTTGATTCTCTGTCCTCCATTCTGGGTTCTCCATTCTGGGTTCTCCATTCTGGGTTTGATTCTCTGTCCTTCATTCTGGGTTTGATTCTCTGTCCTCCATTCTGGGGTTGAATGAAGCTTTGTATTGATGATTATTGGAATGTTACCCGAAGTAAAGATATAGTAAAGAAAAGAAAATAGATACAAATCAAATCAATTTGAATGCAAGTTACGCCCAAAGCAATACAGTTCACAGTATCACATAAAGTACAATAATTACATGTTACACACAGCTAGTTTTTACAGACGCGGTTCATTAACAATTTATTATTCATTAGGACAGAACAATTTTTGTCACCCCTGTTCAAAATAATTAAGTTGTTGTCAGAAATTGTTATTTGATTAAACACAGTTATTCGTATTTTTTTATTGATCCAATAGAAAGTATGCGTTGAAGGTGGATATATCGAGGAATTTTTTAGTTTACGATAATTGGATAGGATGAAGTGGATCATATGGTTAGAGTTCGAGTTCTAAGTCTAACTCGAAGTTTAACTCGGATGATCAAATGGTAGTGTACCTCGAATTCTAACTAGAAATTAATATAAAATTATAACTCTTACTCGAAGTTTAACTCGAACTCGAAATTCAACTCGAACTTTTACTAGTACTCTTACACGAAACCGACTCTAACTATAACTCCATGGTTCATTACACCCAACTAGAAGACATATGAGGAAATGGTTTGGACAACAGAGCAACCCGTCTCCCGGATTGGAAGATTTTGACGGACCTTTTGATAAATAGTTAAAATATTTGTCTTCTTTTTTATGCTTGTTTCGGAACTAGTTTTCTTCCAGTATTCATATCTAATCTCGGTACAATGTCGGGTTTCACCAAACTAGAAGAACGACTATTCGATGGCTAATTATTTCAAAAACTCAGCGCTTTACTATTACATAAAAAAAAATCTAGAAGCTGTTTTACTGCATTTGAATCGATGCTTATGGCTAAAGTATTATATTGTCGTTAAAGTGTTTTCAAGCCGATTTCAGCTATATTTTATCTATCTGTTGGTAAAAGTTTTATTTCGTCCAAAAAAAACCAAAGCAAACAAGCAAACAAAAAACAAAAACAAAAACAAACAAAAAGATCAATAAAATAATAAAAAAACAGGTAGAAAAAACAGCAACTACAACTGATTCAGGGCATATACTCGCTTTACCGGTCGGATTACTTTTACAGTTTGCGTGCTCTGTATACCTAGCGTCTATGATTTGTTCGAAGTTAGAGCGCGAAACAAAATGTTTTTCAAATATTGACCAATATCTTTCTAAAAATACGTCAAATGGTAAGCTCCGGGAAAAACTGCCCATGAAGGTACACTTGTTACTATATTTTAGACACCTGATTATATAGTATACTTCAAGTAGTCCTACATTGTTGGCGCAACTGGAACCTGCAATATACAAAACTGGAGTGTTGAAGTACTGTCATTTTGGGACTTGTTGATATGCCGAAGAATGATAATGCGTAGTTGATTAGGCCACATGCTTGAAAAACTGGCAATATAGCGGTGTTTAGCGGGAATTTGTTTTCTCACTAATGAGACAGCGTGCATGGTACCTATTTTTATCCGGTTGAGATATCCTTGTCTCAACCCATGGGTGAGATAAGAATTTCACGTTCCTTTTCCGTAAAAATTGTATTACGACGTCAGTTGTCGGTTCGGCAATAACATTCATAAATATTTTCTTTTGTTTTGTTTTTTGTAGACGTCTTTGAGTTTCAACAGGAAAGAAACAAGATTAAATGAAAACTCATTTGCGGAAGTCCTTCGTTAAATTTCGTCCGCAAAGGTCAACCGAAAACTGATCTCTATGTCAACAACCTTCCATGATCTAGAAAATCCTTTAACAAGATAATGTTATGGTTTATCATATTAGAGTAAGTTTGCCAATCATCGGACATGCGGGGTTCATCAGAAAGAAAATATATCTTTATCTCAATCTGTATTAAAATATTTAACAATTCTGCTGAATTCGACACATGCGATTCTGGCATCCGAAAATCTCATTTAAACGAGCGTTTGATTGGTCACTTACTACTTTATTATTTCAATCGGATAACCTCCGTTCCTCCCCCCTCCCCCCACCTGCAAAAAGTAGTAAAACCATTTGCGTCTGTATTATTTGACAATCTACTTTGTAGTCATGATATTTTCTCGCTGTGATTCAAATCTGTATTTGTTCAAGCTTAATTTCCCTTTCTCATTAATACACCAAAATTGTTTGTATGTTTGTTTGGTGATGATGTTTAACGCCACTTTCAGCTATTTTCCAGCTATATCATGACATCCAGTTTGTATTGATGGAGGAAGCCGCAGTACTCTGAGAAAACCCCGACCATTATTAAGAAGACTGGCAATTAAAATTGGAGTCGAGAAAACCCTGCCCACAACGAGACTCGAACCCACAACCTCTGTGATAGACCACGTGATAAATAGTAGGCGAACTACCCTAACCACTCTGTCACCGAGGCCCCCAACACGATTCATGCATGAATTTAGCACACAAAAAATAGAGTCCAACTATAAAACTACTGTTTACAGCGGGGAAATCTAGGAAACTTATACATGTTCACTGTTTTTTACGTCAATTGGTGTTGTTCCCAAATTTCAGCGTGTATTCAGTTAGATGTTTATCATGACGTCCATTTTGTATTATAAGGTGATGACTGAGCAGCCGCCGAAAATAACAAAACACAGATGTTTGCAGTCCTCGCCAGTCACAGATGGTGTCGAACACACCTTGTCTGTTGTCCAACTATAGAGATTGTTGATGATGTATACAGTTTATGCATTTTACTGGGAGCCTTATATCCAACCAGATTTTGACATTTTTAGCTGTTTGGTTTGTCTGATCATCAATCGACACGCAACTTACGTCATCAAATAATGTCTGCTGATTTGGATTGGTTGATGACGTTTGATTTGTTGGTTAGGTTAAATACAAAGAAAGGACAACTCTTACAATCATTATATATTTAAAACGATCCACACAATTTGAAAAAAATAAAACAAAATAAATGTTATGTTCACTGCAAAAAGTTATTTAGACTGCGCCTGTCTTGTCAATTGATCTAACAGATTTGTGAACTCATCATTTTATCAGTTTTCTACCGTCGTTCTGCAAAAGAAATTAAAAAACACATGTTTGTTTTTCTTTTTCAAAATATTTTTATAATTTTTTTCAGCGCATCGATAGAAACCAGAGGCTGTTAAGAGCCTGTATCGCTCACCTGATTTTATAGGCAATGAAGATGGCATTTCCCTGATGTTAAAGTAAATCCTGTAATTTTCAATAAACTTTAAATAGGACCATCCAAACAATATTACTAGAAAGCTTTGTTTCATTGGTTAACCGGTTGTATAGAGAAGATTTTTTTTATTTGCCCATATGGTCCAATGTTAAACTAAGTCCTGCGGCGGTGGCGGCCATTTTGAATTTTCAATTGCCAAAAAAAAAACCATAAACTTTATAAAGGACCATCCAAACAATATTGCTAGTAAGTTTTTGTTTCCATTGATTAACCAGTTTCAGAGAAGAAGCCTTTAAAAACATTTTCCCATAGGGTCCTATGTTAAACTAAGTCCTGCGGTAGCGGCCATTTTGAATTTCCAATTGCCATAAAAAACATAAACTTTATAGAGGACCATCCAAACAATATTGCTAGTAAGTTTTTGTTTCCATTGATTAACCGGTTTCAGAGAAGAAGCCTTTAAAAACTTTTCCTAATAGGGTCCTATGTTAAAATAAGTCCTGCGGTAGCGGCCATTTTGAATTTCCAATTGCCATAAAAAACATAAACTTTATAGAGGACCATCCAAACAATATTGCTAGTAAGTTTTGTTTTGATTGGTTAAACGGTTTCAGAGAAGAAGCATTTTAAACTTTTTTCTCATAGGGTCCAATGTTAAACTAAGTCCTGCTGTGGCGGCCATTTTGAATTTCCGATTGGGATAAAAAAACATTAACTTTATAGAGGACCATCCAAACAATATTGCTAGTAAGTTTTGTTTCCATTGGTTGACCGGTTTCAGAAAAGAAGCCTTTTAAAACTTTTTCCCATAGGGTTCTATGTTAAACTAAGTCCTGCGGTGGCGGCCATTTTGAATTTCCAATTCCCATCAAAAACACAAACTTTATAGAGGACCATCCAAAATATATTGCTAGTAAGTTTTGTTTTGATTGGTTAAACGGTTTCAGAGAAGAAGCCCTTTTAAACTTTTTTCCCTTAGGGTCCTTTGTTAAACTTAGTCCTGAGGTGGCGGACATATTGGTTTACCAATCAAAATAAAAAACACAAACTTTGTAAAGGTCCATCCAACGAACATTATGGCCAAGTTTGGTTTCAATTGGCCAAGTGGTTTCAGAGAAGAAGATTAAAATGTAAAAAGTTTACAGACGCCGACGACGACGACGACGACGACGCCGACGGACGCAAAGTGATAACAATAGCTCACATGACCCTTTGGGTCAGGTGAGCTAAAAAGTTTACCTATTCGCTTAATATTTTGAAAAAGAAAACACGAAAACCGACTTTCCTTCATCGTTATCAATATCAGAATATACAGTCGAGCGTATTTGCTGGTCTTAACCAATAGAAATCATTTTTTAGAATTTTCTCATTTTGTAATAAAAAAAATATTATTTCGTCAAAAAACCAGGAGTGTTAGAAGGAGCGCCCGAATTATAAGTGTTTCCAGCATAACGAAAGACACATTTGTGTTGTATTTTAGTCATATATAAGGGTACATCAATATTTTGACAGGTAAATACAAGAATATTGAACTTCAGTGCACTTATTGTTAGATGAACATATTATTTATTTCGACTACAGACTTCGCAACAGCACAAAGACAAACTTTTCGAGGAAAATGAAAAATTCAAAATGCCTAGCAAAGAGCTGCATGAAGACAATAAAACTTTACAAAATCGACACAAACAACAGGAAGAGAAAATTGAGGATCTTCATGGAAATGTGAAGCATTTATTCAATATAATTATGAATTGCAGGCGATACGAGACAAGCAGAAAACCAGAGTCTTTCGGACGGAATCAAGCATTACATATCTTTATTAAAAAATGATAACCGAAACGAGGTAAAACGTCAACCAAATTATGTTAATGTCGCAAATATTCCATCTAAATATCCGCAAGACCGAGGGCGTGGTACTCGAAAGCGAAGAGGAAATATGAATACCAGATTAAGTGGAAAAGCGTACAGAACAGGTGCAATATGTACAATAACTTTACCTTAGACTCTGGGACAGAGTCTAGTCGGAGGAGGGAAGAGTTGTCATGTTGTGATATTTGACAACATATTACGACATGTTATTTCAAAGACTGAAGTTTCTGTCTGTTTGTGATTTTGACGTTTAATTATCCTGCCAATTATCGGATTAAGAGATTAGGCTTAATTTAATCTTACTTTTGGTTTAAAAGTAATTAAGTATATTCTGTTATTATAACTAATTGAGAAGTCTCGACATGACAGATGTGTGTGACAACGTATTTTTAGAATTCTGATATAAAAAGTGGACAGTAATATTTGTTAAGCAGTTCGGATCACCGAAAGTCTACTGTACGGCAGCCGTGGCGAATCTTAATTGTTCTACAGTGATTTTCCGTAGTGCAATAATACTGGACATTCCGTTTGTTTTGAACTCCTTTGTTTAATGTGTATTCTGTTGCTTATTTCATTTGTTTAATATAAAGGTTGAATTTTACCATCTCAGTTATCTCTCGCATCTACGTGCTACATGTAGTTCCCTAATACGTCAAAATGCATTCTTTTATACGATTTCAACAGGTAAAAAATAAACAAACAAGGGTTGGTGGGTAAATAGGGCGGGGGGGGGTGGCTGGGTCGGAATATCTGTATAGAGTCATCATACGACTTGAACACTATACCAACTTGTAAAGAGTGCATACATGTATCGATTCTGTCGTTTTCTTCGAATTACAGATTTCGATATAGATGGACAGATTTCTACTCTGTCTTACAGATTTTGACATCAAAGCGACAGTTAAAAATAATGTAGTGGAGGACACAATATATTAATACCGTAGTCAGGACTATAATCCCCCCCAACCAAAGTAAGATCGACTTACAGGTCTTCACAATTGTTCATTTGGGCTCTTAGCAGCTGGAGCCATATGCTTTTTTTCTATTTTACTTTTTCCTTTTTAACATGTCGTGGGTCCTCGCCTACGTCGTAGTGTAGATATATATAGTTAGCAATCTACTAATGTCCTTCATGAACACCGATGTGTCAACATTGTGGTTTTAAGTTCGAGCGTCACTTACAAAAGTTTTGCTCGACTCTAAACATAGATGACAAGTATTCTTGTTTTTGTGTCATGTCTGTAGTTTCAACAAGGATGCTATGGCTTCTTCGCCCGTAACTGAAAGTCATGATATAATTGAAAAATTACCAAAACCGACCTAAAACACATTAAAAAACAGTAAGATGTATCAACTCAGCTTTTGAAGTTTTTTTTGATGGCGTGTTACAGATAATATTGCGGGCATTGTCTTAAGACGTAGAAAGTGTATTCTTAGCATGTGTCCAGTAAAAATTCCTTTTGTAGACAATGAGGGGTGCGGGGTGCGCAGGTAAAATGGCAGTGTTGACCATAGCGGCATACCAACACATTTTATCAAGTTCGTTGTAAGTAAATAAAGCCAGGTAAACATAGAGGATTTGGGAGAGTTGAAAAAAGATGCATACAATGAAGCTTCAACTGAATGTCTAAAATAAGTTGTATTGAGATTTCCGAAATATAGAGTTGGGAGGACACACACAGCAGGTTGCCTAAAGCGTCTTCAAAACCCCTCGTCTTAATGTTGCCCCCTCTCCCTTTTTTATCTTAAAGCCAGCTGCAAAAGTGCCCGAGGCAGCGGTGCACTCGATTAACATGGCTTTACAGATGTAAAAATATGAAAAATATTATCTTTTAAATTTGAACATGTATTAAGTTACCACGGGGATAGTTAAAACAAGTTTAGCTTTACTAAGAAGCTAACCGTCTCATAGCTGCTTTTCCCATTTGAAATTCATGGGTTTTATTACAGTATCTGTTGTTTGTAATTTACATGTAGGATAGGTAAACAATATACCTTTTCAGAACATTGTATAAGCTAAACTATTTACCAATGGTGCTTGAGAGATTTAAACACCTGTCATCACTTCACACGTGCTTTTTGAAAGAACAAATGTTTAAAATGAGCGGTATGTGCTGTTATATTTGCATCAATATCGGAACTAAGATACAGATATAAAAAAATATCATTCCCCTCCCCCAAACAGCTTTAAAAAGTACGGAGATTTTGGTACAATGTTTGGAACAATTCAGAATTCAAAACAATAAAAGCTCTCAGTCATATAGTCTGACAAAAATAATTCTAATAGAGATATTTACATATATACTTTTGGTTTATGACAAAAGGGTTGTTTTCACCCGTCCCCACCTTGGACAAATTTTTATTAATTATTCGGGCATACTGGTACGTTTTTATTGGTATTTTCAGGCATGAACTGATTGATTGCATTTGTGTTTAACGACCAGTAAGCAATATCTCAGCTTTATTCAGACCTGAAGTTGTTCAATAATCTTCAGAGTATGTATAGACAGCATCTATTGACTGTACGACAAATCGCCGAAGTATATATTCATTCATTCAAGTACAACAGATTGTTTGGGGTTTTTTTGTTTTGTTTTCTTTTTCTTTTGATTTACTTGCATACTTTTTGGATGTTCTTAGGAACATACTAACTATTATGCATTCAAGAGTTTTAATAAGAATTCGAATTTTTTCTCTTTTTAACATCAGCTGGTCTGCGTCGTCGTCTGTCAACTAGCTGTTACCTTTCAATCTTCTCGAAAACCATTAAGCTAATTGAAACCAGACTTGGTCAATAATTTATATTAGAATGCCAAAAACCGAGTAACTAATTGAAATAAAATATATCAGCAATATTAATCGGATTGTCCTTAATAAAAGTTATGTTTTAATGCTATAATGAAATTCAAAATGACTATTGCTGCAGCACTTATTTTAACAGAGAACCCTCTGAGAAATATGTTCTGTTGCGTGCTTTGCAACACGGGGAACTAGCGGTGCATATGTTTGATGTATCCATGATTATAATATAGAACAAAGAGCTCGGAATACTAAGAGTCTACATGTTTATTAATCCAACTACAACTACAAAGTTAACTGACTATAACATTATACATTCAAAACTGGAGCATGCATTCTAAAGACCAGGCTGACATTTTACATTTAAAGAGCAGACAGACTAATGACAAGTTTTATGTCTCTGCAACCCTGTTATCTAAACATACCAATTATTTATTGAGACAGAGTTCAAGAGTTTATCTATGTTGCATCAGAGATTAATCGCAACAGTTCAAATGAAAACTGCGAAGCCAATTTAATACATATGGTAGGTATTCAGGTAGGTTAAGGTAGATAGGTAAATGTAGATAGGTAGATGTAGGTAAGTAGGTAGATAGGTAGGTAGGTAGGTAGGTAGGTAGGTAGGCAGTTAGGTAGGAAAGTAGGTAGGTAGGTAGGTAGGTAGGTAGGTAGGTAGGTAGGTAGGTAGGCAGTTTGGTAGGAAAGTAGGTAGGTAGGTAGGTAAGGTAGGTAGGTAGGTAGGTAGGTAGGTAGGTAGGTATGTAGGCAGGTAGGCAGGTAGGTAGGAAAGTAGGTAGGTAGGTAGGTAGGTAGGTAGGTAGGTAGGTAGGTAGGTAGGTAGGTAGGTAGGTAAGGTAGGTAGGTAGGTAGGTAGGTAGGTAG
This sequence comes from Limnoperna fortunei, assembly GCA_944474755.1. Classification (NCBI taxonomy): domain Eukaryota; kingdom Metazoa; phylum Mollusca; class Bivalvia; order Mytilida; family Modiolidae; genus Limnoperna; species Limnoperna fortunei. The sequence continues at coordinate 26,425,645 of OX104112.1, read as the reverse complement.
GCAGTTAGGTAGGAAAGTAGGTAGGTAGGTAGGTAGGTAAGGTAGGTAGGTAGGTAGGTAGGTAGGTAGGTAGGTAGGTAGGTAGGTAGGTAGGTAGGTAGGTAGGTAGGTAGGCAGGTAGGTAGGAAAGTAGGTAGGTAGGTAGGTAGGTAGGTAGGTAGGTAGGTAGGTAGGTAGGTAGGTAGGTAGGTAGGTAGGTAGGTAGGTAGGTAGGTAGGTAAGGTAGGTAGGTAGGTAGGTAGGTAGGTAGGTAGGTAGGTAGGTAGGTAAGGTAGGTAGGTAGGTAGGTAGGTAGGTAGGTAGGTAGGTAGGTAGGTAGGTAGGGAGGGAGGGAGGGAGGGAGGTAGGTAGGTAGGTAGGTAGCTAGCATACATAAAACGCATGCAAACCGTCCTCGCACCCAGGTAGGTAGGTAGGTAGGTAGGTAGGTAGGTAGGTAGGTAGGTAGGTAGGTAGGTAGGTAGGTAGGTAGGGAAGGAGGGAGGGATGGAGGGAGGGAGGGAGGTAGGTAGGTAGCTAGCATACATAAAACGCATGCAAACCGTCCTCGCACCCAGGTAGGTAGGTAGGTAGGTAGGTAGGTAGGTAGGTCTGCTTGTCTGTGAATGTGCGAGGACGGTTTGCATGCGTTTTATGTATGCTAGCTATAACTCGTGTATTGATATTTGCACGTTTTCGTACTAGTTTTCTTGCAAGTCGCGGAACTCTATACACCGTATTTCTCTCTGTAAACTGGACGCCAAGTGTTGTTACTTTTCTAATTTTGTATAATGTTAAGAAAGTGAGAAGCCATTATTATTGATAAACATCCAGGTTTGGAGTTGGAGTGTGACTACGGACCTTTTCACCCTCGTTTCCCACCAAAGTTGTAATATTTTTTTTCTGATGATCTTGATTTTGGTTCTGCATGGTTATTATAGCGCCACATGTTATCTGACGCAAGGATCAGATAACTTACTTAATGGGTTTTGGTATTGACCTGTACATACGAAAACGAGGATCTTGTTCCAATCTTTTAATGCCGTAACATCAAAGTCAAACAAATTATAACATACAAACAAACAGTTATTATCCATGAATTTATTACGTCACAAATTCAGTTCATTTGATTGTAATTGACGGTGAGCTCATTCTCTTCCGATGGGAGTCCGATCGATAGTCAATAGTCCGACAGTCCCTTGGTCCGACAGTCTGTTGCTCCGACAGATCGTTAATCCGACAGGTCGTTAGTCCGACGGTTCGTTAGTCCGACAGGTCGTTAGTCCGACGGTTCGATAGTCCGACAGTTCGATAGTCTAGCGGAAAATGGAGATTTTTTCATTGTCTGGTTTCATGTCTGTCTACTGTTTTTGATATTTGAGATTTACCATCATCGTTCAGTAGCTGTGTCGTTATCTTTCATGTTTGTTGAAAACATTCGGGAAGCCTATGTGTAGAGGAAACCGGACTCGAAAATTTAGGGTCGGGAAAGAGTTGCAAGTGGGACTGAAACATTGAGGACGTGAGAATCAAGGGTAGGAAATCGAGTCGAGGGAAGAGAAATGAGTAAACACAATTGTCACAGAGCATTGAGTTAACTTTAACGCACTTGATTTACAAGCAAAGTTACTTTGGTTATTCTTGGTGACACTTCAGCCATAATGAACAAAAGTTTACAAGTATCAGCGGCGGATCCAGAGGGGATGTCCTGGGGTTGAATTCCATATATCCTTCGAAAGTTTTGTTATTTTTGGGGTATATTTTCGGCACAATTCGGCTGGAACCCCCACCTTTAAAAAATTTCTGGATTCGCCCCTGAGGATAGTACTCTATCCTACGTAAAAATTGGCACAGGGTATACAATTTAACGTTTGATTGCCGTATTGTTGGATCGTTTCATGTGGACCCTATCGTATATCCAATTATCTTTCACTCCAAAGACGTTGATGGCGTTTATAACTTTGAGAAGAGGATGGATTTGGTTATCCTATAGTTGAAGGACTATCGAACTGTCGGACTATCGAGCCGTCGGACCAACGAACTGTCGGATTAACGAACTGTCGAACCAGCGAACTGTCGGACTAACGAACTGTCGTACCAGTGACATAGACCCTTACCCATGACGTCAGATTATAAACAAATACTTATACATTAAAACTTTGTCGGAAAAGGAATTTTTAACCGTGTTAGCGAAATTTGATTTAAAAAATACAGTCATCAGTCCGATTTTTGTTCCTGCGTCGATAAGATCGGTATAGTTAAATAATTAAAGGATAATCTATTTCCTCGCACTAAAATTATGTTACTGTGTAAACAGGCTATCCGTATCGCATTTAGATCATTTGTTGGTCCATATCCATACATTTACCTCCGAGATTATTTTCCGACCCTAGACGGATATAACCAAGGTGATCCGATTTGGTCTGCTACGAAAAGTACGTAATGAAGCGACACGGACCAACTACGACAAGCGGTCCGCACATTGGGCCTACAAATAAGTGCAGTTTTACTACCGACCAGTACGTTTAATTACTGTTTAGTAAGGATGTGCTACGGTTTGATTCGTGGTCAAATTTTGAACAAACATTGTCAAGGGATACGTATGTCTAAGGTTACAAAACGGAAAGCTACAAACTATACTAAGTGTTGACGTATTGTGGAGAGGGTTTTTTTTGCGTGAAAAATGAAAACTGCTTACCGCGTATGGTTCAGCTTATGCTCCTCTTGTAGATCAAGAAAGGTATTTTTTTAAATCAATAAATATTTCCACGAGATATTCAGCGTTTTGAAATATGGCAGTTTTTAATTTTTGAAAGGGCGATTTTCCATACTAAAATTTGACCTTTATTAGAACGGAAGTGTACTTTAGTAACAATCGATTGTTGTCTAGTCGAAATCCTTCGGGTGATGTCGTCTGCAGTTACCTTAAGGCGAGAAGTCTCGCGGTTTGTCCTAATACCATTGAACGTCACGAAAGCAGACGAACATTTGTAAACATCGTAAGGTCCCTTTAGAAACACTGATGGCTGACTTATTATGTCAAATTCCCGTAGCCAAAGTCAAGGACGATTTGTAACAACTTAACAATTAGGCCTATTATAAAACATGGACATGATATCGTATTCTACATTTTTTCTACTGAATTATCGTAATAAAAAGGTAAAATATAGAATAATGAAAAAATGCAAGCAAACAAATTTTTCCAAGGAGGGTTTGCATTTAGTATAATACAGATTACCAAGAATGATGCCCGATCGTATCCATAGCTAATCCGGCCTTAAATCCGATGTACCATACGTTTCGATATTTAAATTACTATTGCCTATACGATAGTCAGGTTATAGGTGTAGGACCACCAAATACCGGAAACCGGTCCAGAGGTGTAATTTAAAGTAGTATTCAACAGACCGGTTCACTGTTGCCTAATATAGAATTGAACCGCACACAACACGAGAATAAATTTGGTATCTTCGGAAAGCTGAATATTCTAGGAAACTTGAGGATAAATTTTTATTGGTTTTAAATGAACATAAAAATGGTGAGAGTCACATAGATATATGCACTATTTGGGCTGAAATGGTAAGTGAATATTTTTTAGACCCTATGGACTTCAGGTTTAGCGTTTGTTCTTATATGCAATGAAACATGTTGTGAAATGTTGACCCGCTGCATAATTATATGGGACAGATGTGTCACTTTATTTGAAATAAAGGTAAATTTTCTATGATAAGTTTAAATCATCATATTTAACATAGCTAAAGAATCCAAAAACAATGGTGGTCCCACACCTTTATTAGATAAATACTGACGAGATTTTAGGAAAGTGCAGCGCTCCATACACGATAAAGACCATTTTGTTGATTCCGTATGGTTCTTTGAGGTTATTCGCCACTTTAAGCGATTTCATGTAGTTTGGGAAAATTTAATTTTTAAATCTTTGTCAAATGTCTTCTATTAATTTATTATTTATTTGTAAATACTCTTATTTCTATATTATTATTTAGCAAATGTAAATTTACCACGGTTTGGAAAAGGGGGGGGGGTGTAACTAAAGGATACTTTTAGGTACAGGTCTGCGGACGCAGTTTTGAAAATCTACCCTTAATCATATATTTTCGGACGTTATAAAACGAGACCTAATCATATATTGAATTATTAAATCGGACCTATTCATATATTTTATTGCCGCACATCTTCATTGACAAAATAGTCCATTCACTACCAAAATGATCAAGTGATGTTAATGGAACGCAAGTGATGTTAATGGAACGCTTTGTTTGTAAAATCACTGTGGTTTACAGGCTTAACATGCTTAAGATGAGAATTGAGGCATGGATTTATTAATATAATTTACAACTATACCCAATGATATATTTTTCAATGAAAAAAGCTACCCTTATATTTTGGAGAGATAAAATAGTGACCCATTCGGGCCGCACATCCGTATTACCCTGTATCACGTGCCCTGTATATACCAAGTTACCACCCCCGTGAAGCTTACGTCCAGATTTAGCATATTTGACACTACCAAATTTAATTAAAAACTACTAAATTTATCTATTTATTTATTTACTTTCAGCATTTTTAGACATTTAAGAATCGTATTAGAAAAACAATCTTTACATAACTAACCCACGTGAACTAACCATTACACTACTATAACAGTTTCTTGTATGCTGTATCACGTGATTTTGTGTGTTGTGTCAAGGATACACAGGTTGGGAAAACAGATCTGGATCAGCTGATATATCAGGTATTTACATGTATTAGATTACTGTCTGCAGTTGTTTTCAAATATATTTTATATCAACACTTAGCAAATAATGACATTTTAGTAATACTATAACGTAGAAAACATTTTTGTTACGAATATCAGTTAATTGTACATATATTTAATGTGATAAAGACATTCTTGAGTTTGGTCCTAAAAAATCGTAGCAATTAAACGGCAATTCATTGAAAATGTGTTGAAAAACTCCTGCAACCTGCCATATTTAAAAGTAGGTCAAACAAGGACATCGTGCACTTGTACAGGCGTCTACCAGTATCATAAGGGGATGTTAATGAATTTTTATTAAATTTTGTCTTGTCGGACCTCTGAAATTTAATCAAAAAGCGTAGTTTTGCTATCTTAAATTCATGAAAATGGAGTCCCATCCCTTTTGGCGAATGGAGGGGGGGGGGGGGGGGGGGGGTTGTCCCAAGTTCTTTTCTATTAAATTGAATGTGTTAGACATTTTTACATTGTTTACTGCTATAATGAAGATAAAAACCCTGTTTGCTGTTTATGGTCAGAGCACTGTTAACTGTTTTACAAATATTTTTTCTGTTATCTGTCAATTCATTTTATTCATCACTTTTTTAATGTTATTGAGTCCTCCTAAGAAGATCACAAAGTAGTTACTATGGAAACACTGATTAAAGTGTGCATTTTCTCGCCATAGATTCTGCTGTGATCTGTTTTTTTTTTGCACTCGCTGTTTTCTGTTTTCGGATAGCTGTTATCTGTTATCATTTATTTACTGTTATCGGTTTAGAAAAGAATATAAAAATTGTTAACATGTTATAGACCCCCTCCCCCTATTCCTTTTTGTTGGACAGACAAACGCCTGCAAATGCCCTATTTATATATTCTATATATCTTCCATTATGAAAATAACCGTGGTTATATGATTTTACCTTTCATTTTCATACAACCGCACAATTTTCAAATGTCAATTATTTTACTTGTCATTATTGTCGGTCTATACAGTTATGGGCTCAACATGTTGATAAATCTTTCGGTATTTTTCAATAGTTTCCATTGCTCGACGCAAAGAGCAGCCCAGAGCGTTCCCTGGTGGTGGATAGAGGAGACCCTCGTGTTAGAGGTTGTCAGTTTATAATACGGAAGCCTGGTCGCGGACCGTAATGGGTGACATGTTTGGAAAGTGCCACGCTCCTTGCGTGATAAAGATCCCCTTTGTAGCTTTCGAAAAGAGATGGGTAATTGTAACCGCTACAAAAAGCTAAATTCTCCGTCCCTTCCCTAAAACTCTATATTTTTCCAGTGGCATTCAAAATTGTGTTCCCTATGTCCCATCCCACCCCTTTTCGTTAATTTATTGTTTGTTCACTTGTTCTCGTCCTGTATATATCAGAAGTAATGCTCGCTGGACAAAGTAAACATCTAATCAGTCAATCAATCAATATTTAACCAAATCGGTCGCAAAAAATAAAGGTACCTGACCCCAACACTTTTTCAGTGACACTAATTATGTATTTTGCCTTAATTATAGTTTTTCTTAACTTTCGTAAGGACATATATGCTTTCATTAGTATAAGAATTTCTTTATTTATTCCCCGTTTGAAGGGTATATAGTGATGGGAATGTCCGTCTGTCCGTCGCGCCGTCCGTCCGTCATTTACACTTTCTCTTATCCTCGGCTCCACTTACACTACTGAAAGGAATTTAATAAAACTTTCACGGAATATTTGTCACGTTGTGCCATTGTGTATCTGATATTTAACATCTTGGTTCCCCATAGCGAAAAATGGACTATATGTGATTGACACAAGGGGTAACCAATCTTTTATCAGCAACTCTACCTACATCACTGAATTGAAAGTGCCATTGTTTACCTGATATTAAACGGTTTGGTCAGATCGATAATTTTTCTCGGGTGTAAATATTTATTTTCAATTCAATTTTGATATTTTTATTTAAATTTTCAGATATAAAGGGCTAATTTTTTTTCTACCAATAAGGTAAATATATTTTGTTAATGGGATTTTTTAATTAGTTAATAATTAAGCTTTCAGAAGTGGGTCAGCAGATTATATAGAAACACAATACTGAACACCAAGGAAACTGTGAAAAAGTCAATTCACAAATCATTCAATATCGGAGTCACCGGAAAAGTCGAGAACCAACAACCAAAAATATATAGTGTGAGCGCTTTTAATATAAGAGTGCAGAAATTTTTTGCGATATAGGAATTCTTTGCATTTTTTTAAATTTATTTATTTATTTATTTATTTATTTCTACATTATTTCCGTTTTATGTCGGAACTATATTTACTTATTTCATTCATTAAGTGTAGTCTGTCAACACTGCGGTTGCAGGATTGAGTATCACTGCGGTCAGTGTGCGCTCGACTCCAATCTAAATTGACAAGAATTGCCAGTTTTTACACATTTGGGGGTTTTCTCCGGTACTCCGACTTCCTCCTCTAATAAAAAAGTAGACGTTATGTTATAGCTGAAACATTGTTGAAAGTGGCGTTAAACACCATTCAAAACAAACAAACAATTATTAAGTGATCACGTGCATGTCAACACTAAGGTTGTTCGTTTGAGCCTAACTGTGGACTGGAGGATCCAAATACCACGGAGCCTAAACAAAAAGTTGTATACAAAGAAAGAAATAATAGATCTTAATATTTGAGGTGAAAAGAAACCCAAACCTTTGTTTGTTTGTTTGTTTGGTGGTGTTTAACGCCAATTTCAGCAATTTTTCAGCTATATCATGGCGTCCAGTTTTAAATGGGGGAGAAAACCCCCGACCTGCGGCAGGAAAACTGGCAATCCTTGTCAATTAAGATTGGAATCGAGTACACCCTGCCTGCAGTGAGAATCGAACCCGCAATCTCAGTGTTGACAGACCTAGTGATCAATAGTAGACGAACTACCTTGACCACTAGGCCACAGATGTCTCACCCTCCCTCCCCCAAAACCTGTGTAATTAAAGATGAAATAATGCTGTATATGTGTATTTCTTATATTTAAAAAAAATCTCGAGTGTTTTAATTGATAGCATAGTTAATATTACCTCGATTTAAAAACTGTTTCCTGTCAATTAAAGTTCATTCATAGCATTATTAGTCCACTACCAACTTCGCCGAAAGGGACTATAGGTTTGCACTCCGTCCGTCTGCTGGGACCATACTGGGAGGGTTCCCAGTGCTCGACCCACAGAGCAGCCCAGCACGTACCCGGGTGGCGGATAGGGGAGACCCTCTCGTTGGGGGGTTGTCAGGTCATAATACGGACCGCGGACAGTAGAGGGTAACGTGTTTGGAGAATGCCACGCTGCGTGCACGATAAAGACCCTTTTTGTAGATTTCGAAAAAGAGTAGGCTCATTGTAGCCGCTACAAAAGGCTACATTTTCCGCCCCTACCCAAAACACCATACTTTTCCAGTGGCAGTAAAAATTGTTTTCCCTGTGACCCATCCCACCCCCATTTTCTTGATTTTCTGATTTATTGTTTGTTAGCTTGTTCCCGACCTGAATATAGCTGAAATACTGCTCGCTGGACGTAAAGCAGACATCCAATCAATCAACCGTCCGTCTGTCCGTCAGCCCGTCAGTCAGTCTCACATGTTTTCCGGACTTTTTTGTAAATGCTTGCAGATATTGAGCTGATATTTGGTATGCGAGACAACAATGATGATTTACAGACCAAATATATTTCCGTCCAATGATTTTTGACCGAATTATGGCCCTGGGACTATCCCAATTTTATTTGTCGGTAGGGGACTTAGTATTGCTGAACAATACCACCACATTGTCAGATTCTTTGATGAAAAAATGTGGAAATTAAAATAAACCGAGGTATTGCCTACCAGCTTATAAAGTTTTTGTGGTTATGGAGAAGTTCGATCTACCCCGAATGTTGGATCCGGATACCCGGTTTGAACTTAAACTCACAAGAAGTGGCAGTTTTCTTATTGAAGATACGGGTGTTATCACCAATACCTCCTGCTTCCTCACACAATAAAAACTAGACGCCATGGTAAAGCTTTTTTTTTCATTTTTAAAATGTATTAATTTTAGTTGTAAACATTTTTCAAAATAATTAGGTTTTCCGTTAATTTGCACAGGACATCGTTTGATATCACGAGTGACGATAAAAGCGTTTGTTTTATACAAAGACTAGTCATTTATATGGTTTCATCTGGACAAAACTTTGTACGTTTCATTCGTAAGAGAACGCTTAGTTAGAAATGATAAAGGCTTCAACCTCGAATTTAGGTACCCCATGAAGTTAAAATCCCCGAATTACGCATGCTTATGAAACCGGTTATTACTTTACTATCATACCGAATGTCGGGTGTGTCCACCGATACCTCCGGCTTCCTCCCCCAATAAAAACTGGACACCATGATATAGCTGAAAAATTGCTGAAAGTGTCGTTAAACAATATTTAGACAAACAAACAAATTACTTTACTATATGGTTACCGATCAATTAAATGTTCGTAAAAATAACTGAAAATGTCCACAATATCGCTGATAATTTACACAAAATAGCTGAAAATCTACATGATATAGCTGATTTGCTTTACTTGGGTAACACAAATCCTAATGCATTTATAATTCAATTATGCTTTACTTGTTTTACAGAACGACGACTATGGCCGAATCTGTCGAATTGCAGTGTGAAACATGTCGTTATGAACAGGTTACTAAATCTGCGAGGAAGTGGTGTACCGAATGTCAGGAGGGTTTTTGTGAAGAATGCTGTAGGAGTCACAAAGCTCAAAAAATGTCCAGAAACCACAATATAATATCAACGGAGGATTACCAAAAGGCCGAAAAACTCAACGTTAACTTGGAATGTCCAGAACACAGTAAACTATTTGGTTTTTATTGTCCTACACATGACAGTATTGTATGTGTTGTTTGCGTGCAATCTAAACATGGCGGGTGTGAAGATCTCAGGCCGTTAGACGAAGCAGCGAAAGGTGCAAAAACTTCGTCTGCACTCATTGACCTGGAACAAACCATCGATGGACTTCTAGAAAATATAGAAAAAGAATTACGACATCTTCAACAAAATAAAACAAAGGTGGAGGAACAGGAAGTTGTAACAAAGAAATCCATCGCAACAAAGCGAGCAGAAATGAATAAACACTTAGATCTCCTAGAGGAGAAATTATTAAAAGAACTAAAATCAAAGTCAGAAAAGACTGTGAACGGAATTTCATTGATGACGACCAAACTTGAAACACAACGCCAAAACATTTCAAAGTTAAAAGAAACTGCACAACACATGAAACAATTTTCATCAAATCTGCAAATGTTTGTTGGAATTCGGAGTATTCTGAAAACTGTTGTCAACGAAATAAATGGAATCCAACTTCTGATAAACAGTATCCCACAGCTAAGTATAGCAGTTCAGTTCAACCCTAAATTTGAAGCCTTCTACACTTTAGGAGAAATTAAAATTATCTCTGAAGAAGCAGTAGTTCCGTATGTTGAGCGACGGCTAATACAGGCACAGTTCCAACGTCCAGCTGAACCACCAGTCCATAGATTAGAAAATCTACAGTTGAAGCTGAAGACAAAAATTAAAATGGGTAAAAAGAATTCCAAGGTGACCAGCTGCTTAATATTACCAGACAAGTCTATTATGATTGCGAGTTGGAATAAACCATCTATAACTATTCTAAAGGAAGACGGATATCGTGACCGTGACATCAGTGTTCCGTATAATCCGTATGACGTCACAATAATTGACGACCAGAGGGTTGCAGTTTCGTATGGAGAGCAATGTATAACCATAGTAAATATAAACAATCAGCGTACAAATCGAACTCTGACGAATTTATGTAAATGGTGGATCAGGGGCATTACATACAGCGATGGTAAATTATATGCCATGGCGTGGGGAGAGGGAATCAAGGTAATAGATCTAGATGGAAACATTATCAGGACAATACCTAAATACAAGGATGCAAAGTATATGTACAAGGTTACAACACAGAAAGACAAGATTTTCTACTCAGTCGATGACGGGAGTGTACACTGTGTAGATATGGAAGGTACAGACATCTGGACGTGTCAGGTTGATCGATTAAAATCATCTTCATCTCCAGCCATAGCTGTTGATAATTATGGTATAACGTTTGCAGCTGGTTATGACAACAATCTACTTCTGGCCATTTCTCCAGATGGTAAGCAACAGAATGTTCTACTGACCAGTTCTGATAGACTCAAGAAACCAAATGCTGTGTACTACGACAAAGACAGTAAACGACTTCTGGTCTGCAATCAGAAAAACGGACACGCTGCGTTATATGACGTCATTTACTAACAAGTATTTGCTTGTGATTATGTTGTTTAATACTGAAACTTAAGTCAAATTTCAATAAAGTGTAATGACCATTTAAAATTTATGACAGTTTTGATTTCACCTGACTGGTTACAAAGACATTTCTTTATATATATATATATATATATATATATATATATATATATATAAACGTCTAAGTATTGTGACAACCATATAATATATCTATCCAGCGGATTTCTGAAACATCAGAAATACAGGGTTAATATCAAATATTTATATATACGTCTACAAATTAAGCCCAACACTGTTATAATTAGATTTTTAACACTGTCAAATTTTTGCTTTCCCTCAGCGGGATTCGAACTCACACCGTTGTGACACTGTGGCACCAATTCGCCTGCACTATGTCCAGCGGTCTAGACCCCTCGGCCAAATCCGCTATATAAAAATATAGCTTCATTAACCGGGGTGAATCGTAGACATAGACATAATACATGTGTAGACGTATATATAAAAATTTGATATTAACCCTGTATTTCTGATGTTTCAGAAATCCACTGGATATATATATATTATATGGTTGTCACAATACTTAGACGTTTGTATATATATATATATATATATATATATATATATATATATATATATATATATATATATATATATATATATATATACACAAATAAAATAAAGCTACATTCTGTCGGTGCAGATTTAGGATATCAATGGAGACAACACAAATATGTGGACTTTATATTGGTTAAAACAAACGGCAAAAGTACAAGGATTATAAAACTATTTTCATTTTTTCCGTTCTATGATCCAGACAAATTACGGCGATAAGACTAGTCCGAGAATCCTCTGCCGTCCAACCGTTTTTTTTTTTTGTTTTTTTTTGCGTCCCACGTAAAAAAAAAACGTTGTACGGCCGAGGATTCTCGGACTACGATAAGACAAACTTAATGTTGAGGTTACTTTGTTCTTCAGCGACATTAACTCTAATGCTTTCAGTGACACTTTTTAAAAGCAATTTTTCAGCAACTCAGTGGGCAACACATTTTTTATGTTTTGACAGTGAAGGTATGATTAACGGATATACACAAAGATCCTCAGCATGAAATAGATAACACATACAATTCGAGTGTACCCAATTTACAATAAAGCGGACACGTGTTTAGAACGAAGACGATAAAGAAAATGACGTCAAACATGTCAAAATACTTGAAATAAACTGAAATAACTATATATAAATAGAGTCGCTGCTTAACGTCGCACATTTTAGGATTTATGACGTCACTTCTGAGCATGCCAACAGTGCCTCTGTACACAAATGTCGGAAATTTTTAACAAGACACTTAATTTTTATAGATGTCAAATTTTCTAAATTAAATTAATTTTAGTGCAAGGATTCAATAGTTTCTTCTGATAGCTCGGATACCATGTGAAGTGAGTTTGTTTAAAAGGATCACGTGACCGTCTTGACACACGCGTGTTACCGTAAAGTAAGCATTAAGTTTGAATGCCAAAATGAGAGTGAGGTTGGTTGGTTCATTTTTATCGTACCCGATAAAACTCCGATCTTTCATGGGGAATAAGAATAAGGAGTTCAAAACTAGATTTTAATAAGTTGGAAACCGTTATAAAGCTAGGTACGTATATAACTTGTCTGTCTGGTCTGCTCTCTTTGATGCAAAGTAGTAACTGCTTAAGCAGCTCCGGATATTTCATTCTTTATGGGTCTGATTTAAAAGTATCTTACATAGAAGTAATCACGAGGGAGGTGCCACGGTCTCCGAGACCAGAAAGTGCAGATTATCACACATGCCAAAGACACAGCAATCTTCACGTTTTCTATGTCCGCCAAAAAGGACACAACGAACACACAATAATGGTCACTTATTATTTGGCAAAAACAACTAGTAGACTTGCAAGCATTATTTATTGATATTTTTCAGTTCAATATCTATATGATTGTTCACATTGGAAAAATGGTCGTTTTTCTTTTTATGATAATATACATTCAGTATAACAAATATAATTTTCGTCCTAACACCCTAGTTCAATGGAAATATGATTATATTGTTTAATAATTCGTAAACACCAGCTCTAATATGCTAATATCGGAATGCCAACATGTAGTATTAACAACATTTAAGGGTAACAGCATAACAACAATAACAAAATGTTAGCATCATTTTTTCTGAATAAGGAAGATTGTGATTTTATTGTCTCGCCTGCGACGAAAGTCGCTGGAGGCGAGACATATGTATGGGAATCCGGCGGCGGCGGCGGCGGCGTAAACACTTGACATCTTGCTTCATATCTTTGTAAGCCCAAGCCCTAGTTCCATCAAATTTCCAAGTTTTTGGGTTACGACAGTTCCTCTGTTACTACGCATGGTAGGATGACAATATTTGGTGTATAGGTTGCTGATGACTAGTACATGACTGTCTGGTGGGTGTCACCTGACCTTGACCTCAATTTCACGGTCCAGCGACTACGTTAAAGTTTTTGGGTTACGACAGTTCCTCTGTAACTACGCATGGTAGGATGACATTATTTGGTGTATAGGTTGCTGATGACTAGTACATGACTGTCTGGTAGGTGTCACCTGACCTTGACCTCAATTTCACGGTCCATCGACTATGTTAAAGTTTTTGGGTTACGACAGTTCCTCTGTAACTACGCATGGTAGGATGACAATATTTGGTGTATAGGTTACTGATGACTAGTACATGACTGTCTGGTAGGTTCAGCGACTACGTTAAAGTTTTTGGGTTACGGCTGTTCCCCTGTAACTATGCAGGGTATGGTGACAATATTTTGTATACAGGCCGCTGCTGATATTTAATGCTATTTACGTAATGCTTATGACGAAATTAATTTTCGTTACTGATGCGGAATCGAGGCGAGAAGTTTTTCTGTGTCCACACTTGTTAATGTAATAAAATAATTATTTGCTTTGATTTACTGTCAAGGATTTATCAGCCAGAGAAAATGTACTATTCACCGAGCCGCTAGGCACTAATTGTATAATAAAAGGGCTACCCGGTTAATAACTTTTTTCTTTCGCCTAGTAAGGCAATTCAAAAAGTCATATTTCTACTTCTTGCCTGCTCCAGATTGGTGATGAGACCTTCATGGCATTTCAAGTAGTGAAATAGATAGTCTGACTAGTCATACAGAATATTCATACAGACCAGCAATTCGGACTGTTTTAATTATTTTTAATTATTTAATGAAATCGTTACGAACTGGATGATTGGCATTGGCCTTGTATTGATTCTCGGTCTACGGATCTCTTGACCTCAAATCAATAACAGAGTCAACACAGAATCGTCACGTTAGTAACACAATATTATATCAGGGTATATTTCGAATGCGCCTTTTTGTAATCATGTAACGAGAACTCGACATCATAACTAAGGGGAATCAAAGGCGTAGCATTGCATTTGATATCGGTACGGCGGAATGCTAATCAGGGTCATATAGCGATCCAATTCTACCTCGCAGACATGGTTTTACGGCAGGGGATAAATAGTGCAAAATCATGCATTCTGACGATTTCCTATAGCACTTAATCTCAGGTCTTAAAAGATGGGTTTCGTGAGCAATATTTTAGTATTTTGTTTATTCTGAAAATTATTGGTACGGCATGGCGTACCCGCAAAAGTTATTGGTACGGCGGAAGCCGTACCTGCCGTACCGGCTGCTACGCCTATGGAAAGAATGAGAAATAAAAGACGACGAGGTAAACAAACCGAGTAAAAACTGAAAACATTCGTTTTTATAGAATAACGAAAAATAATGTTAACGCGAGGTAACTGTATTAAACGATCAGATGAAATCATTTTTATTCCAGAATAGTGAAGATAACATAACAGGTAATACATACGTAACATGAAATATATATGCGTTAGCTGTGCCCTCCTATATATGTAAGCAATAGCTAATTGAGATTATTGGATGTTTTATTTCCAAGATAAAACTTGTTCATCGAGTAGTATGCGTCGAGGTGTATACAGAGATAGATGAAGTAAAACAAAAATTTATCTGTTTATCGCAGTTTTGTAACAGTGTGACGAATGTCATTAACGATAATTATTTTTATCACTCTGAAAGAGCGAGATGGAATTTTTCACAGATTTCATGGTCAAAGGAAAATTGAACTAAATAGTGATAATCTTAAATAATTTGAACGGCAAGACATAAAATCCTGTCAGTACTAATGGCTGAGTGTACACTTTAAGCAAATTTTCAGATATATCATGGCGTCCAGGCATATTTGGAGAGGAATCCGGAGTAAGTGGATTAAATCCCCGACCTTGTCGAGTATATCCTGCATTCAAAGGGACTCGAACCGGCAGCCTCAGTGTTGACATATCACGGGGTCAAAAGTAAATGTCTACCTACCTTAACAACTCGCCACCGCGGCCTAATCTGACGTAATATAAATGGATGCTCTACATTAGATAGCGCATACAATTTACACCAAGTGTTAAGATCTGTACAGGGATATAGTACATACTGTATCATGCCTATACAGTCAATGTGTCGTCCCTAGTCCTTAAAACAAATAAAGCGTCCCTGATAAGGCAGTAAATCGGCTGTACCTTTCTATACAGTAAAACTGGTGTCCCTGTCTAAACAGTATATCAGCTGTCCCTGTCTATACAGTAAATCTTGTGTCCCTGTCTAAACAGTATATCAGCTGTCCCTGTCTATACAGTAAATCTTGTGTCCCTGTCTATACAGTAAATCTTGTGTCCCTGTCTATACAGTAAATCTGGTGTCCCTGTTTATACAGTAAATCTGATGTCCCTGTTCATACAGTAAATGTGTCGTCCCTAGTCCTTACAGCAAATAAAGTGTCGCTGATTATGCAGTAAATCTGGTGTCCCGGTCTATACAGTAAATCTGGTGTCCCTGATTATACAGTAAATCTGGTGTCCCTGATTATGCAGTAAATCTTGGGTCCCTGTCTATACAGTAAATCTGGTGTCCCTGTTTATACAGTAAATCTGGTGTCCCGGTCTATACAGTAAATCTGGTGTCCCTGTCTATACAGTAAATCTTGTGTCACTGTCTATACAGTAAATCTTGTGTCCCTGTTTACACAGTAAATCTGCTGTCACTGTTTACACAGTAAATCTGCTGTCCCTGTTTACACAGTAAATCTGGTGTCCACTGTCTATTAGTAAATCTGCTGTCCCTGTTTACACAGTAAATCTGGTGTCCACTGTCTATACAGAAAATCTTGTGTCCCTGTTTACACAGTAAATCTGGTGTCCCTGTTTACACAGTAAATCTGGTGTCCCTGTCTATTAGTAAATCTGCTGTCCCTGTTTACACAGTAAATCTGGTGTCCACTGTCTATACAGAAAATCTTGTGTCCCTGTTTACACAGTAAATCTGCTGTCCCTGTTTACACAGTAAATCTGGTGTCCCTGTTTACACAGTAAATCTGGTGTCCACTGTCTATTAGTAAATCTGCTGTCCCTGTTTACACAGTAAATCTGGTGTCCACTGTCTATACAGAAAATCTTGTGTCCCTGTTTACACAGTAAATCTGGTGTCCCTGTTTACACAGTAAATCTGGTGTCCCTGTTTACACAGTAAATCTGGTGTCCACTGTCTATTAGTAAATCTGCTGTCCCTGTTTACACAGTAAATCTGGTGTCCACTGTCTATACAGAAAATCTTGTGTCCCTGTTTACACAGTAAATCTGGTGTCCCTGTTTACACAGTAAATCTGGTGTCCCTGTTTACACAGTAAATCTGCTGTCCCTGTTTACACAGTAAATCTGATGTCCCTGTTTACACAGTAAATCTGCTGTCCCTGTTTACACGGTAAATCTGATGTCCCTGTTTACACAGTAAATCTGCTGTCCCTGTTTACACAGTAAATCTGGTGACCCTGTTTACACAGTAAATCTGCTGTCCCTGTTTACACGGTAAATCTGATGTCCCTGTTTACACAGTAAATCTGGTGACCCTGTTTACACAGTGAACCTGGTGTCCACTGTCTATACAGTAAATCTGGTGTCCCTGTTTATACAGTAAATCTGGTGTCCCTGTTTATACAGTAAATGTGGTGTCCACTGTCTATACAGTAAATCTGCTGTCCCTGTTTACACAGTAAATACGGTGTCCCTGTTTACACAGTAAATCTGGTGTCCCTGTCTAAACAGTAAATCTGCTGTCTCTGTTTACACAGTAAATCTGGTGCACCTGCTTATACAGTAAATATGTTGTCCCTGTTTATACAGTAAAACTGGTGTCCACTGTCTATACAGTAAATCTGCTGTCCCTGTTTACACAGTAAATACGGTGTCCCTGTTTACACAGTAAATCTGGTGTCCCTGTCTAAACAGTAAATCTGCTGTCTCTGTTTACACAGTAAATCTGGTGCACCTGCTTATACAGTAAATATGTTGTCCCTGTTTATACATTAAATCTGGTGTCCACTGTCTATACAGTAAATCTTGTGTCCCTGTTTACACAGTAAATCTGGTGTCCCTGTTTCCAAAGCATATTAGTAAATCTGCTGTCCCTGTTTACACAGTAAATCTGGTGTCCCTGTTTACACAGTAAATCTGCTGTCTCTGTTTACACAGTAAATCTGGTGCACCTGCTTATACAGTAAATATGTTGTCCCTGTTTATACATTAAATCTGGCGTCCCTTTGTATTCAGTTAATCGGGTGGTCATGTCCCTACGGTAAATCTGGTGTCCCTGTATATACATTAAATCTGGTGTCCCTGTTTATACATTAAATCTGGTGTCCCTGTTTATACATTAAATCTGGTGTTCCTGTTTATACAGTAAATCTGGTGTCCCTGTCTATACAATAAATGTGGTGACCCTGTCTATGCTCCTTACCCTCTTGTCCACCGAGGACTCGATCGTCAAATATCGATCTTTATTTTGTTTTGTTTGTATCGTGTTTAATGCGTTGGAAGATTGGAATCGTGTACATCCTGCCTGCAATAAGACTAGAACGCGTAATCTCGGTGTTGACAAACCACGTGATCAAAAGTTGATTATTAACTACATTAACTATTCGGCCAATGAGTCCAATACCGATTAAGGGAAAAAAGGAGGTAAATCGTGTGCACCATAATATGAAAAATGACGTCTTCTTGACCAAATTGCATATAATAATAAACCTCAAATAGTCGGGAAATCTCGCCCACGCTGCACAATTCCGAAAGCAGACAACGAACGGAACACTTGTAAAAAGTAGACGTTACGGGTACCTCTTGTACTACCAAAAAATATTTTTGGAATATCATTACGTATAAATATGTCCGTAAATAAGTAGGTACATATACTGGCAAAAGGTACGTAAGTACAGGTAGGGCAGCTGGTAGGTAGGATAGCCTCTTGCAAGAAGCAGGGCAGTTAGCAGGCAGGTAGGTAGGCCGCTTGGTACATGTAGGGCAGTTAGTGGATAGGTAGGTAGGCCGCTGGGTATATGCAGGTAAGTTAGTGGGTAGGTAGGCTGGCCTCTGGGTACATGTAAGGCGATTAATGGGTAGGCAGGATGGCCGCTTGGTAGAAGTTAATGGATATGTAGGTTGGCCGCTAGTAGAAGTAGGGCAGTTAGTGGGTAGGTTGGCCGCTGGATACATGTAGGTCAGTTAGTGGGTATGTAGGTTGGCCGCTAGTTAGAAGTTAATGGGTATATAGGTTGGCCGCTAGTACAAGTAGAGCATTAGTGGGTATGTAGGTTTGCCGCTGGATAAAGTAGGGCAGATAGTGGCTAGGTAGGTAAGGCCGCTAGGTATAGGTAGGGCCGTTAGTGGGTAGGTAGGTTGGCCGCTGGGTATAAATAGGGCAGAGAGTGGTTAGGTAGGTTAGGTAGGTTGACGGCTAGGTATAAGTAGGGCAGATAGTGGGTAGGTAGGTTGGCCGCTAGGTATAGGTAGGGCAGTTAGTGGGTAGGTAGGTATGCCGCTGGGTATAGGTAGGGCAGATAGTGGCTAACTAGGTTGGCCGTTGGGTATATGTATGGCAGATAGTGGCTAGGTAGGTTGACCGCTAGGTATAGGTAGGGCAGTTAGTGGGTAGGTAGGTATGCCGCTGGGTATAAGTAGGGCAGATAGTGCGTAGTTAGGTTGGCCGTCAGGAAGAATTGAATGTGTATGTAGGTTGGCCGCTGGGTAGTTAATGGGTAGGTACGTTGGCCGTTGGTACATTCAGGGCAGTTATTGGGAAGGTAGGTTGGTAGGTAGGTGCTCTATTTAAGTTATTTATGTAGGTAGGTCAGAAAGGAAATTAAGCAGTAGGTGTGTTAGGTAGATAGGAAACCAGGCTGGTATGTAGGTAGATAAGTATGTATGTAGGTATTTAGTACTATAAGTAAGCAGTATGTAGAAAGATAAAGGTAATTAGGTTTGTCTGATAGGTAGGTAGGTAGGTTAGTATTTAGTAGTACCTTATTTTATTTTCAGAATTTCTACATGGATTTAAAAATAAATTATTTTAAAAATGTATCTATACATTTATTTAAATCAAAGAAATTATAATTGAAAGAAATGTTGCTATTGGAAACGTTGCCAACGTCAGTTGGGAATTTGCGTTTAACTGACGAAACGTAAACAAAATCATTTTTCTTTATATTTAAATTGGAATCATATTTAACAATTTTCCCGGACTGAAATAAAAACACGTTAAATAATCTATAGATAGATAAGAAGATAAGTAATGTTCCCGCAAGGTGGACAACTTGATGATATACACAAGGTCTTAGGACAACTTGATCGTATACACAAGGTCTTAGGACAACTTGATCGTATACACAAGGTCTTAACCAATGTATATAGCAAAGCGTATGTACACCAATAATCATCTACAGTTGGTTTACATTTTCATAGAAATTATAAATTGTGATTCCTAATGCCAGATCAGACCTTACAGACATCAGCACACATTTAATACTTTTTTTAAAGTTTGTAATCGACGTAACATAAAATGCACAATGTTTGTTCGACGTGTGCTATTCTTCATAAAGGAGGTCTGTCGTATTCTTTAAATTTCAGGCTTAAAAAGTCGGGGTTAGTGTTTAGCAGCCAAGTAATCTAGGTGGTTTGTAATACAAACCGTTGATCATCGCCTTCCTCACAACGGTACAGTTGTCCGGGTTGAGATCACTTGTCTAGTTCTTCTACGGTTGATACAAATTATTCAGATTATTTTGTGTTTGGTCTTTGTATTACGAAGAATCAGCTATTGGATATTCTAAATCGGTTCTGAATGTTTGATTTTGATTGGACAACGTGAAAAAAATTCATGACATTATTTCTACAATTGATGCCGTCGGACGTAAAAGTACATTTAATTCCTAGTAAACTAAATATGGTTAAATTACACGATTAACTCAGATTTTTATTGCAGCTGAAATTGAAATAAATAAAACTGATGTGTTTAAAGATTCGCCGTTATATATTTTTTGATTTGATAATCTCAAATATCCATTTACTCGTTCTGTTTACACGTCGCCAATAAACTTAATTTCCGGCCATCAACTCGCCAATTGACGTCGCTAAATTGTAACATACAATATAGCTATCACACAATTTACACGAAGATGATTTGTCAATGGAGATTCGTTTTTCTAACCTGTTTGTTGTACTTTTTTGTATGTTTTCAATGTTGCTTGACGCGTTCATAATTATCTCCTTAACGAATCCAAGTTTTAATAGCGACAGAATTGAATATTTCCAATAGGACAATCACAGTTACATTTAAACATTTTATTGAATGTATTTCTGTGGCTGTGCATTATTTTTCAAATTTACCGTGACCCGCCTCCGATGTTGAGCATTATTAAAACAATGTACGTTACGTAATGTCCTATTTGAATAATAATAAAAACATAGAACACTATGTGTATGTTACACAATAAGACATCAGAACCAATAGGCGTTCGAAATAATTATCATGGCGTCTAGTTTTCAAAAAAAAAAAAGGATGGGGGGGGGGGGCAGTACGCCTCAAAAATTGACTGGCATAAATTCGCCGCAAATTTATTGTGCATTCTGCATGTTATGATAATATAATTACGCATTTTAAAGCATATTTATATCTATGCTACAGATGTTATTCTACATGCTTTATAACTCTGGTATATGCTTTTTAAAAACTTTAGTTATTTTTTTCAAATCATAAACGTACAGCATGCATGTAAGTTATTACACCCCCGGTTTGAAGAAAAGGGGAGCATACTTCTTTTACCCTTGTCCGTCCGTCCGATTGTCCGTCCATAATAAAAATTTCTGTCGCAGTTTTCTAAGCAACTATAGGATGCAAAAGCCTTATATTTTGCATATTGCTTTACACTATAGTCTCAAATGATGTATAGTGATTTTATGATCCTTGGTCATCTACTTCCCTTTTATAGAATAGTTTTTGTGAAAGCGGGATATTACTAGTGAGCAGAATGTCCCAGATTTATTGTTTTAGTCATCATAATAACCATACGCTTCCAGAACTTTTCATGCTTGCCTTATAGATGTTTTATAATAAAAACGTTTTGAATCTTGGACATTTTTACATAGGCTTCAATGCTAAATATTGATTATCTAGACATGTTGAGTAACCGATGTAAAACATTTACATACAATATTGTTAAGTATAAGGGGCCTCGGTGGCCGTGTGGTTAAGGTAGTTCGTCTACTATTGATCACGTGGTCTGTCAACACTGAGGTTGTGGGTTCGAGTCTCACTACAGGCAATGTGTACATGTACTCGACTCCAATCTTAATTGACAAGGATTGCCAGTTTTCCTATATAAGGTCGGTGGATCTCTACGGGTACTCCTAAAAAATGTAATATTTGTAAACTGATTATCTAATAAACACTCGCATACAATCAGATTTCCAATTTAAAAAAAGAAGGCGTTTGAAATCCCTCCCACCACCACCCCCCAGAAAATGCTTGAATAATCGATTTTTAATTATGCCTGAAAATTTTTAATACATATATGAGCGTTTCTTTTGAATTATTGTTGAATTATTGTTGTCACTGCTTTCTTCCTAAACAGTATACGCTATACGAGTTGTCACTGCTTTCTTCCTAAACGGTATACGCTATACGTGTTGTCATTGCTTTCTTCCTAAACAGTACAAGCTATACGTGTTGTCATGGCTTTCTTCCTAAACAGTACAAGCTAAACGTGCTGTCATTGCTTTCTTCCTGAACAGTACAAGCTATACGTGTTGTCACTGCTTTCTTCCTAAACATTACAAGTTATACGTGTTGTCACTGCTTTCTTCCTAAACATTACAAGTTATACGTGTTGTCACTGCTTTCTTCCTAAACAAAACAAGTTATACGTGTTGTCATTGCTTTCTTCCTTAACAGTACAAGCTATACGTGTTGTCATGGCTTTCTTCCTAAACAGTAAAAGCTAAACGTGCTGTCATTGCTTTCTTCCTAAACAGTACAAGCTATACGTGTTGTCACTGCTTTCTTCCTAAACATTACAATTTATACGTGTTGTCACTGCTTTCTTCCTAAACATTACAAGTTATACGTGTTGTCACTGCTTTCTTCCTAAACAAAACACGTTATACGTGTTGTCACTGCTTTCTTCCTAAACATTACAAGTTATACGTGTTGTCACTGCTTTCTTCCTAAACATTACAAGTTATACGTGTTGTCACTGCTTTCTACCTACACATTACTAGTTATACGTGTTGTCACTGCTTTCGTCCTAAACCTTATAAGTTATACGTGTTGTCACTGCTTTCTACCTAAATATAAAGAGTTATACGCGTTGCCACTGCTTTCTTTCTGAGCCATTCATGACTGGTCGGATAAAAGGGACTAGGCAAAGTGCGAATCGGCAAACTGATACTTAATCTTGTTAACAAATAAATTACAGGTTATATTATGTAAAACTACTTTCATATCACCTTTTTAATGCAGTTTTGTATCAACGTTTACTTACGCCAATGAATCATTACGTTATTTAAAAACTATTAATACACAGTTATTATCCTAACAGCAGAAAGTTGTTATTTAATTTTGAAGTTTTTAAACGCTGTACGAAACGATATATAAAAAAATAAACCAATGCACTATACGATGTGCGCTAAGACAAACAGGAAACCATGCAATGACGGCAATGAACGACATAATAAATGATAAATCACGTGATGCACGCTTAAGGAAAAGATCACAGGCACTTGGGGTCAGGATATTTTTTTTATGGAATAAAAAGCCAATAAATGAGTTTACAGTGTGTATTCACTTGTTTGGTAACTAGTCTGACATGTCTCATTGTGAAATATTGATCTCAGAAAAATAATATTTTTTTCTTTATTATATAAGAACAAGGCATGAATCTTATCCAAGTTCTAAAAATAGCTCAAGTTTTATTTACTGGAATCCCCACGTTTAATTTAAAAAACACACTGTTCCAAGTGTCCAGTCAGGAATGAGCTATGTCCGTTTAATATTTTCTTGATAACTACCACTTAACTTCACTATGTTACATCGTTTTTCATTAAAATTTTGTGTTTTCTTCTATCCAAGCGAACAACAATTTTTATCAGGACGGAAGTCACTTCAAACATTAAGGGGCAGATAATTTTGTAAAAGTAAATTTACATTCACTGTTAAAATTTGAGCATCTTACCATGCAATTATAGTCTTGTTTCAATATGTGAAATCCTGTTTACATTCTGACATCGATTATCCATACGTTATATTTGTTTTATAATAAAGACATATTTCTCTTTTGTTTTAAGACTTTACATGTAAAGCAGTCTTATCGGGAACCCTCTAAGTACGGGAAATCATCTCCCCTCAAATGTTTGAAGTGACTTCCGTCCTGATAAAAATTGTTGAGTGAGCCAAACGAGTAAATTCATTTATTTGCTTTTTATTCCATAAAAAAAATAATCCTGACCCCAAGTGCCTGTGGAAAAGATGCACGATATATTATACTTTATACCTCAATTTCATTTACAATGTTAATCTTCCATAGGCCACCGTGACATATAAGTACTGTCAAAAAAATTTACTGTCGGAAAAATACTGTCACCCGCTAAAGATACTGTCACCCGCTACCATAGGTACGGAATGTTCGAAAATTATACTGAACCATTCGAGCATGCAATGACTGCAATGAACGACATAATAAACGATAAATCAATATCTATTTTTACATTTCCGTTGTAAACAGACGACAATAATGTCAAGCAGAAAACGTTTTTCTATCGCAAACGAGGCAGATTTAAAGATTCTGGATACTGTTAGTTTACTTTTATTGTTAAATTGCTGTTTCATTACCATTATTACAACAATTAAATACCATTACTGAATAAAGTTGTTCATGGTTTGAATAGTTTTTCAGTATGATAAAATAAATGTTACAAGTCTGACAGGGTGACAGTAAAATTGTCAGACATGTAATATTTATATACTGTATACGGTTCCATATACAAACGATGTACAGACGTTGTACGAACGATAAACACATTTAGTCCGACAACCAATAGTCCGACAGCCCAATAGTCCGACAGCCCATTGGTCCGACAACCCAATAATCCGACAATAAATAGATCTAGACACATCGAAGACGGTTCGAGGTGCAGTCCCGTTTGAGATTATAAAACATAAACCAGAAAAAAATTACTAAAACCATCAACCGTCGAGAAGCAAACTAAATGCAAAGTTGACAAAAACTTCATAAAAACGATGTCTGATAAAAAGAAGATTCATTTTATGCAGATATATTAATGGACTTTACACAGGGTATTTAATGTCTTTGTTGTTCTTACATGCTGCTCATAAAAACTGTTATGGCGATGCACTCACGAAGAGTTGTACTTTGAAGACTGATATTTTTCTTCATCATAGAGTTGGTGGGACAGGTATAAATGTGCAAATGATGTTAGTTCATAGGTTGGTGCATATATGTATAAAGTTTCGTGAAGATTTCATTAACCCTTCCTTCTTGCGTGCCCCTAGTGGTCCGAAGCAGAGTCCAGCTTATTGTAAGAGGCGACTATGGGGATTTAGAATCTGACAGCGGTGCCCAGACCACGGATCAATTAAGGCGAGTACCGTAGTTGGACTAATAGGTTCATCTTCGTTCTCTGTAAAATTACTATTCCTTTGTTTTCTATTCCATCCTCATATTTCTCATCATTCCTTGTTCCTTGGCCGAATTTCTGGATTGTGAATGTCGGGCGGGCGATCGCGGAAAATATTTTCGAAACAGTATTCTCAGCAACAACTATCAAGGCCTCTTGATATTTGGAATGCAGCATCAGCGCGGAGTCCTTTACCGTGGGATTTAATTTCAGGCCTACTTACTGTTTAACGAAATCCGGCCGATCTTGATTTGAACAGATTTTTATGCCCACACGACGACATATAGTTTACTCATGTCCGTCAGTTCGTCCATCCGCCCTTCCGTACAAATTTCCATCAAACTTTTCTCAGCGCGTAATAATCGTACATGAGAATGACTTAAAACTTGGGATGGTTCAGTATGACGAACTGTACGTCCAAAGCGACTTTTAGACCTGACGGAAATCTGCTTCCTGTTTGAGGCCAACGGGGGCATCCGTGTACAATAAACACATTCCTTCTTCATTTATTTTTTTTACGTTTTTCAGGGCGTACAAGACCAATTTACACACCTGCTAAACCTGAACGTAAATTAAACACAAAACAAACGTACGGACGGATAAACAGACCCAAACGCTATATATACATGTATTCCGGTACGTAGGTGGTGCATAGAAATTATATATATTTTTAATTATCGATTTCATTCCGACCTAATATGTGATAATTTTTTAGACTCTTGTGGGTTGTCGGACTGATTGGCTGTCGGATCCGGACTATTAGGATGTCGGACTATTGGGTTGTCGGACCATTGGGCTGTCGGACTATTGGTCTGTCGGACTACAGACGTGTATCCTACGAATCTATAATATACGTTATAGGGACTGTATACGTGTTGTCGCTGGTCCCTACTTACTTAAAAAGTACAAGCTATCCATATAGTCACTGCTTCCTTCCTTAAAAGTACAAGCCATCTGTGTTGTCATACCTTTCTTACTAAACATTTCAAGTTGTTGCTTTCTTCCAAAACAGTACAAGATATACGTGTTGTCATGGCTTTCCTTGAATAGAGACAAGTTTAGTTTTATAACTACTATTTATTAATAATCACAAGAGACAGGACTAATATCTTTATATATTTGTTCTATACGAATGACATTGGCCTGAGTAATGAAATAGGTGGAAAGCTCCGCATCGACATCCACCAAATAAAAAAATATATATCAATCTTATAGCTTATATCCGTTTGATAACAATTGCTTTATGTGAACGTTTGAACGAAATCCGACCCAATATATCGAAAGTTCTTACAAAAATTTTAAAGACCTATATCGGTAATTTTGTTGTAACAAATTAGGTTGTAATATAGCGAAACGTTGACGGATGTAAAAAGGAGTATTTGCAATATCGAACGCCTTGAAGAAAGTCACTTTAGTAGACAATTTGGTGGCCGAGTTGATGAGGTAAGTTATTCACGTCAAAACTGCGTTTGCATGTGTTTGAGTCTTACTGCGGGCAAGGTGTTTTAGACCCCAATCTTAATTGATAAGGATTGCTTGTTTTCTTACTGAATGTCGGAGTTTCCTTCGGGTACTCCGACCTCACGCCCCAAATAAAAACTGGACCCCATAATATAGCTGAAAAATTGCTGAAAATCACTCCAAACAAACTAAGCTATATCAATGCTAACTGTACACTAAACATACTTTCATGGAACATGTGTATTCAGTATGTTACATCTGCGTCTGTGCATAAGTTTGAGCATTATCCAATAAAATAACGACACAAAGTATTAATATAATATGGTTGGTGTTCAGAAAAGGCGAGGTGTTGTGTGCGAAAGCACAACGTGAGTGTCGAGCATGCCGTGCTCTCATTCATACTCTAACTCAAAGTCAAACTGTTGACACGCTGGTGATAAATCTGTTAATAATACTATAAATAAGAAGGTACTCACCATTTTAACCAAAAATTTAGACCTCATGCATAATGTTTGAACAATGCGTCCTTTATTTACTTGTATTTTATTTATAATTTGCGCTCTCATACCTTAACGTGTTTAATGTGTGTAAAATGGTATAACTGAACTTTTGTATGTATCGTTATTATTTCCCGATTGATTAAATGTACGAATGGTTTCTAAGCTTGCAGGGAATGGCTTGTAAGCTTCCAGTGAATGGTTTCTTACCTTCCAGTGAATTGTTAATGAATGGTTTATTACCTTCCATTGAATGGTTTCTAAGCGTCCAGTGAATGGTTTCTTACCTTCCAGTGAATGGTTTCTAAGCATTCAGTAAATTGTTTCTAAGCTTCCAGTGAATGGTTTCTAAGCATCCATCGAGCAGTATTTAAGCTATATTGATGTTAAAACACAATAAATCATTTCTGGAAACAGAATGGACCATCGGGCGGGAAAATGTGGACTTCTACAGAAAAATGTGGAGTGTGGAGGAACACATAGCCTTTGTAGCTGCTATACTATGTGTCTACTCTTAAAGAAAAGTATATGTTAAAATGTCTTTGTCGTGCAGGGAACGTTGTGTCCCTCCCAAAAACGCTGCCAATATCTTCAGACAGTAAGACAGATAGGCGTTACGGTATTATCAGCCGTGCAGTAAGACATGTAGCCGTAACGGTATCTTCAGACAGAAAGACAGGTAGGCGTTACGGTATTTTCAGCCGTGAATAAGACAAGTAGCTGTAAAGGTATCTCTAGACACTACGACTGGTAGCACTAACGGTATCACCAGCAAGTAAGACAGGTAGCCGTAACGGTATCTTCATACAGTAAGACAGGTAGGTGTTATGGTATTTTCAGCCGTGCAGTAAGACGGGTAGCCGTAAAGGTATCTTCAGACAGTACGACAAGGAGCAGTAACGGTGACTTCAGACTATAAGACAGGGAGTCGTAACGGTATCTTCAGACAGTAAGTCAGGTAGCAGTAACGGTGACTTCAGACAATAAGACAGGGAGTCGTAACGGTATCTTAAGACAGTAAGAAAGTAAGCCTCAACGGTATTATTAGCCAGTTTGGCGGATACCCGTAACGGTATCTTCGAACAGTAAGACAGGGGGTCGTTACGCTATCTTAAGACAGTAGGACATGGACCTGAAGCGGTGATTTCAGACAGACAGACGGAATCTTCAGACAATAAGACAGTAGCTGAAGCGGTATCTTCAGACAGTAAGACAGGTATAGCTGTAGCGGTATCTTCAGACAATTAGACAGGTAGCCGTAACGGTATCTTCATACAATAAGACAGGTAGCCGTGACACGATATTCAGACAGTATGACAGGTAGCTGTAACGGTATCTTCAGACAGTAAGACAAGGAGCTGTAATGGTATCTTCAGACAGTAAGCAAGCAGCCGTAACGGTATCTTCAGACAGAAAGTCGGATAGCTGTAGTAATATCTTCAGGCAGTAGGACATGTATACGTAACGGTTTCTTCAGACAATAAGACATGCAGGCACAACAGTATCTTCAGACAGTAAGTCAGGTAGCAGTAACGGTGACTTCAGACAATAAGACAGGGAGTCGTAACGGTATCTTAAGACAGTAAGAAAGGGAGCCGCAACGATAATATTAGCCATTATGGCGGATAACCATAACGGTATCTTCAAACAGTAAAACATGGAGCCGTAACGGTATTTTAAGACAGTAGGACATGTAGATGCAGCGGTATATTCAGTAAAACTGGTAGCCGTAACGATATCTTTTGACAGTTAAACAGGTAGCCATAACGGAATTATCAGCCAGTATGGCGGATACCCGTTTCGGTATTTTCAAACAGTAAGACCAGGAGCCGTAACGGTGACTTCAGACAGAAAGACAGGTACTGTTACGGTATCTTCAGAAAGTAAGACATGTTGCTGCAGCGGTATCTTCAGAGAGTAAGACTGGTAGCCGTAACGATATCTTTTGACAGTTAAACAGGTAGCCGTAACGGAGCCGGTATGCCGGATACCCGTTTCGGTATTTTCAAACAGTAAGACCAGGAGCCGTAACGGTGATTTCAGACAATAAGACAGGGAGCCGTAACGGTTTCTTCAGACAATACGACCAGTAACTGTAGAGGTATCTTCAGACAATAAGACAATTAGCCGTAACGGGATCTTCAGACAGTTAGGCAGGGAGCCGTAACGTATCTTCAGACAGGAAGACAGGATGCCGTAACGGTATCCGACGACAGTAGAACAGGTAGCCGTAACAGTATCTTCAGACAGTAAGACAAGTAGCTGTAACGATATCTTCAGACAGTAAGACAGGTATAGCTGTCGCGGTATCTTCAGACAATTAGGCAGGGAGCCGTAACGTATCTTCAGACAGGAAGACAGGATGCCGTAACGGTATCCTACGACAGTAGGACAGGTAGCCGTAACAGTATCTTCAGACAGTAAAAAAGGTAGCTGTAACGATATCTGCAGACAGTAAGACAGGTATAGCTGTAAAGATATCTTCAGACAGTAAGACAGGTATAGCTGTAGCGGTATCTTCAGACAATAAGACAGGTAGCTGTGACATGATATAAAGACAGTAAGAAAGGTAGCCGTAACGTTATCTTCAGGCAGTAAGACAGCGAGCCGTAACGGTATATTCAGACAGTAAGACAAGAAGCCGTAACGGTATAATCAGACAGTAAGTCGGGTAACCGTAACAGTGTCTTCAGAGAGTAAAACAGGTAACCGTAACGGTATCTTCAGACAGTAAGACAGGCAGCCATAACGGTATCTTCAGAAAGTAAGACAGGTAGTCGTAAACGGTATCTGTAGAAAGACAAGTGGCAGTAACAGTATATTTAGACAATAAGACAGGTAGCCGTAACTGTATCTTTTGACAGTTAAACAGGTAGCCGCAACGGTATTATCAGCCAGTATGGCGGTTACCCGTAACGGTATTTTCAAACAGTAAGACCAGGAGCCGTAACGGAGATTTCAGACAATAAGACAGGGAGCCGTAACGCTATCTTAAGACAGTAAGAAAGGAAGCCGTAACGGTATTATCAGCCAGTATGCCGGATACCCGTAACAGTATCTTCAAACAGTAAGACCAGTATCTTTCTGACAGTAATACAGGTAGCTGTAGACGTATTTTCAGACAATTAGAGAGGTAGCCGTAACGGTATCTTCAGACAGTAAAACAGGCACCCGTAGCGGTATCTTCAGACAGTAAGAAAGGTAGCCGTAACATTATCTTCAGACAGAAAGTCAGGAAGCTTTAGTTATATCTAAATTCAGACAGTAGGACATGTATCCGTAACAGTTTCTTTAGACAGTAAGAGAGGTAGCCGTAATGGTATTATCAGCCAGTAAGACAGGTAGCAGTAACGGTGACTTCAGAAAATAAGACAGGGAGTCGTAACGTTATCTTAAGACGGTAAGAAAGGGAGCCGTAATGGTATTATAAGCCAGTATGGCGGATACCCGTAACAGTATCTTCAAACAGTAAGACCAGGAGCCGTAACAGTGTCTTCAGACAGTAAGACAGGTAGCTGTAACGTTATTTTCAGACAGTAAGACCGGTATAGCTGTAGCGGTATCTTCAGACAGGTAGTCGTAAACGGTATCTGTAGTCAGACAAGTGGCAGTAACAGTATATTCAGACAATGAGACTGGTAGCCGTAACGTATCTTTAGACAGTAAAACAAGTAGCCGTAACGATATTTTTTGACAGTTAAACAGGTAGCCGTAACGGTATTATCAGCCAGTATGGCAGATACCCGTAACGGTATTTTCAAACAGTAAGACAAGGAGCCGTAAAGGCGATTTCAGACAATAAGGCAGGGAGCCGTAACGGTATCTTAAGACAATAAGAAAGGAAGCCGTAACGGTATTATCAGCCAGTATGCCGGATACCCGTAACAGTATCTTCAAACAGTAAGACCAGGAGCCGTAACAGTATCTTTCTGACAGTAATACATGTAGCTGTAGCGGTATCTTCAGACAATAAGACAGGTAGCCGTAACGGTATCTTCAGACAGTAAAACAGGGAGCCATAAGGGTATCTTAAGACAGCTGGACAGGGACCTGAAACGCTGACTTTAGACAGAAAGACAGGTAACCCGTAACGGTATCTGCAGACAGTAAGAAAGGTAGCTGCAGCGGTATCTACAGACAATAAGACAAGTAGCTGTAGAGATATCGTCAGACAATAAGCCGTAACGGTATCTTCAGACAGTTAGGCAGCGAGCCGTAACATATCTTTAGACAGTAAGATAGGATGCCGTTACGGTATCTTCAGACAATACGACCAGTAACTGTAGAGGTATCTTCAGACAATAAGAATATTAGCCGTAACGGTATCTTCAGACAGTTAGGCAGGGAGCCGTAACGTATCTTCAGACAGGAAGACAGGAAGACAGGATGCCGTAACGGTATCCGACGACAGTAGAACAGGTAGCCGTAACAGTATCTTCAGACAGTAAGACAAGTAGCTGTAACGATATCTTCAGCCAGTAAGACAGGTATAGCTGTCGCGGTATCTTCAGACAATTAGGCAGGGAGCCGTAACGTATCTTCAGACAGGAAGACAGGATGCCGTAACGGTATCCTACGACAGTAGGACAGGTAGCCGTAACAGTATCTTCAGACAGTAAAAAAGGTAGCTGTAACGATATCTGCAGACAGTAAGACAGGTATAGCTGTAAATATATCTTCAGACAGTAGGACAGGTATAGCTGTAGCGATATCTTCAGACAATAAGACAGGTAGCCGTGACATGATATAAAGACAGTAAGACAGGTAGCCGTAACGTTATCTTCAGGCAGTAAGACAGCGAGCCGTAACGGTATATTCAGACAGTAAGACAGGAAGCCGTAACGGTATAATCAGACAGTAAGTCGGGTAACCGTAACAGTGTCTTCAGAGAGTAAAACAGGTAACCGTAACGGTATCTTCAGACAGTAAGACAGGTAGCCATAACGGTATCTTCAGAAAGTAAGACAGGTAGTCGTAAACGGTATCTGTAGAAAGACAAGTGGCAGTAACAGTATATTCAGACAATAAGACAGGTAGCCGTAACGGTATCTTCAGACAGTAAAACAGGTAGCCGTAACGATATCTTTTGACAGTTAAACAGGTAGCCGCAACGGTATTATCAGCCAGTATGGCGGATACCCGTAACGGTATTTTCAAACAGTAGGACCAGGAGCCGTAACGGAGATTTCAGACAATAAGACAGGGAGCCGTAACGCTATCTTAAGACAGTAAGAAAGGAAGCCGTAACGGTATTATCAGCCAGAATGCCGGATACCCGTAACAGTATCTTCAAACAGTAAGACCAGGAGCCGTAACAGTATCTTTCTGACAGTAATACAGGTAGCTGTAGACGTATTTTCAGACAATTAGAGAGGTAGCCGTTACGGTATCTGCAGACAGTAAGACAGGGAGCCATTCGGGTATCTTAAGACAGCAGGACAGGGACCTGAAACGCTGACTTCAGACAGAAAGACAGGTAGCCGTAACGGTATCTGCAGACAGTAAGAAAGGTAGCTGCAGCGGTATCTTCAGACAATAAGACAGGTAACTGTAGAGGTATCTTCAGACAATAAGCCGTAACGGTATCTTCAGACAGTTAGGCAGGGAGCCGTAACGTATCTTTAGACAGTAAGACAGGATGCCGTTACGTTATCCTAAGACAGCAAGACAGCGAGCCGTAACGGTATCTTCAAACAGTAAGACATGAAGCCGTAACGATATATTCAGACAGTAAATTGCGTAGCCGTAACGGTATCCACAGACAGTAAAACAGGCACCCGTAGCTGTATCCTCAGACAGTAAGAAAGGTAGCCGTAACAGTATCTTCAGAAAGAAAGTCAGGAAGCTGTAGTTATATCTTCAGACAGTAGGACATGTATCCGTAACGGTTTCTTCAGACAGTAAGACAAGGAGCCGTAACGGTATCTTAAGACAGTAAGAAAAGAAGCCGTAACGGTATTATCAGCCAGTATGCCGGATACCCGTAACAGTATCATCAAACAGTACGACCATGAGCCGTAACAGTATCTTTCTGACAGTAAGACAGGTAGCTGTAGCGGTATCTTCAGACAATAAGACAGGTAGCCTAAACGGTTTCTTCAGACAGTAAGAAAGGTAGCTGAGGCGGTATCTTCAGACAATAAGACAGGTAACCTGAAACGCTGACTTCAGATAGAAAAACAGGTAGCCGTAACGGTATCTGCAGACAGTAAGAAAGGTAGCTGAGGCGGTATCTTCAGACAATAAGACAGGTAACTGTAGAGGTATCTTCAGACAATAAGTCGTAACGGTATCTTCAGACGGTTAGGCAGGGAGCCGTAACGTATCTTTAGACAGTAAGACAGGATGCCGTTACGCTATCCTAAGACAGCAAGACATCGAGCCGTAACGGTATCATCAAACAGTAAAACAGGCACCCGTAGCGGTATCTTCAGACAGTAAGAAAGGTAGCCGTAACAGTATCTTCAGACAGAAAGTCAGGAAGCTTTAGTTATATCTAAATTCAGACAGTAGGACATGTATCCGTAACGGTTTCTTTAGACAGTAAGAGAGGTAGCCGTAATGGTATTATCAGCCAGTAAGACAGGTAGCAGTAACGGTGACTTCAGACAATAAGACAGGGAGTCGTAACGTTATCTTAAGACGGTAAGAAAGGGAGCCGTAATGGTATAATAAGCCAGTATGGCGGATACCCGTAACAGTATCTTCAAACAGCAAGACCAGGGGCCGTAGCAGTGTCTTCAGACAGTAAGACAAGTAGCTGTAACGTTATTTTCAGACAGTAAGACCGGTATAGCTGTAGCGGTATCTTCAGACAGGTAGTCGTAAACGGTATCTGTAGTCAGACAAGTGGCAGTAACATTATATTCAGACAATAAGACTGGTAGCCGTAACGTATCTTTAGACAGTAAAACAAGTAGCCGTAACGATATTTTATGACATTTAAACAGGTAGCCGTAACGGTATTATCAGCCAGTATGGCAGATACCCGTAACGGTATTTAAAAACATTAAGACAAGGAGCCGTAACGGCGATTTCAGACAATAAGGCAGGGAGCCGTAACGGTATCTTAAGACAATAAGAAAGGAAGCCGTAACGGTATTATCAGCCAGTATGCCGGATACCCGTAACAGTATCTTCAAACAGTAAGACCAGGAGCCGTAACAGTATCTTCTGACAGTAATACAGGTAGCTGTAGCGGTATCTTCAGACAATAAGACAGGTAGCAGTAACGGTATCTTCAGACAGTAAAACAGGGAGCCATAAGGGTATCTTAAGACAGCAGGACAGGGACCTGAAACGCTGACTTCAGACAGAAAGACAGGTAGCCGTAACGGTATCTGCAGACAGTAAGAAAGGTAGCTGCAGCGGTATCTACAGACAATAAGACAAGTAGCTGTAGAGGTATCGTCAGACAATAAGCCGTAACGGTATCTTCAGACAGTTAGGCAGCGAGCCGTAACATATCATTAGACAGTAAGATAGGATGCCGTTACGCTATCCTAAGACAGCAAGACAGCGAGCCGTAACGGTATCTTCAAACAGTAAGACATGAAGCCGTAACGATATATTCAGACAGTAAATTGCGTAGATGTAACGGTATCTTCAGACAGTAAAACAGGCACCAGTAGCGGTATCTTCAGACAGTAAGAAAGGTAGCCGTAACAGTATCTTCCGACAGAAATTCAGGAAGCTGTAGCTAAATCTTCAGACAGTAGTTCATGTATCCGTAACGGTTTCTTCAGACAGTAAGACAGGTAGTCTTAATGGTATTATCAGCCAGTAAGACAGGTAGCCGTAACAGTGTCTTCAGACAGTAAGTCCAGTAGCAGTAACGGTGACTTCAGACAATAAGACAGGAAGTCGTAACGTTATCTTAAGACTGTAAGGGAGCCGTAATTGTATTATAAGCCAGTATGGCGGATACCCGTAACAGTATCTTCAAACAGTAAGACCAGGAGCCGTAACATTATCTTTAGACAGTAAGACAGGTAGCTGTAGCGTTATTTTCAGACAGTAAGACAGGTATAGCTGTAGCGGTATCTTCAGACCATTAGACAGGTAGCCGTAATGGTATCTTCAGACAGTAAGACAGTAGCTGTAAAGATATCTTCAGACAGTAAGACATGTATAGCTGCAGCGGTATTTTAAACAATTGACAGGTAGCCGTTTTGGTATCTTCAGACAATAAGACAGGTAGCCGTGAAAGGACATTCAGATAGTAAGACAGGTAGCTGTAACGGTATCTTCAGACAGTAAGACAGCAAGCTGTAACATTATCTTCGGACAATACGACAGGTAGCCGTAACGGTATCTTCAGACAGTAAGACAGCGAGCCGTAACGGTATCTTCAGACAGTAAGACAGGAAGCCGTAACGGTATATTCAGACAGTAAATCGGGTAGCCGTAACGGTATCTTCAGACAGTATAACAGGCATTCGTAACGGTATCTTCAGACAGTAAGAAAGATAGCTGTAACGGTATCTTCAGACATAAAGTCAGGTACATGTAGCTGTAGTAATATCTTCAGACAGTAGGACATGCATCCGTAACGGTATCTTCAGACAGTAAGACAGGTAGCCGTAACGTTATCTTCAGACAGTAAGACAGGTAGCCGTAACGGTATTTTCAGACAGTAAGACAGGTAGTCGTAAACGGTTTCTTTAGACAGACAGGTAGCCGTAACGGTATTATCAGCCTGTATTAAAGGTACCCGTAACAGTATCTTCAGACAGTAATGGTGACTTCAGACAATAAGACAGGGAGTCATAACGATATCTTCAGACAATAAGACAATAAGCCGTAACGGTATTTTCAGACAGTAAGACAGGGACCTGAAACGGTGACTTCCGACAGAAAGACAGGTAGCCGTAACGGTATCTTCAGACAGTAAGACAGGTAGTTGCAGCGGTATCTTCAGAGAGCAAAACAGGTAGCCGTAACGATATCTTTTCACAGTTAAAAAGGTAGCCGTAACGGTATTATCAGCCAGTATGGCGGATACCCGTAACGGTATTTTCAACCAGTAAGACCAGGAGACGTAACGGTGATTTCAGACAATAAGACAGGGAGCCGTAACGGTATCTTAAGAAAGTAAAAAAGGGAGCCGTAACGGTATTTTCAGCCAGTATGGCGGATACCCGTAACAGTACCTGCAAACAGTAAGACCAGGAGCCGTAACAGTATCTTCAGACAGTAAGACATGTAGCTGTAACGTTATTTTCAGACAGTAAGACAGGTAAAACTCTAGCGGTATCTTCAGACAATTAGACAGGTAGCCGTAATGGTATCTTCAGACAATTAGACAGGTAGCTGTAACGGTATCTTAAGACAGTAAGACAGGGAGCCGTAACGGTATCCTAAGACAGCAAGACGGCTCCTGGTTTTACTGTTTGAAAATACCGTTACGGGTATCCGCAATACTGGCTGATAATACCGTCACGGGCACCTGTCAATTGTTTGAAGATACCGCTACAGCTATACAGGCACCGTAACAGTATCTTCAGACAGTAAGAAAGGTAGCCGTAAAGGTATCTTCAGACAGAAAGTTAGGTAGCTGTAGTAATATCTTCAGACAGTAAGACATGTATTCGTAACTGTATCTTCAGACAGAAAGACAGGTAGCCGTAACGGTATCTTCCCTCAGTAAG
Source organism: Limnoperna fortunei (assembly GCA_944474755.1). NCBI lineage: Eukaryota > Metazoa > Mollusca > Bivalvia > Mytilida > Modiolidae > Limnoperna > Limnoperna fortunei. Next base: position 26,388,891 of record OX104112.1, on the reverse strand, counting down.
ACAGGTAGCTGTAACGGTATCTTCAGAAAATTAGACAGGTAGCCGTAACGGTATCTTCAGACAATAAGACAGTTAGCCGTGACAGGATATTGAGACAGTAAGACAGGTAGCTGTAAATGTATCTTCAGACAGTAAGACAGGTAGGTGTAACATTATCTTCAGACAATAAGGCAGGTAGCCGTAACGGTATCTTCAGACAGTAAGACAGGGAGCCTTAACGGTATCTTCAGACAGGAAAACGGGTAGCCGTAACGGCATTTTCTGACAGTAAGACAGTAATGGTATCTTCAGACAGGTAGTCGTAAATTGTATCTTTAGACTGACAGGTAGCCGTAACAGTATCTTCAGACAATAAGACAGGTAGCCGTAACGGTATCTTCAGACAGTAAAACAGGCAGCCGTAACGGTATCTTCAGATAGTAAGAAAGGTAGCCGTAACGGTATCTTCAGACAGAAAGTCAGGTAGCTGTAGTAATATCTTCAGACAGTAGGACATCTATCCGTAACGGTATCTTCAGACAGTAAAACAGGAAGCCGTCAGGGGGGACAGTAAGACAGAGAGCCGTAATGGTATATTCAAAAAGTAAGGTTGCAAAAGGTTATGTTTTTCTCAACGTCAAATCCGGCTTTCTCCCCAGATAAAAACTAAACACCATGATATAGCTTAAAAATTGTTTCAAATAGCAAAAATCTCAAACAAGCACACACATACAATTTTATTATACACAAATACAGGGTTAAACACGTTTCGTATTTTCGTATTTAATATTTCAATTATATAATTTAAGTATAGCATGCGAGGATCCATGAATAATTTTTGTTTTGTTTTTTTGTTTTTTTGTTTTTTTTTGGGGGGGGGGGGGGGGGGCGGGGGATATTCTATGATATTGCAACCAATTTTTGAACATGAAAACTAATTAGCACAATAAACGAAAAAACTTGTCTTTCAAATTCAGAATATCGTTTAACTGTGGCCCCCCCAACACGCAGTTCCGCCACTTCATATTCTAGTAATTTAATAAACACATTATAAAAACAAGGTGTGTGTATATTTCCTAGCCTAGCCAGCTCACTTATGTCCCATGCGTACTGACCAATGCATAATTCCAAAATTGGAAGGTCTCGGTCTCTACTCGACTCGGTCCATACAATATCATCTATTTGTTAACCGGGTAATATACTCCTGTCCGGATTATATAGCTGACGTCATTCAATCAAACGCACACAGTAGACTTTTATTAAATATACAAATTTATCGGAAAATTTTTTAAAAATACAAAGATAGATTTAATAGGTTGGTTATTGCTGGAATGTGATTTGGACCTGTCATTTATGAAACATTAAAATTTAATCCATCTGCATCACGTTTTTTTTTATTTTCATGAAATTATATGTCACGGTAAACAAATCTACGCCGTCTTATTCGTGCCAAACAACAAATAGAAAAAATTCTTATTTCGTTTGAACGGTTTACTAAATCGTTGAAACGATTTATAAATTCGTTTCAACGGTTACAAACGATTTGATAAATTGTTGAAACGATTTAGTAAACCGTTAAAACGGTTTAATAAAACGTTGAAACGATTAAGTAAACCGTTCAAACTATTTAATAAATCGTTGAAACGATTAAATAAACCGTTCAAACGATTTAATACTTATATATGTGCCATATTACACCCGATATCAACTCGAGACCCTATATCTGCCTCAGGCCCTTTAGGCCGGGGTTGATATAGGTCGAGGATTGATATGGGGTGTGATATGAAATTCGCATATAATAACCTATATTTACCATATACTTTCAACATTTTGATGTGCGAGCCATACTAATAAAGATTTTTTTTATCAGGCATGGAAGTTAAAATAAAATATGAATTTTAATGTTAAGACATAAATAACAATACTTAAATGAACATTAAAACGAATATCTTGAAAAACTTCAAGCATCTATATGTTGCGAACAGGAGCTCCAGAATTACATATTTGTCTTAATCTTAATCCCAAAATATATGGGTTTTTAATTAATTAATTAATTTATTTATTTATTTATTTATTTATTTATTTATTTATTTGCATGAAAATCTCTCGCATGACTCTCATAAGTGGATATACTTGTAGGTGTATGACAAGAAAACAATTTGTCCTCTTTTATTCGCGCTTTTTGTAAATGATACTGAAGATTACTTTAACCAGCTCAAAGGACTCACACTTGTTAGACTTTTAATGAACTTCATATCTTATATTACAGTGTTTGTTTTATCCTTTATGTATATCATACAGTTTATTATCGGAAACAAACGATGGCATGCAACAACTACTAAATTCAATCCAATGAAGGTCGGGGGATTTCTTCGGGTACTCCGACTTCCTTGCCCAATAAAAACTGGATTTCATGAAATAGCCACAAATCGATTTACATGTGCCTTTGAAGTAAAACTGTTTCGATTTTGTTATAGTGTGGGGAGAAGGGAGGAAACAGAGTCATTACCCTTTCAAAATGTAGCAAAATATTACTTGACTCCTATCTACACGGGTTTCTAGTTAGCTCTGTTTAGAATTGAATTACATGTATCTTCATGAAAACCCCTACCTGGATGTTTTCATGTGTCATTAAACTCTGGAACAATAGTGGACCTTATCGTTATTGGGGTAGTGAGTACTGAAAGGCTTCAACAACGAAAACGATAAAGTATACTTAAAAAGTCTAAAATATGAGAAAAAAAGACCCCACTCCAATAAAAATTGTCTCAAAACGGTATTAATTTATTGCAAGGAAATACCTAGAACCCTGAATTGTGTACCATTTTTGCCAAAACTTTTGATAACCCCACCCCTTTTATCTGATGCTTTTGCTTCCTTCGGTCGGCGATTCTTACGGCTTTATACACGGGCAGGTCTAGTTACATTCATGCAACTAATGGTTAAATGGGAGCAATTTTTCTGAATCAGCGGGGAAAAGTAGTTCAATTGATGTTATAGGTTACAAATGAAACTACCTTATCCAAAAGGCTTTTTTACATTTGTTAAAAATTTAATACTGCTAAAAAACGATTAAAAAACCGCATGTTCTAAGCCGAAGTTTACAAATACTTTAAATTATAGGGATGCTCTCTTACGCAAAAATTTGGAGTTGATATGTTATCAAGTCAACATTTTCAAGATTCTCTGACAGTAATCCTTTAATACACTAACGAGTCCTTGGTAAGAAAGTGATTTACGTGTTGTGTGTTCGAGCCTGACCTAAATGCAGTGCTCTCGATTTGAACCATAATTGCCAGTTTTAATGCTGCGGGTAAAGTTAGATAAAACTTCGCTCCTCCTCGTAAAAAAACTGAACGCCATGACATAACTGCAAATTTGCTATATATGGCATAAAATATCATAGACCATACTAAGAGGATTACCAGTGCCCTATCCACAGAGCAGCCCATCGCGTCCGGGTGGCGAATAGGAGACACCATCTCGTTGGGGTGGTTGTCATGTAATAATACGGAAAGCATGGCCGGGGACCGTAGTGGGTAACTTGTTTGGACTTATAACGCTGGAATTACGTTGTGTGTACTGTCTGTCGCACATGTCACGCTGGAATAAAAGTATTGTGTACTGTCTGTCGCACATGTAACGCTGGAATAAAAGTATTGTGTACTTTCCGCACATGTCATGCCTGAATAAAAGTATTGTGTACTGTCAGCACATGTCACGCTGAAATAAAAGTATGTGTACTGTCAGCACATCTCACGCTGAAATGAAAGTATTGTGTACTGTCCGTCGCATATGTCACGCTAGAATAAAAGTATTGTGTACTGTTAGCACATGTCACACTGAAATACAAGTTTTGTGTAATGGCAGCATATGTCACGCTGGAATAAAAGTGTTGTGTACTTTCCGCACATGTCACGCCTGAATAAAAGTATTGTGTACTGTCAGCATATGTCACGCTGAAATAAAAGTATAGAGTACTGTCAGCACATCTCACGCTGAAATGAAAGTATTGTGTACTGTCCGTCGCATATGTCCCGCTGGAATGAAAGTATTGTGTACTGTTAGCACATGTCACGCTGAAATACAAGTATTGTGTACTGGCAGCATATGTCACGCTGGAATAAAAGTATTGTGTACTTTCCGCACATGTCACGCCTGAATAAAAGTATTGTGTACTGTCAGCATATGTCACGCTGAAATAAAAGTATAGAGTACTGTCAGCACATCTCACGCTGAAATGAAAGTATTGTGTACTGTCCGTCGCATATGTCCCGCTGGAATGAAAGTATTGTGTACTGTTAGCACATGTCACGCTGAAATACAAGTATTGTGTACTGGCAGCATATGTCACGCTGGAATAAAAGTATTGTGTACTTTCCGCACATGTCACGCTGGAATAAAAGTATTGTGTACTGTCTGCCGCATATGTCATGCTGGAATAAAAGTATTGTGTACTGTTAGCACATGTCACGCTGAAATACAAATATTGTGTACTGGCAGCATATGTCATGCTGAAATAAAAGTATTGTGTACTGTCCGTCGAAGATGTAACGATGGAAGACCCCGATATCTCGAACACCGGAAGTTGGCCCAAGTACTCATGATATAGGTTAAAGACCTACTAAAGTCTTCTCTCAATTTACACTAGACCCATGGCGATTGAAAGGTGTGTGAAATCCAAGCACGGGAATAAATATCAACATCCGAGTTTTTTTTCACGTAATTCAGACTCCGATATCTCGAACACTGGAAGGTGGCCCAAGTATTCATTATATAGGTTAATAACCTACTAATGTCTTCTCTTAATTCACAGTAGACCCATGGCGATTGAAAGGTGTGTGAAATCCTACATATGATTTATTTTACACGTAATTCAGACTCCGATATCTCGAACACTGGGAGTTGGCCCAAGTATTCATGATATAGGTTAATGACCTACTAATGTCTTCTCTTAATTTACAGTAGACCCATGGCGATTGAAAGGGGTGTGAAGTCCTAGAACGGGAATAAATGTCAACATACAAGTCATTTATAACGTAATTCAGACTCTGATATCTCGAACACCGGGAGTTGGCCCAACTATACACTATATATGTTAATGACCTACTAAAGTCCTCTATCAATTTACAGTAAACCCATGGGGATTGAAAGGGGTGTGAAATCCTAGCACGGGAATAAATATCAACATACGAGTTATTTTTCACGTAATTCAGACTCCGATAACTCGAACACTGGAAGTTGGCCCAAGTATTCATGATTTAGGTTAATGACCTACTAAAGTCCCCTCTCATTTTTCAGTAAACCCATGGCGATTGAAAGGGGTGTGATGACCTAGCACGGGAATAAATGTCAACATACAAGTCATTTTTCACTTAATTCAGACTCGGATATCTCGAACACCGGAAGTTGGCCCAAGTACTCATGATATAAGTTAAAGACCTCCTAAAGTCTTCTTTTAATTTACAATAGACCAATGGCGATTGAAAGGGATCTGAAATCCTAGCACAGGAATAAATATCAACATACGAGTTATTTTTCACGTAATTCAGACCCCGATATTTCGAACACCGGAAGTTGGCCCAAGTATTCATGGTATAGGTTATTGACCAACTAAAGTCTTCTCTCAATTTACAGTAGACCCATGGCGATTGAAAGGGGTGTGAAGACCTAGCACAGGAATAAATGTCAACATACAAGTCATTTTTGACGTAATTCAGACCCCGATATCTCGAACACCGGAAGTTGTCCCCAGTATTCATAATATAGGTTAATGACCTACTTAAGTCTTCTCTCAATTTACAGTAAACCCAAGGCGATTGAAAGGTGTGTTAAATCCAAGCACGGGAATAAATGTCAACATACGAGTTTTTTTTCCACGTAATTCAGACTCCGATATCTCGAACACTGGAAGGTAACCCAAGTATTCATTATATAGGTAAATGACCTACTAATGTCTTTCTTAATTTACAGTAGACCCATGGCGATTAAAAGATGTGTGAAGTCCTAGCACGGGAATAAATGTCAACATACAAGTCATTTTTAACGTAATTCAGACTCCGATATCTCGAACACCGGAAGTTGGCCCAACTATTCACTATATAGGTTAATGACCTACTAATGTCCTCTATCAATTTACAGTAGACCCATGGGGATTGAAAGCGGTGTGAAATCCTAGCACGGGAATATATATCAACATACGAGTTATTTTTCACGTAATTCAGACTCCGATATCTCGAACACTGGAAGTTGGCCCAAGTATTGATGATATAGGTTAAAGACCAACTAAAGTCCCCTCTAATTTTACAGTAGATCCATGGCGATTGAAAGAGGTGTGAAGACCTAGCACGGGAATAAATGTCAACATACAAGTCATTTTTCACTTAATTCAGACCCGGATTTCTCGAACACCGGAAGTTTGCCCAAGTACTAATGATATAGGTTAAAGACCTACTAAAGTCTTCTCTCAATTTACAGTAGACCCATGGCGATTGAAAGGGGTGTGAAGACCTAGCACGGGAATAAATGTCAACATACAAGTCATTTTTCACTTAATTCAGACCTTAATATCTCGAACACCGGAAGTTGGCCCAAGTACTCATGATATAGGTTAAAGACCTACTAAAGTCTTCTCTTAATTTACACTAGACCCATGGCGATTGAAAGGGGTGTGAAATCCTAGCACGGGAATAAATATCAACATACGAGTTATTTTTAACGTAATTCAGACCCCGATATCTCGAACACCGAAAGTTAGCCCAAGTATTCATGATATAGGTTAATGACCTACTAAAGACCCTTCTCATTTCACAGTAGACCAAGGGCGATTGAAAGGGGTGTGAAGTCTAAGCACGGGAATAAATGTCAACATACAAGTCATTTTTCACGTAATTCAGACCCCGTTATCTCAATCACCGGAAGTTGGCCCAAGTACTCACGATATAGGTTAAAGACCTACTAAAGTCTTCTCTCAATTTACACTAGACCTATGGCGTTTGAAAGGGGTGTGAAATCCTTGCACGGAAAAATATCAACATACACGTCACTTTTGACGTAATTCAGACCCCGATATCTCGAACACCGCAAGTTGGCCCAAGTATTCATGGTATAGGTTATTGACCTACTAAAGTCTTCTCTCAATTTACAGTAGACCCATGGCGATTGAAAGGGGTGTGAAGACCTAGCACGTTAATAAATGTCAACATACAAGTCATTTTTCACTTAATTCAGACCCCGATATCTCAAACACCGGAAGTTGGCCCAAGTACTCATGATATAGGTTAAAGACCTACTTAAGTCTACTCTCAATATACACTAGACCCATGGCGATTGAAAGGGAGGTGAAATCCTAGAACGGGAATAAATATCAACATACAAGTCACTTTTGACGTAATTCAGACCCAGATATCTCGAACACCGGAAGTTGGCCCAAGTATTCATCGTATAGGTTAATGACCTACTAAAATCTTCTCTCAATTTACAGTAGACCCATGGCGATTGAAAGGGGTGTGAACACCTGGCACGGGAATAAATGTCAACATACAAGTCACTTTTCACGTAATTCAGACTCCGATATCTCGAACACCGGAAGTTGGCCCAACTATTCACTATATATGTTAATGACCTACTAGAGTCCTCTATCAATTTACAGTAAACCCATGGGGATTGAAAGGGGTGTGAAATCCTAGCACGGGAATAAAAATCAACATACGAGTTATTTTTCAAGTAATTCAGACTCCGATATCTCGAAAACTGGAAGTTGGCCCAAGTATTCATGACATAGGTTAATGACCTACTAAAGTCCCCTCTCATTATTCAGTAGACCCATAGCGATTGAAATAGGTGTGAAGACTAAGCACGGGAATAAATGTCAACATACAAGTCATTTTTCACGTAATTCAGACCCTGATATCTCAAACACCGGAAGTTGTCCCAAGTACTCATGATATAGGTTAAAGACCTACTTAAGTCTTCTCTCAAAATACACTAGACCAATGGCGAATGAAAGGGGTGTGAAATCCTAGAACGGGAATAAATATCAACATACAATTCACTTTTGACGTAATTCAGACCCAGATATCTCGAACACCGGAAGTTGTCCCCAGTATTCATAATATAGGTTAATGACCTACTTAAGTCTTCTCTCAATTTACAGTAAACCCAAGGCGATTGAAAGGTGTGTTAAATCCAAGCACGGGAATAAATGTCAACATACGAGTTTTTTTTCCACGTAATTCAGACTCCGATATCTCGAACACTGGAAGGTAACCCAAGTATTCATTATATAGGTAAATGACCTACTAATGTCTTTCTTAATTTACAGTAGACCCATGGCGATTAAAAGATGTGTGAAGTCCTAGCACGGGAATAAATGTCAACATACAAGTCATTTTTAACGTAATTCAGACTCCGATATCTCGAACACCGGAAGTTGGCCCAACTATTCACTATATAGGTTAATGACCTACTAATGTCCTCTATCAATTTACAGTAGACCCATGGGGATTGAAAGCGGTGTGAAATCCTAGCACGGGAATATATATCAACATACGAGTTATTTTTCACGTAATTCAGACTCCGATATCTCGAACACTGGAAGTTGGCCCAAGTATTGATGATATAGGTTAAAGACCAACTAAAGTCCCCTCTAATTTTACAGTAGATCCATGGCGATTGAAAGAGGTGTGAAGACCTAGCACGGGAATAAATGTCAACATACAAGTCATTTTTCACTTAATTCAGACCCGGATTTCTCGAACACCGGAAGTTTGCCCAAGTACTAATGATATAGGTTAAAGACCTACTAAAGTCTTCTCTCAATTTACAGTAGACCCATGGCGATTGAAAGGGGTGTGAAGACCTAGCACGGGAATAAATGTCAACATACAAGTCATTTTTCACTTAATTCAGACCTTAATATCTCGAACACCGGAAGTTGGCCCAAGTACTCATGATATAGGTTAAAGACCTACTAAAGTCTTCTCTTAATTTACACTAGACCCATGGCGATTGAAAGGGGTGTGAAATCCTAGCACGGGAATAAATATCAACATACGAGTTATTTTTAACGTAATTCAGACCCCGATATCTCGAACACCGAAAGTTAGCCCAAGTATTCATGATATAGGTTAATGACCTACTAAAGACCCTTCTCATTTCACAGTAGACCAAGGGCGATTGAAAGGGGTGTGAAGTCTAAGCACGGGAATAAATGTCAACATACAAGTCATTTTTCACGTAATTCAGACCCCGTTATCTCAATCACCGGAAGTTGGCCCAAGTACTCACGATATAGGTTAAAGACCTACTAAAGTCTTCTCTCAATTTACACTAGACCTATGGCGTTTGAAAGGGGTGTGAAATCCTTGCACGGAAAAATATCAACATACACGTCACTTTTGACGTAATTCAGACCCCGATATCTCGAACACCGCAAGTTGGCCCAAGTATTCATGGTATAGGTTATTGACCTACTAAAGTCTTCTCTCAATTTACAGTAGACCCATGGCGATTGAAAGGGGTGTGAAGACCTAGCACGTTAATAAATGTCAACATACAAGTCATTTTTCACTTAATTCAGACCCCGATATCTCAAACACCGGAAGTTGGCCCAAGTACTCATGATATAGGTTAAAGACCTACTTAAGTCTTCTCTCAATATACACTAGACCCATGGCGATTGAAAGGGGGGTGAAATCCTAGAACGGGAATAAATATCAACATACAAGTCACTTTTGACGTAATTCAGACCCAGATATCTCGAACACCGGAAGTTGGCCCAAGTATTCATCGTATAGGTTAATGACCTACTAAAATCTTCTCTCAATTTACAGTAGACCCATGGCGATTGAAAGGGGTGTGAACACCTGGCACGGGAATAAATGTCAACATACAAGTCACTTTTCACGTAATTCAGACTCCGATATCTCGAACACCGGAAGTTGGCCCAACTATTCACTATATATGTTAATGACCTACTAGAGTCCTCTATCAATTTACAGTAAACCCATGGGGATTGAAAGGGGTGTGAAATCCTAGCACGGGAATAAATATCAACATACGAGTTATTTTTCAAGTAATTCAGACTCCGATATCTCGAAAACTGGAAGTTGGCCCAAGTATTCATGACATAGGTTAATGACCTACTAAAGTCCCCTCTCATTATTCAGTAGACCCATAGCGATTGAAATAGGTGTGAAGACTAAGCACGGGAATAAATGTCAACATACAAGTCATTTTTCACGTAATTCAGACCCTGATATCTCAAACACCGGAAGTTGTCCCAAGTACTCATGATATAGGTTAAAGACCTACTTAAGTCTTCTCTCAATATACACTAGACCAATGGCGATTGAAAGGGGTGTGAAATCCTAGAACGGGAATAAATATCAACATACAATTCACTTTTGACGTAATTCAGACCCAGATATCTCGAACACCGGAAGTTGGCCCAAGTATTCATGGTATAGGTTAATGACCTACTAAAATCTTCTCTCAATTTACAGTAGACCCATTGCGATTGAAAGGGGTGTGAAGACCTGGCACGGGAATAAATGTCAACATACAAGTCATTTTTCACGTAATTCAGACTCCGATATCTCGAACACCGGAAGTTGGCCCAACTATTCACTATATATGTTAATGACCTACTAGAGTCCTCTATCAATTTACAGTAAACCCATGGGGATTGAAAGGGGTGTGAAATCCTAGCACGGGAATAAATATCAACATACGAGTTATTTTTCACGTAATTCAGACTCCGATATCTCGAAAACTGGAAGTTGGCCCAAGTATTCATGATATAGGTAAATGACCTACTAAAGTCCCCTCTCATTATTCAGTAGACCCATGGCGATTGAAATAGGTGTGAAGACTTAGCACGGGAATAAATGTCAACATACAAGTCATTTCTCACTTAATTCAGACCCGGATATCTCGAACACCGAAAGTTAGCCGAAGTATTCATGATATAGGTTAATGACCTACTAAAGACCCTTCTCATTTCACAGTAGACCAAGGGCGATTGAAAGGGGTGTGAAGTCTAAGCACGGGAATAAATGTCAACATACAAGTCATTTTTCACGTAATTCAGACCCCGTTATCTCAAACACCGGAAGTTGACCCAAGTACTCACGATATAGGTTAAAGACCTACTAAAGTCTTCTCTCAATTTACACTAGACCTATGGCGTTTGAAAGGGGTGTGAAATCCTTGCACGGAAAAATATCAACATACACGTCACTTTTGACGTAATTCAGACCCCGATATCTCGAACACCGCAAGTTGGCCCAAGTATTCATGGTATAGGTTATTGACCTACTAAAGTCTTCTCTCAATTTACAGTAGACCCATGGCGATTGAAAGGGGTGTGAAGACCTAGCACGTTAATAAATGTCAACATACAAGTCATTTTTCACGTAATTCAGACCCCGATATCTCAAACACCGGAAGTTGGCCCAAGTACTCATGATATAGGTTAAAGACCTACTTAAGTCTTCTCTCAATATACACTAGACCCATGGCGATTGAAAGGGGGGTGAAATCCTAGAACGGGAATAAATATCAACATACAAGTCACTTTTGACGTAATTCAGACCCAGATATCTCGAACACCGGAAGTTGGCCCAAGTATTCATCGTATAGGTTAATGACCTACTAAAATCTTCTCTCAATTTACAGTAGACCCATGGCGATTGAAAGGGGTGTGAAGACCTGGCACGGGAATAAATGTCAACATACAAGTCACTTTTCACGTAATTCAGACTCCGATATCTCGAACACCGGAAGTTGGCCCAACTATTCACTATATATGTTAATGACCTACTAGAGTCCTCTATCAATTTACAGTAAACCCATGGAGATTGAAAGGGGTGTGAAATCCTAGCACGGGAATAAATATCAACATACGAGTTATTTTTCACGTAATTCAGACTCCGATATCTCGAAAACTGGAAGTTGGCCCAAGTATTCATGATATAGGTTAATGACCTACTAAAGTCCCCTCTCATTATTCAGTAGACCCATGGCGATTGAAATAGGTGTTAAAACTAAGCACGGGAATAAATGTCAACATACAAGTCATTTTTCACTTAATTCAGACCCGGATATCTCGAACACCGGAATTTGGCCCAAGTACTCATGATATAGGTTTAAGACCTACTAAAGTCTTCTCTTAATTTACAGTAGACCCATGGCGATTGAAAGGGGTGTGAAGACCTAGCACGGGAATAAATGTCAACATACAAGTCATTTTTCACGTAATTCAGACCCCGATATCTCAAACACCGGAAGTTGGCCCAAGTACTCATGATATAGGTTAAAGACCTACTTAAGTCTTCTCTCAATATACACTAGACCCATGGCGATTGAAAGGGGGTGTGAAATCCTAGAACGGGAATAAATATCAACATACAAGTCACTTTTGACGTAATTCAGACCCAGATATCTCGAACACCGGAAGTTGGCCCAAGTATTCATGGTATAGGTTAATGACCTACTAGAGTCCTCTATCAATTTACAGTAAACCCATGGGGATTGAAAGGGGTGTGAAATCCTAGCACGGGAATATATATCAACATACGAGTTATTTTCACGTAATTCAGACTCCGATATCTCGAACACTGGAAGTTGGCCCAAGTATTCATGATATAGGTTAATGACCTACTAAAGTCCACTCTCATTATTCAGTAAACCCATGGCGATTGAAAGGGGTGTGAAGACTTAGCACGGGAATAAATGTCAACATACAAGTCATTTTTCACTTGATTCAGACCCGGATATCTCGAACACCGGAAGTTGGCTCAAGTACTCATGATATAGGTTTAAGACCTACTAAAGTCTTCTCTTAATTTACAGTAAACCCATGGCGATTGAAAGGGGTGTGAAGACCTAGCACGGGAATAAATGTCAACATATGAGTCATTTTTTCACGCAATTCAGACTCCGATATCTCGAACATTGGAATTTGGCCCAAGTATTCATGATATAGGTTAAAGACCTACTAAAATCTCTCTCAATTTACAGCAGACCCATCGCGATTGAAAGTGGTGTGAAGACCTAGCTCGGGAAAAAATGCCAACATATGAGTCATTTTTCACTTACTTCAGACCCCGATATCTCGAACACCTAGAATTGGCCCAAGTATTCATGATATAGGTTAATGACCTACTAAAGTCTTCTCTCAATTTACAGCAGACCCATCGCGATTGAAAGGGGTGTGAAGACCTAGCTCGGGAAAAAATGTCAACATATGAGTCATTTTTCACTTACTTCAGACGCCGATATCTCGAACACCTGGAGTTCGCCCAGGTATTCATGATATAGGTTAATTACCTACTAAAGTTCCCTCTTAATTTACAGTCGAACCATGGCGATTGAAAGGGGTGTGAAGTCTTAGCACGGGGAGAAATGTCAACATACGCGTCATTTCTCACGTAATTCAGACCTGATATCTCGAACACAGCAAGTTTACCCAGGTATTCATGATATAGGTTAATGATCTACTAAACTATCGTCTTATTAACCCAAAATTAATGACCATTGACTCGGGTGCGACGTTCCAGCAGGATAAGAGAAATTACTTCGGTCATTTTAACTTAATTCAGATTGGAATAACTAGAAAACCAAAAGTTGGCCCAAGTATTCACGATATAGATTATGGACCTTCCTGACTATTAATTGACTCTTAGGCTACGGCGATTGGAAAGGGTGTAAAGTCCTAGATGTGGAATAAATGTCATCACTTAATTTAGACACAGAATACTCGAACACCGGAAGTTTGTCCAAGTATTCAAGGTATAGTGACGCGATTTTTTCATATCGGTCTTTTTTTTTAATACTAAAGTCGGTTCCTGATAACTCAAAAACCAAATTGTGGTCCTACTATTTACCAGATGTGTTAAAGACCACTGTTCAATCTTTAAATTAGTATTATTTTCGAAAATCCTTAAATGTAGAACTATAGAATTATCCTATGAAACGTACTGTAACAGAAGTAAACGGAATTAACGACGTTTTCTTCTCTCTTGTACACTCCTATTTATAATAGTGGAATTGTTACATGTCTGAAGCTAATAAATTTAAGTTCGTATGATTTCCGTTGTTTAAACTATACAAAAGTCGTTTGGTTAAGATATAAATGTAAAAAGAAAAAGAAAAGAAAGAAAAGAAAATACGGAATAGTGTGATAGAAATACACCAGCCATTTTTAATGTAAAAGCGTGCGATGAAGCACTAACATAATCCTTTACTCATTAAAAAATTAATAATAAACTTAATTAATTTTTATGTTTCAGCGCTGCATATTTTTTTTTATTGTGACAATTGGCACTACTATTCTAAAAATGTAAAAATGTAACTAAATAGGAAAGGAAATAGTCACCGTCAAGTCCGGTTTGAGAGTCAGGTGTCAAAAGAGAGATAACTCAAGTTAAAATTTAATTACTTTTCATACGTTACTCGAACTCGCCTAAATGAATATTTTCGCGGGCTGAATTATTGACGGATAGCGTTATTGACGGCTAGCGGTATTGACGGCTAGAATTGCCGGCTAGCTTCACTCTGGTTGTCCACACATGTCTCGCTGGAATAAAAGTATTGTATACTGTCAGCACAAGTCACGCTGGAATAAAAGTATTGTGTGCAGCCAGTACATGTCACGAATGAATAAAAGTATTGTATAATGTCTGCACTTATCACGCTTGAATAAACGTGTGTACTGTCAGCACATGTCTCGCTGGAATAAAAGTATTGTACACTGTCAGCACATGTCACGCTGGAATAAAAGTATTGTGTGCAGTCAGTACATGTCACCAATGAATACAGTATTGTAAAATGTCTGCACTTATCACGCTTGAATAAACGTTGTGTGTACCTTCAGCACATGTCACGCTGGAATAAAAGTATTGTGTACTTTCCGCACATGTCACGCTGGAATAAAAGTATTGTGTACTGTCAGCACATGTCACGCTGAAAAAAAAGTATTGTGTACTGTCAGCACATCTCACGTTGAAATGAAAGTATTGTGTACTGTCCGTCGGACATGTAACGCTGGAATAAAAGTATTGTGTACTGTTAGCAGATATCACACTGAAGTACAAGTATTGTGTATTGGTAGCATATGTCACGGTGGAATAAAAGTATTGTTTACTTTCCGCACATGTTACGCTGGAATAAAAGTACTGTGTACTGTCAGCACATGTCACGCTGAAATAAAAGTGTTGTGTACTTTCCGTCGCACATGTAACCCTGGAATAAAAGTATTGCATACTGTTAGCACATGTCACGAATGAATAAAAGTATTGTATAATGTCTGCACTTATCACGCTGGAATAAACGTTGTGTGTAATGTCAGCACATGTCACGCTGGAATAAATGGATTGTGTACTGTTGAAACATGTAAAGCTGGAAAAAGTATTGTGTACTGTCAGCATATGTCACGCTGGAATAACAGCATTGTGTACTTTCCGCACATGTCACGCTGGAATAAAAGTATTGTGTACTGTCAGAACATGTCACGCTAGAATAAAAGTATTGCTACTGTCCACACATGTCTCGCTGGAATAAAAGTGTCGTATACTGTAAGCACATGTCATGCTGGAACAAAAGTATTGTGTGCAGTCAGTACATGTCACGAATAAATAAAAGTATTGTATAATATTTGCCCTGATCGCGCAGGAATAAACGTTGTGTGTACTGTCAGCACATGTCACGCTGGAATAAAGTATTGTGTACTGTTAGAACATGTCACGCTGAAATAAAAGTATTGTGTACTGTCAGCATATGTCACGCTGGAATAACAGCATTGTGTACTTTCCGCACATGTCACGCTGGAATAAAAGTATTGTGTACTTTCCGCACATGTCATGCTGGAATAAAAGTATTGAGTACTGTCAGCACATGTCACGCTGAAAAAAAAGTATTGTGTACTGTCAGCACATCTCACGTTGAAATGAAAGTATTGTGTACCGTCCGTCGCACATGTAACTCTGGAATAAAAGTATTGTGTACTGTTAGCATATGTCACGCTGAAATACAAGTATTGTGTATTGGCAGCATATATCATGCTGGAATAAAAGTATTGTTTACTTTCCGCACATGTTACGCTGGAATAAAAGTACTGTGTACTGTCAGCACATGTCACGATGAAATAAAAGTATTGTGTACTTTCCGTCGCACATGTAACGCTGGAATAAAAGTATTGCATACTGTTAGCACATGTCCCGAATGAATAAAAGTATTGTATAATGTCTGCACTTATCACGCTGGAATAAACGTTGTGTGTAATGTCAGCAAACGTTACGCTGGAATAAAAGGATTATATACTGTTAGAACATGTAAAGCTGGAAAAAAGTATTGTGTACTGTCAGCATATGTTTGTTTGTTTGTTTGATGGTGTTTAACACCACTTTCAGCAATTTTTCAGCTAGTTTAGTTTAAACATATTTTATTTTCTCAAATATGCAAAAAGGATAAGACACAAGTTAAACAAACTTATGAAGTCTTCTCCAAATATACAATATATTACAATAAGAACGTTCGTGGAGCATGCATACAATTAAATATAATTTATAGTATATCATACGTGTAGAGTAAAATATGTACAAGGAGAAAGAGAGAATGTATAAGGAAAGAAAAAAAATATTACAGATATTAGAAAAATAAAGAATAAGGATGATGTGATGATATGATATGTGTGATTCGAGAACCTTGTGTTTAATGCATTAGACAATATGGAATCTTTCTGACCCTTTGATATATTCATATACATGTTTAAAAACCTGTTCGTTCTGTTCGGTGGACAATAACGGGTTGCCAGATGTTAAAAGTTCTAGATTTACTGGACAGTAATTTGGTAGCCAGGCAAGGTTATCAAATAATCTGTCTCTAATATTAGTATATTTAGAACATGCAAAGAAATAATGATACGAATCTTCACGGTTAGACCCACAACGACAGGATGGATCAGAAATAATATTAACTTTGTACAGATCATAGTTTAAAAATGAAGCAAAGCATCTAAGTTGTGTTAGGACAATATTAAATTTACGCTGTCCATATTCATAATGCTTCGGGACTTTTCGATGTGGGTTCAGGTGTTTTAATTCGGATTTAAATTTAGAGATAGATTCGACATTACGGATTGACATATCTAAGCTGTTCCACTGACGAATAGTTGACGGTATGAAAGATTCGTTAGTCAGGGACAATCTACAATAAGGGGTCATTATGTTTTTACCGTTACGGAAGGGATACACGGACGTGCTTTGTATAGTTGGTGGTATTAAATTACAAAGATATGCTGGTGCAGAACTATGCTGTATATTATAAACCATTTGTAGTTTCCTACGTTTTCTACGCTCAGCCAAAGGCTCCCACCCGTTTCGGTATAAATATTAATTAAATTGGTAAAATTTGGTAGGCCTGTGACGATTCGAGCCGCCTCTAGCTGCAATTGCTCAAGTTTATTGCAGTAACCCAAACTTCACAAGCATACTCCAAAAGTGGTCTTATGAAGACCAAATATAGTTTTTCTAAATTTTTTCTTTTTAATTTATATTTAAGTTTCCTGAGTACGTTCAGGTGCCTAGAAACACTACGTATTATATTTTCTACATGTATGTTCCACTTAGCATCACTGCTAAAAGTGACTCCTAGATATTTATGAAAAGTAGTAACTGGAATATCTGTGTCGTTTAGTGTAAATCTTATATCTGGTGGTAATATATTTGAGAATAACATAATTTCAGTTTTGTCAGGGTTAAACGACATTAACCATTTTCGTGACCAATCGTTCAGCTCTCTCCAATCGTGATCAATCACATATTGTATTTTTCAGCTATATCATGGCGTCCAGTTTTTATTGGGGGAGGAAGCCGGAGTACCCGGAGAAAACCCCCGACCTTCGGTAGGAAAACTGGCAATTGTTGTCAATTAAGATTGGAGTCGAGTACACCCTGCTTGCAGTGAGAATCGAACCCGCAATCTCAGTGTTGACAGACCACGTGATCAATAGTAGACGAACTACCTTGACCACTCGGCCACCGAGGCCCCCTTGTCAGCATATGTCACGCTGGAATAACAGCATTGTGTACTTTCCGCACATGTGACGCTAAAAAAAAATATTGTGTACTGTCAGAACATGTCACGCTAGAATAAAAGGATTGTTACTGTCCACACATGTCTCGCTGGAATAAAAGTGTCGTATACTGTCAGGACATGTCATGCTGGAACAAAAGTATTGTGTGCAGTCAGTACATGTCACGAATGAATAAAAGTATTGTATAATATTTGCCCCGATCACGCTGGAATAAACGTTGTGTGTACTGTCAGCACATGTCACGCTGGAATAAAGTATTGTGTACTGTTAGAACATGTCACGCTGAAATAAAAGTATTGTGTACTGTCAGCATGTGTCACGCTGGAATAACAGCATTGTGTACTTTCCGCACATGTCACGCTGGAATAAAAGTATTGTGTACTGTCAGAACATGTCACGCTAGAATAAAAGTATTGTTACTGTCCACACATGTCTGGCTGGAATAAAAGTGTCGTATACTGTCAGCACATGTCATGCTGGAACAAAAGTATTGTGTGCAGTCAGTACATGTCACGAATGAATAAAAGTATTGTATAATGTTTGCACTGATCACGCTGGAATAAACGTTGTGTGTACTGTCAGCACAGGTCACGCTGGAATTAAGTATTGTTTACTGTAAGAACATGTCACGCTGAAATCACAGTATCGTGTTCTGACCGTCGCACATGTAACGCTGGAATAAAAGTATTGTGTATTGTCAGCACATGTAACGCTGGAATAAAAGTATTGTATAATGTCTGCACTTATCACGCTGGAATAAACGTTGTGTGTAATGTCAGCAAACGTCACGCTGGAATAAAAGGATTATGTACTGTTAGAACATGTAAAGCTGAAAAAAAGTAGTGTGTACTGTCAGCATATGTTTGTTTGTTTGTTTGATGGTGTTTAACGCCACTTTCAGCAATTTTTCAGCTATATCATGGCGTCCAGTTTTTATTGGGGGAGGAAGCCGGAGTACCCGGAGAAAACCCCCGACCTTCGGTAGGAAAACTGGCAATCCTTGTCAATTAAGATTGGAGTCGAGCACACCCTGCCTGCACTGCAGTGAGAATCGAACCCGCAATCTCAGTGTTGACAGACCACGTGATCAATAGTAGACGAACTACCTTGACCACTCGGCCACCGAGGCCCCCCTGTCAGCATATGTCACGCTGGAATAACAGCATTGTGTACTTTCCGCACATGTCACGCTGGAATAAAAGTATTGTGTACTGTCAGAACATGTCACGCTAGAATAAAAGTATTGTTACTGTCCACACATGTCTCGCTGGAATAAAAGTGTCGTATACTGTCAGCACATGTCATGCTGGAACAAAAGTATTGTGTGCAGTCAGTACATGTCACGAATGAATAAAAGTATTGTATAATATTTGCCCTGATCACGCTGGAATAAACGTTGTGTGTACTGTCAGCACATGTCACGCTGGAATAAAGTATTGTGTACTGTTAGAACATGTCACGCTGAAATAAAAGTATTGTGTACTGTCAGCACGTGTCACGCTGGAATAACAGCATTGTGTACTTTCCGCACATGTCACGCTGGAATAAAAGTATTGTGTGCAGTCAGTACATGTCACGAATGAATGCACTGATCACGCTGGAATAAACGTTGTGTGTACTGTCAGCACTGGTCACGCTGGAATAAAGTATTGTTTACTGTAAGAACATGTCACGCTGAAATCACAGTATCGTGTTCTGACCGTCGCACATGTAACGCTGGAATAAAAGTATTGTGTATTGTCAGCACATGTAACGCTGGAATAAAGGTATTGTGTATTGTCAGCACATATCACGCTGGAATAAAAGTGTTGTGTACTGTCAGCACATGTCACGCTGGACTAAAAGTATTGTATAATGTCTGCACTTATCACGCTGGAATAAACATTGTGTGTACTGTCAGCACATGTCACGCTTGAATAAAAGTTTTATGTTCTGTTAGAACATGTCACGCTGAAATAAAAGTATTGTGTAGTGTCCGTCACACATGTAAAGCTGTAATAAAAGTATTGTGTACTGTCTGCACTTATCACGTTGGAATAAATGTTGTATTAACTGTCAGCACATGTCACGCTGGAATAAAATGGAAGTATACTGACATCAAATGTCAAGCAGTAATAAAAGTATTATGTACTGTCCACACATGTCTCGCTGGAATAAAAGTATTGTATACTGTCAGCACATGTCACGAATGAATAAAAGTATTGTATAATGTCTTCACTTATCAAGCTGGAATACACGTGTGTATTGTCAGCACATGCCACGCTGGAATAAAAGTATTGTTATACTGTTAGAACTTGTCCACGCTGGAATAAAAATATTGTCCTGTTAGAACATGTCACGCTGAAATAAAAGTATTGTGTACTGTCAGCACATGTCACGCTGGAATAAAATGAAAGTATACTGACATCAAATGTCAAGCAGTAATAAGAGTATTATGTACTGTCCACACATGTCTCGCTGGAATAAAAGTATTGTGTACTGTCAGCACATGTCACGAATGAATAAAAGTATTGTATAATGTCTTCACTTATCAAGCTGGAATACACGCGTGTATTGTCAGCACATGTCACGCTGGAATAAAAGTATTGTTATAATGTTAGAACTTGTCCACGCTGGAATAAAAGTATTGTGTCCTGTTAGAACATGCCACGCTGAAATAAAAGTATTGTGTGCTGTCTGCATATGTCACGCTGAAATAAAAGTATTGTGTACTGTCCGTCGCACATGTAACGCTGGAATAACAGTATTGTGTACTGTCCGCACATGTCACACTGAAATAAAATATTGTGTACTGTCAGCACATGTCACGCTGGAATAAAAGTATTGTGTACTGTCAGAACATGTCCCGCTGAAATAAAAGTTTTGTATACTGTCAGCATATGTCACGCTGAAATAAAAGTATTGTGTGCTGTCCGTCCCACATGTAAAGCTGGAATAAAAGTATTGTGTACTGTTAGCACATGTCACGCTGGAATAAAATTATTAAGTACTTTCCGCACATGTAACGCTGGAATAAAAGTATTGTGTACTGTCAGCACATGTCACACTGAAATAAAATATTGTTTACTGTCAGCACATGTCACGCTGGAATAAAAGTATTGTGTACTGTCAGAACATGTCCCGCTGAAATAAAAGTTTTGTGTACTGTCAGCATATGTCACGCTGAAATAAAAGTATTGTGTACTGTCCGTCCCACATGTAAAGCTGGAAAAAAAGTATTGTGTACTGTTAGCACATGTCACGCTGGAATAAAAGTATTGTGTACTGTTAGCACATGTTTCGCCGGAATAAAAGTATTATGTACTGTTAGAACATGTCACGCTGAAATAAAAGTATTGTGTACTGTCAGCACATGTCACGCAGAAATAAAAGTATTGTGTACTGTCCGTCACACATGTAACGCTGGAATAAAAGTATTGTGTACTTTTAGCACATGTCACGCTGAAATAAAAGTATTGTGTACTGTTAGAACATGTCACGATGGAATAAAAGTATTGTGTACTGTTAGAACATGTCACGCTGAAATAAAAGTATTGTGTACTGTCAGCACATGTCACGCTGAAATAAAAGTATTGTGTACTGTCCGTCGAAGACGTACAGCTGGAAAAATGTATTGTGTATGTCACGCTGGAATACCAGTATTGTATACAGTCCGCACATGTAACACTAAAATAAATGTATTGTGCTGAAATAAAAGTATTGTGTACTGTCCGTCGCACATGTAAAGCTGGAATAAAAGTATTGTGTACTTTCCGCATATGTCTCGCTAGATTAAAAGTATTGTGTACTTTCCGCACATGTCTCGCTGGAATAAAAGTATTGTATACTGTCAGCACATGTCACGAATGAATAAAAGTATTGTGTGTGTTGTCCGAATATGTCACGCTGGAATACCAGTAGTGTATACAGTCCTCACATGCAACACTAAAATAAATGTATTGTGCACATGTCACACTCATTCAGGACAACTAGCTCCTTCATTTCAAAAGTTTTGCTGATTTCATGATAAAAAACTAATTATATAATTAACATTAGTTTTGTTTTATTTTCCAAAAAACATTTAAAATAAAACAGATTCAACAATAAAAGAGCATCAGTATTTTTTCAGCGCCATTTTACAAAGGAACACACATATTGAAATTATATTCGATAGTACTGTTATTGTACAAATATGACACGAACAGCATGCCATAATCATCCAACATGTTCAATATTTTCATGCGCCTCGACTTGACTTCAAACCTACATTATTCGATTGAATAATTACACTTTTCACAGTGTGGATCTTTACATTTTACGTGAATTTTAGACATTATAGTCTTTTGTTAAATATACAAAAAAGAAAACTCATATAATCAATATATACTTCAAAAGATCTACATTTCATAATTTGTAAAAAAAAACTTCAAAAACCGTATATTATTCTATTAACACCTTTCCTGTCTGGTCAATTATTATAACTGAAACTTGTTTACAGTCATTGAAGTAAGTAACAGAAGTACAATGTAACAAATCACATGAATAAGTTTATGTAAACTATCAATAGATACAAATTAAGTCAAACTATAAGCTGAATATTATAAACAAGCAAACACAAAAACAGACTTTATATCACCGTTTGTCACCAACAAATGGCGACAAGTTCTACTAAATGCCAGACCGAACGGTTTACTAATTATCTTGTCATGATCCAATACTATATCAATGGCGTTCCCGTCTGTAGAAAGTCATTACAAACAACGTATAGGTTACCTCCCCTGCCAGTAGTCACAGCTTCAAGTCCAATGAAGTTCTCAGGTGTACATGTAAACGTACTTCTGTTTGACACAATCTACTTTGTTGCCGGCAGTATAGTAGACACTATCCTGTGGACCCGGATGTAGGTAGTAAATGTAACCATGTGTTCATTTAATTGTATTTATTGGTGGATAATCTTATTAAATATGGTCGTCTGGTCTGTTCACACATTGTTCTCTTTAAACGTAGACATTAAATTTTTTCGTAATTTTTGCAAACATCTGATGTAAATTGATGTCAGAGGCTCTAACTAAAACAATTTTCTATACTAACGATTTAAATTAAAAAGTGCAATTGGAAATAAATATATATACACACGTACATTCAAAACTAGTTACGTATTATGAACAGAAAAATACTAAAACCGACTTTCCATCGTCGTTTGTCACAAAGAAATTGCGATAATTTCTACTGAATGCAAGACCCCACGGTTCACTAATTTTCTTGTCATGATCCAATATGATGTCAATGACGTTCCCGTCGGGCGAAAGTCGATATATGTTAATAGAGTCCCTACAAGCAATGTACATATTACCTCCCTTGTCAGTAGTCACAGCTCTAGGTATATTGAAGTTCTCAGGTTTACATGTAAAACGTACTTCTCCACTGAGTTTGACACAGCCTACTGTATTACTGCCAGTATAGTAGACACTATCCTGAGGACCCGGATGTAGGTAGTAAATGTCACCGCCAGGTACAGTTATTATAGTTATTGTCTCCCCTTGTTTACTGAGGATGTAAATCTTCCTACAACCACCAACACAGATCTTATCACCGACAACAGTTATACCGAAACACCAATCATCAAGTTCAGAATGTGATCCACCGGACTTCATTGACTTTATGTCAACAAACTGTATTGACCACTGGTCAGGTAGGGATACTAAAGCTTTATCTTCACCTGGTATAATAGCAATACCCCATGGTTTACCAGCTAACTTACAATCCTGCAGGTACTCACCACGGTCACTGTATACCAGTAACTTTTTTTATAACGGTTACAGAGTAGCAGACGGTTGTCGTCTGTCACAGCAATACTGGTTATCTTGACATTATCGGTAGACTTAATATCAAATTTCATGTCAAAGTCGAACTTTGCTGGCATCTGAATTGTTGTCGGTAAAACCTGAGCTTGATTTGATTTGGATGGTTTATACTTGATCGGACATGGAGTAGACTCAGTGTGTACTGACCCCAAGGATTCGATCTGGAGTTGTTGCTGTGGAGATATTTTTAAAGAAATTTTAGAGGTCAACATCGATGCTATTATTTTTTGTACTTTAATATCGTAGTCGGAAATTTTCCATTTATACGAGTTTAATAAAATAAATAGCTGGTTCTCTGATCCGTGTTTTGACACAAGCTCTAATTTACTGGTAACCTCGTCCAGAGATTCCATCATTGTAGATAATGTTTCTTTGTCAGATTGTATTTGCTTTTCGCATTTCGTCTTAGCTGATCTGATTTCAGATATCACTTTCTTTTCGAGTTCATCTAGGCGTTCCAAAAGTTTGGATTTAATTAGCGAAACATTTTTCAGCACATCTGATTCTTCATCATGTAGACTCTTTAAATTATCTTTGCGGTCGCTTATAAGCGTTTTCAAAGTTCCACGTAAGCTAGATACTGTGCTAGATACATCTTCTAACATAAGTGATCTTCGAACTCCTTTGGAGGCAACATCTACAGGAACACATTTTTGACATGTCCGGTGCGTTTCTGCCATACAGGAACGGCAGCATAAAGAATCATGTTCCACGCAGAAAAAGTCAAGTGCCATTTCGTCGTGTTTTTTACAACCACTTTGTACAGATAATTTTTCCTTGGGTAACGATCCAGGATCTATTAAATGATGAGATGCGCATGCTTTGAATGAACTATGAGCATTCAGACAGTCCGTACATAGGTTTTCCTCACAATCAGTACAGTACTTTATGGCCACTACGGGCGACAGTTCCTTACGTGAGCATGGATCGCAAATGGGTTTGGACGATGCCATTCTTTTCTGAAAAAAAATTAATAAATAAATTATAACCTTATAATGGAAAATGGAAAAATTTACTTACAATAATGTCGTTTGGTTGTTAATGTTTAACGCCAATGTCAGGTATTTTTCTGCTATATCGTGGTGTCCAGTTTTGTATTATTATTTTGTATTGTTTTGTAATACCCTGGGAAATACTTCGGGAGAAAAACTGGTAATCCTTGTTAGTTAGGATTGGAGTCGAGTACACCCAAGCTGCAGTGAGACTGCATGGAACCTATAAGCAGACTACCATGACCACTCGACCACCGAGGCGTCGCTAAAATAGTATCTTGATCTTTAGAGACAGTATTCCAAAATATTATATGCAACGGGTGTATTTAATTTATGACTTTTAATTTTAAATAATTATTACTTGTTACTATGTTTTCGTCATAATTGCTCGCACCATAAAAATGTATAACGTTCGCGGCATATCAGCAGAGTAGCATAGGTAGAAGATAGTACTACACATGATCATATATCAGGTTGGTAAGAGGCCTATCGATTTTGGGGGAAATCTGTCAAATTTCAAGGTCACAGTCCACGAAAAACGTTAGAAATTTTAACATAAAAGTTGTTTCCGGACAATAACTCAAAAAGTTTGCATCCGATTTGAATGAAACTTTGGGATATTGTTAGCTATCAGGTTGGTAAAAAGCCTTTTGATTTTGGGGGAAATCCATCGAATTTCAAGGTCGCAGTCCACGAAAAACGTTAGAAATTTTTACAAAAAAGTTGTTTCCGGATGATAACTCAAAAAGTTTGCATGTGATTTGAATGAAACTTTGGGATATTGTTATATATCAGGTTGGTAAGAAGCCTATCGATTTTGGGGGAAATCTGTCAAATGTCAAGGTCACAGTCCACGAAAAATATTAGACATTTTTACAAAAAGTTGTTTCCGGAAAATAACTCAAAAAGTTTTCATCCGATTTTAATGAAACTGTAAAATATTCTTATATATTTTGTTGGTAAGAAGCCTATTGATTTTGGTGGAAATCCATCCAATTTCAAGGTCACAATCCACGAAAAACGTTAGAAATTTTCACAAAAGCGGGGGTATCAGCGATCGCTAGATCTACTTTGTCTAGTTTATGAGCTTTGGTTAGTAAATTTCGCATTAGTGACCACAATCTAGAAATAGAAGTAGGTCGTTATAAAAAAAGTTCCAAGAGAACAAAGAGTTTGTAAAATTTGTAAAACACTAGATGATGAAAATCACTTCTTCTTTGCATGTAAAAAAGGTAATGAGATACGAATTTTTTTTACATAAAATAGATATTTTAACCAGCTTAGTTCAATAGAGAGACTTTAAAATTGGTCTTGACCCTATACTAGATATCTTGCCCAGCGTTGTCGACTACATAAAGCAATCTATTGAATTGCGAAAATAAGGTCCACACTGGTCACTAGTATCTGTTATAACTATATATAATTAATTTACATGTTCAATCATTTTGTTCTCTATATGTGTTTCTGTTTGTAAGTTCTTTTGTATTTGCTGAATCCGTCAGGGTTTATGTTTTGCAAATAAATAAATATAGGTTAGTGATGTGCCATTGGTCAAAAAGTAAGGCAGATTCTTCCGCAATGTGTTCGCGCATGACAAATGACCAACAGCTGATAATTTCTAATATTCTGTTGAAGTAATGTATCTAGTGAATCCTTACAATTTGAATGGTTAATCAAGACGGGGATATCATACCGTATTCCACGTGAAACCCCGGGATATTGAATTTAAAACCAGTTTCAAAATGGCGTCTTTTCATCGAACAATTTATTTGTTTTACATAATATAAATAGTTAAACATAATATTAAGATTTCAAATATCGATTTTAAATACATGCATTAGATTACGGAATCTATCATCTCCGTTAGTCTCGATCACCCAGACGCATATATAATAGCGTCTGGGATCACCTTGTTATAATTTCGCTACCAATAGGTGGAGACAAAACAATTATTCTATTTTTAGGACCCTATATTTAGGCCAGGAAAACCATGCAAACATGTCTATACTTATAAAATGACGTCACAGTAAGATTCTCTCTTGATTGTGCATAACAATAATATTTGTTTTATTAATTGATAAAGTAATATTTGATAAAAATATTCAAATGTAAACTTTGCTACAATTTTCTGTACACTTAAAAAAATATTTCCGTTCATATCAGAAGTGACTTCTGATATGAACGGAAGTAATTTTTTAGACAATAAATATATCATCCAATCAAAAATTACGCCCAGTTTTGGGCGTAATAGTAACGAGTTCAATATAGAGATGAATCCAGGCGCACAAATGTAATTAAGTGTCTGGATGATCGAGACTATCATCTCCGTCTGCGATTTGTTTTGAAATTAGCAAGGGAGATAACCGATAACTAAACGTATTCTAAAATGACAAACAAACCATTTGCATCAACTTAGAAAGTAAAATTTATCATTTAAAGTTTTGGTGGGAATAAAAAGTCGTCAAAAATATTAATTTAAAATGCCATCAAAAGTTTCGTAGGAAGGAATGTGTTGAATGGGAGATTCTCCATAACAGTGGCCGGTGGTCCAAACTAAGTTTTTTCTTCAAGCATGAGACTTGTCTATTCTAATTTATATGGAGTAGGCATTGCCAAAATGCGAGCACAGACAATATTTTTTATCAATATTATCAATATTAAATGTGCATTTCATAATTGACGTAACTTCCGAACACCCTTAAATTTCCTCTAAATTCCAGTGGTCGCGTGACGTCTTTCTTTGTAACGGTGGCGTCGCATGAAATGTAATTTGATTGTCAGTTTTTAAAGATTGATTTAGAGATTTCAAAAAATAGTATCAAATTTTTGTTGTTCATTTTAAATATAACATTATTTTTTTCGATGTAAACTTTATTTTCAAGTCTTTCTTAAAATTATTTTAGTCCTTTTTTCATTCACTTTGTTACAGTTTTTAGACGATATCAACTTCCGGACGAAAAAACTCAATATCAGCATTAAGCAGATTTTGATCGCGTGACACATAATTGCCGTAGAGCTAACCGCTCTTCGCGGGCAGCTTCGCTGCCGCTGCGAGCTGGGCTCGCTATAATACGCTAGAATATAAGTACAAGAAGACTTCAACAGAATATAATTGTTATTCGGGCTTCAGAGGGGGTATGGGTTCATATTCCCTGTCTGTATTTTATATTTTATAAAGCACAGACAGGGAATATGAACTGTGATGACATTTGTTTACACGATATGCCTGAAATATTTATGCACAGTAAAATCCAGTTTATACACAATTAACACGGCTTTATTACTTATTAATGCACGCACGTAACTACTTCCGTTGTTGGCATATTAACATTCCAATAATAGGTTATATTTAGTAACCGGAACCTATTCGAATAGATTGCGGTGCAAACACGCAATAGTTCAGACTCTGTGGTAACAGTCATTTAGGCGCTTTATTATTTAAGTTATTGTTGTAAAACATTTCAGTGACTCTTTTAATTTGGTATCTCCCTAGTATCATGGTATAGTCCAAAGTTGGGTATATAAACCGCTGCAGCACTAGTATTAAGGTCTTTTGTGGTCTTGTCATTTGAGAGTAGTTCTTCATTAGTACTACCTGTGTAGAAGACGGTGATAGATTGCAAAGACAGAAAAGAGAACATTAGGTCACCATGAGTTAGATTCTTCAATAGTTATCTGCTGACCCGAATAAGGTTCGCAGGGGTATAGTGCACTAGTTAATTGTGCACGGGTATACAGTGCACTTGTTAATTGTGCACGGGTATATAGTGCACTTGTTAATTGTGCACGGGTAGATGGTGCACATGATAAATAGTGCTCCAGACAACTGTACACGGATACATAGTGCACGGACCACTAGCCAACAAGAAAAGCGTTCAGTTAAGTGCAACTGTCACTGTTAAGGCTAAACACTAGGAAATCGCAACGCTACCACTGAATTAAATCTGGCAAATTGCCGAAGCGGGCATATTCCAATATCCAGAGATATACTCTGGTACGAACTCAGAGATTACGACACAGAGTACGTGACAGAACCCGTATCCCCTGTAAAGATCACGACACAGAGTACGTGACAGAACCCGTATCCCCTGTAAAGATCACGACACAGAGTACGTGACAGAACCCGTATCCCCTGTAAAGATCACGACACAGAGTACGTGACAGAACCCGTATCCCCTGTAAAGATCCCGACAGAACCCGTATCCCCTGTAAAGATCACGACAGAACCTGTATCCCCTGTAAAGATCCCGACAGAACCCGTATCCCCTGTAAAGATCACGACAGAACCCGTATCCCCTGTAAAGATCACGACAGAACCCGTATCCCCTGTAAAGATCACGACAGAACCCGTATCCCCTGTAAAGATCCCGACAGAACCCGTATCCCTTGTAAAGATCATGACACAGAGTACGTGACAGAACCCGTATCCCCTGTAAAGATCACGACAGAACC
Source organism: Limnoperna fortunei (assembly GCA_944474755.1). Classification (NCBI taxonomy): domain Eukaryota; kingdom Metazoa; phylum Mollusca; class Bivalvia; order Mytilida; family Modiolidae; genus Limnoperna; species Limnoperna fortunei. The sequence continues at coordinate 26,359,528 of OX104112.1, read as the reverse complement.
CGTATCCCCTGTAAAGATCCCGAATAACATATAGTATCACTGGTCGTTGTTCTACTGAGCGTTGATACTAATTTTATTGGTAGTTGAGATCAGAAATCAGTAAAATCATGTTAATGCGTGTTTCTTAGGCAGCGCCATCTCTAGGATTTAGGAGTATCCAGCCATCTCTAGGATTTAGGAGTAGGCAGCCTTCTCTATGATTTAGGAGTAGCCAGCCGTCTCTAGGATTTAGGAGTATCCAGCCATCTCTAGGATTTAGGAGTAGGCAGCCATCTCTAGGATTTAGGAGTAGCCAGCCATCTCTAGGATTTATGAGTAGCCAGCCATCTCTAAAATTTATGAGTAGGCAGCCATCTCTAGGATTTAGGAGTAGCCAGCCATCTCTAGGATTTAGGAGAAGGCAGCCATCTCTAGGATTAAGGAGTGACACACGCACAAAATTAAATTGAATTAAAGCAGTTCTACAATGTTACAATTATTTTTTAACAGCGTTTTTTGTTCACAAAAGATTAATTAAACACATTAACAGCCATGTTGAATGTACCTAAAGTAGCTCGATACATTAAAAAAAATAACTATATATCAACCCAGGACATTTTTAAGATGAGAAAAAACTATCTTTAAGTATGATTGCAGCTGTATTACTTTTAATCGAAAAGCTTGATAATTAATGTGGTCCGACGATGCTTGACGTAAAGGCACGATAAATATTAATTTTTAGTATTTTTTTTTCGCGAGACAAAGATTATCAGGTCTATATCAGATGAGCTCGTAGAGCGAATCTGATATGGACCTGATAATCCTTGTCGAGCGAAAAAAAAATCTAATAATTTTTTTATCGGTTATTTCTCAATTTAAATACATCTTTTTTTATTTGTTTTCGTTTTTTTGTGTGACATATTTAAGGTAATTTTGCTTTGTAATAGTGCCGTTTTTACGGTAAGAATCTGTGCACTACTTCTTTTGTACAATTTTTATGCGTAAAGCGGTCTAACATGACGTCACTCCTACCTCATTCATTCAAAAACTGTTTAAGCAATTGTACGTACGGAGATGGAGGGAATTTCAAATGAACGGAGATGAAATGTCAATCTGAAACCAATTTCAGCGTTACGAAAAAGTTTAAGGAAGTAGGTTATCATATTTGAAAACTACATTAATGTTTCTTCAAAGAAGAAAATGATTCTGATTACGATTTCTTTCACTGACCGGCTTGGTGCGCATGTCAGTTAATCCGTTTATGGGGCTATCGATATTGATAATTAAAATCAATCAATATTGATTCTGTACCCCCTGAATATGTAATGAAAATTGCTGCCCGTGTAACACCAAATAATTAGTTGCCTATAGTATAAAGGGCTAAAGCCTATCAACTACGTCTACGGTCACATACTCGATGTTTCGGCAATCTTCCTTCATTCAGCGATCGAAACGAAGTGTACTGTTAAAATATCCTGCATTTTATTCTCTATTAATGATAAACATGTGTTTCAACCCGATTAAACGTCGTTTATCGCCGAAATTCGAGCGTACTGCAGAAGTTGTTGAGAAGATACCGATATTCAACTCTGCAAAATCAATATTGTACAGAGCAGGCAGACACCCAAGTTACCCACCACTATTTCAGACATCCAGCTTGATGGCAAGTGGACACAGACTACAGCTTGAGACCGATTCCCACTATTCGACGACACCACACAAGGACAACGCATCCTTGCCTGAGGCGCATCGACAGAAAACCTGACTCATCTTTCTGCTTCAGACTGCATCTTCTGTGATGGTACCTTTCTACACGTGCCCATTACTTTTCAATCAGACCTGAGATATACAGTATCCACATCCAGCTTGAAGGTACTATGTGTCCAGTTGTATATGCCGTTCTATCAGGCAAGACTAACAAACTTACGGAAAATTTTTCCGCCTATACTGCAAACAGCAATGACTCATGGACTATGTGGATGCCGTGTCACAGCTTCTCCATCTGGGATAAAAACTTAATAGACTTAATACTTGTGCTGCATTATTTGTACTGTGTTTATAATTTTAATGAGAAATGTAGTGTTCCTTATTATTACCCGTTTGTTTTATTTTGCTATAAATGAATGTATTTATAATGATAAAATAAAATGATAAAAAAGTATTAAAAATATATTCTTTGAAAATATACAAATATCTATTTATTATTTATAGTATTTTTATACCTGATATTTCTTAAAAGCTGTTTTAGAAATGTATAATTTTGTTAAGTATTTATTGACTGAAGGCAGAATTTTAAAATTCACTATGCAAATATACAATTACTATCACTCAATATAATTTATTACACCAGTACAATATTACACAATTTTACCTTTACAGTTTATTAATACCCTGTAAGGAGGACCCCATAATCCTCACTAATGAGAGCCTACAATGTTCTTTGATCTTTCAAAATGTTGGCATTCCGGCACACACCCAACTTAAACACAGAACCTGACTATATGATTTAATAGACATTAAATTAAATGTGCTGAAATTTCATCCCCGGTCTACAATAACGGCACGTGGATAACTCTACTTGAGTGCCCTTGAGCCGTATGGACGTTACCATCGCGTCGGGTCATTAGACTTCCTTGCGATTTATCAATTACTATAAAATAATGACATACTCCATACTAACGGGCACTTCTAGATTATATATCGATCACGAGTCTTTCTTTCTTGATAACTGAAAAATGCATCCATTATAACTTTAAATAACTTAATTTTATCTTGAGAATTATCTATAGAAATTCCCCCCCCCCTTTTTTTGGCTTTACAAAACGATTTTCAAGTAGTTTTTGTGTATACACAAAAAAAATGCAGTTGGAAACATGGTAAAGGTATATGTTGTGAAAATATTTGTTTTATGTTCAATTAGCAATTAACAATGTGAATAACAATAGATTAATGATTTTAAATCCTCTTTAACTTAATTCTTAATTTGTTTACCTGGCTTGTGTCAGAATAAACTCAACTGTGTCCCAAATGTACGACAACGGGAAAACCTACTTTGAGGTGTGTGAAACCCGGATGTCGTTATGTCTCCGATAAAATAAAGTTGTGACAATTTTGCATAGCAGTTTATCAATTATATTAAAATTTGATTGGAATCTCAACAAATTATTTCTTAGTTTAATGCTAACATTAACATAATTTTTTTAAATGGTGACCGGAAGTACTTTTTTGTGGAATCAAATGGTGATAAAACTAACAAACAAATAAAAACAAAACAAAACAAGAAAAATTTGAAGCAAATTGATACCCCAACCCCACGCTTCACTTATGTGAATTACAATGTCTGTCTATATTTTCCTATTGGAAACCCAAAATATCCTCTGACCCAAATGTAAAATATCACGTGTACAATGTGACAAATATTCTATGTAAGTTTAATCAAATTCCATTCAGTATTGTGGAAGAAGTTGCGCATAAGATAACGTGTAACCGACTCCCCCATCACTAAATACCCCTAGACGGGGGGAGTTGGGAAAAAATAAAGGCCCCTCCCCCCTAGATTCAGATACCAAGAATTATATTTACAATAGTTTTATTCTAGACTCTGCTCCGCTACAGTCACAAACTTAACGTTAACACGAAGGATAATGCAGTAAATTCTAATTCAGACAAAATATAACAACATTTCTCGTTGTTTTAAAACTAAACGTGAAGTTGTTAAAGGTAATATAAACACTTCCAGCTAATTCTCATCGTCGCTGATCAAGTGATTTGATCTGGTTCCCTCTCTTCATGAAAAGGAGGACCAGATCGTAACAGTTGGCTAATGGAGAATATCTAGTTTACATTGGATCCAAGAAACCTACATGTTGACATTTGTAAAAGATACCGACTCTATGTCGGCAACTGTAAAAGTTCTTACAAGATGTCGCCAAGTGAAATAGTTACATCCCCGATGTTGACAAGTGTAATAGTTACCTCCAGTAATTTGCACGTTGAAGGGTTACATATAAGATCGACATGTGATATAGTAACCTAACCGATGTCAACGCGTGTATTAGTTACATACCGACGTATGCCAGTTTAATAGATATCTATGCGATGTTGACATGCGTTATAGTTATAAAATTGATGTCGGCAAGTGTAAAATATACCTACCAGATGTCGACAACTGTAAAAGATACCTACTCGATGTCGACAAGTGTAGAAGTTATTACACGATGTCGCCAAGTGAAATAGTAACATTCCCCGATGTCGACAAGTGTAATTGTTACCTACCCAACGTCAACTTGTGTAAGTTACCAACCCGAAGTCGACAAATGAAATAGTTACCGACCCGATGTCGATAAGTGTAATAGTTACCTACCCGATGTCTATGTGTATTAGTTACTTTCCGATGTCGACATGTGTAAAAGTTACCTAAACGATGTTGACATATGTTATAGTTACCTCCAGGAATAGTTACATACTTGAGGTCGACATGTGTAAAAGTAACCTAACCGATGTACACTGGTGTATTAGTAACATACCGACGTCTACAAGCTAACTAGCCATCTACGCGATGTTGACAAGTGTAATAGTTATAGAATCGATGTCGACAAGTGTAAAAATATACCTACACCGATGTCGACAAGTGTAAAAGCTACCTAGTCGATGTCGACAAGTGTAAAAGTTCTTACATGATGTCTCCAAGTGAAAAAGTTACATACCCGATGTCGACTAGTGTAATGGTTACCTACCCGATGTCGACAAGTGTAATGGCTACCTACCCGATGTCGACAAGTGTAATGGTTACCTACCCGATGTCGACAAGTGTAATGGCTACCTACCCGATGACGACAAGTGTAATGGCTACCTACTCGATGTCGACAAGTGTAAAGGTAACCTATGCGTTGTCGACAATGGTTACCTGCCCAATGTCGACTTGTGTAGTTACCTATCCGATGTCGGCATATGCCTCCAGGAATTTACACATGCAATAGCTGACAACGGCCTCTTAATTATTTTTGCATAGGGGAAACTATTGACATTTTTTGCTCTCACTTAGGCACCAAGTTTCGTTGAGTAATGAGAGACCCCTCAAAACGACCGGAATAATTTCACGCATATCACATTAAATTTTCGGGGTGCCATGTCAGATAAAATTTTTTGCAAATTTAGAAAATCCGAAGGGTACTCATGGAAACTCCCTTACACCCATAAAATAGTCCAGAAATAGGCTTTGAACAATCAGATAAAAAAATACCCAATACATTTAATAAATTATCTGAATAAATTTATTTATAAATTCTATATGAAACTGCTTTTTAAATACAGCTCCAATATTAAAATTCCATTGAATAATAAATCCACTGTCTATGCTACAGTTTGGCGCAGTCAAATATCAAAATAAGAACTATTTTCCTCTCCCTCAGTCAAAGTTCATTTACAGAGCCGTTGTCAAATTGAAAACAAAATTTTCAATTTTCATACTTTTTACTGTATTTTATTTTTGTTCCCCATATTACGAGCAAATCTACCAAGTTTCATCTCATTCCGAAATAAAATAAAGCCGTTTCAACCTGTTTTATGAACAAACTTTAACGCTTTCAATTGTTCAACTCAACACTTGATTTAAACAAAAATCAACAATTTTCATGTGTCATTATATCTATAGCTGGATGATAAGTTTTCGCTTTCGCAACCTATATATATGTCATAATAAACCATAGGAAGGCTATATCTTTAAATAATATCAATACTGAATTCCAAAGTTATAACAATTTTACCTTTTTAAGAAGAAAAATGGGCACATTACTTATCTTTTAGAACAAATTTTTACATTTACTTTCTACTTTTTGTATTAATTTCACAATCAAACATTCTTAAACAGTACTCAATATATAAATCAAATAACTATGGTTCAGAAATGGGTGTACATTTGTATTTACTAAAATTCAACTGATTATTAATAGGTTAATAGCAATATTTCCAAAGAAGTTTCTTAAAAAAGAGATTTACACAGCCAGGAGTTTTGAAGTACCCTTTATGACATCATGCAAACTGTGACGTCATAATGCTATGATGTTGTAACCATATATTGTAAACCAGTAAACATCAATACAAGAATTTGAAATAAATGGTGAAAGCAAAAAAACATGTTTTTAAAATTAGTAACCGAGTGCATTTATTGTGTACAAGGTCCATGGTTACCAAATGAAACCACTCCACCTACTGATATGTCACTTTTATATATATATGCGCATATCCTGGCTTTTTCCATCTACATGTGCACCCCCCCCCCTTCCCCACAAACAATGTTTAAGCTATCTTTGTAATCTCATGAAGACTTTTCTGTGATTGTATTTCTAAAATAGGAATCGGATTATTATCTTCTAATTTTGTTCTTTAAATATGGATCAATGTCATATATTTACAATAAAAGCTTCATTTTATAGTTTGTTTACATTCTTCAGTGCCTACAATTATCTCCCTTGGTTGACAAGGTTTTAACTTTATTTAGTGTCTATTTTGTTAATTGCTAAAAGGTAGAAATATAAATGTTGATTACAAGTGTTTCCCCTTGGTAAAATTAAGCATTTGAGGAAAAATGCTGGATTTAAATACATCTTGTAGAAATGTTCATGCAATCATAATTTGTTTTGGAGGAAAAGTGCGTGCTAGATTATGACCCGACTCTATCAGTTGCTACTGGATCAGTTTTTCAGACAAAAATTAATGATATAAATAAAATACAAACCATATTTTACTGGCTTTGCATGCTTTTTGGGTAAACAGTATCATGGATTTGGTTGAAAGTACATTTGTGCGCAATATCATATAGAACCTAATCTCGCAAATTTCCCATGCGCTGTTTTTTGCTGTTCTAAAGGGTTGAAGTACACACAGGTACTTTTTTTTTGGTTTTTGTTCAAAATTATATTTATTTAGTTGCAATAGTGTTTAATAACTAAATTAATTTCGCTTCTGTTTTCCTTTGAGTAATTTAGCAATTTTTTCTTAAATTCTTTGTTGTTTCTGTCTACAAGGAAATCTGACAATTTTATGCCATTCAAGGCCATGTAACTTACTGTTTAAACCATAAATTTTAATGTGTTTGAGTAAAATTTAGACAGTAAAATGTATTTTTTAATTGTTTACTGTTATCTGACAGAATAAAGTGAAAGTTACAGCATTATAGCTGCAGTGGCTGAACTAATAACATCATTGACATACAAACTTTTAGACAACAAAGTAAAAAATCAACACTTCAACTTGACAACGGCCTCTTAATTATTTTTGCATAGGGGAAACTATTGACATTTTTTGCTCTCACTTAGGCACCAAGTTTCGTTGAGTAATGAGAGACCCCTCAAAACGACCGGAATAATTTCACGCATATCACATTAAATTTTCGGGGTGCCATGTCAGATAAAATTTTTTGCAAATTTAGAAAATCCGAAGGGTACTCATGGAAACTCCCTTACACCCATAAAATAGTCCAGAAATAGGCTTTGAACAATCAGATAAAAAAATACCCAATACATTTAATAAATTATCTGAATAAATTTATTTATAAATTCTATATGAAACTGCTTTTTAAATACAGCTCCAATATTAAAATTCCATTGAATAATAAATCCACTGTCTATGCTACAGTTTGGCGCAGTCAAATATCAAAATAAGAACTATTTTCCTCTCCCTCAGTCAAAGTTCATTTACAGAGCCGTTGTCAGCTACATACCTGAGGTTGGCATCTATTTTAGTTACCTATCGGATCTCAGCATGTGCAATAGTTACCTACCACAGATTTTGGCATGTGTAGTTGTTAACTACCGGATGTAGAAATAGCTAACTACCCCAGTCGACACGTGTAATACATGTAGTTATCTACCCGTTGTCGTCAAGTGTACATGTAACTGATACCTACCCGGATGTCGACATATAATAGCTAACTACCCTAGTCAACATGTAGTTAGTTACCTACCCGTTGTAGTGAAGTGTACATGTAATAGATATCTACCGGATGTCGACATGTGTAGTAGTTTCTCTTCTTGGAATTTAAAAGAATAGGATAAGCAATTATATAAATACAGTGATCAAAGCCAAAAATATGTCTTCAACATTTTAGTGATTTATTTATTTAATAATGTGTTGTGAAAATGAACATGTGTGACCAATTAATGTACTTCTATTTGCTTATTTATTGCTTTGTTTTTATATGATAACATTTTATTAATTTGTTATAATATAAATTTTAAATTAAATGTCTTTAAATATCCACTTAACTTTTTATACACAAGAATATAAATCTTGCAAAAAAACCCACACATTCAAAACCAATACAACTTACATGTATTAATTGTACTACACATTATAGAAATCAGCAGAGTAACACAAGTAGAGAATAGTGCTACACATTATAGAAATCAGCAGAGTAACACAAGTAGAGAATAGTGCTACACATTATAGAAATCAGCAGAGTAACACAAGTAGAGTATAGTACTACACATTATAGAAATCAGCAGAGTAGCACAAGTAGAGGATAGTACTACACATTATAGAAATCAGCAGAGCAGCACAAGTGGAGGATAGTACTACACATTACAGAAACCAGCAGAATAGCACAAGTAGAGGATAGTACTACACATTATAGAAATCAGCAGAGTAGCACAAGTAGAGGATAGTACTACACATTACAGAAATCAGCAGAGTAACACAAGTAGAGGATAGTACTACACATTATAGAAATCAGCAGAGTACCACAAGAAAAGGATAGTACTACACATTATAGAAATCAGCAGAGTAACACAAGTAGAGGATAGTGCTACACATTATAGAAATCAGCAGAGTAGCACAAGTAGAGGATAGTACTACAAATTATAGAAATCTGCAGAGTAACACAAGTAGAGGATAGTACTACACATTATAGAAATCAGCAGAGTACCACAAGTAGAGGATAGTACTACACATTATAGAAATCAGCAGAGTACCACAAGTAGAGAATAGTACTACACATTATAGAAATCAGCAGAGTAGCACAAGTAGAGGATAATACTACACATTATAGAAATCAGCAGAGTAGCACAAGTAGAGTATAGTACTACACATTATAGAAATCAGCAGAGTAACACAAGTAGAGGATAGTACTACACATTATAGAAATCAGCAGAGTAGCACAAGTAGAGTATAGTACTACACATTATAGAAATCAGCAGAGTAACACAAGTAGAGGATAGTACTACACATTATAGAAATCAGCAGAGTAACACAAGTAGAGAATAGTACTACACATTATAGAAATCAGCAGAGTAGCACAAGTAGAGGATAGTACTACACATTATAGAAATCAGCATAGCAGAACAAGTAGAGGATAGTACTACACATTATAGAAATCAGCAGAGCAGCACAAGTGGAGGATAGTACTACACATTATAGAAATCAGCAGAGTAACACAAGTAGAGGATAGTACTACACATTATAGAAATCAGCAGAGCAGCACAAGTGGAGGATAGTACTACACATTATAGAAATCAGCAGAGTAACACAAGTAGAGGATAGTACTACACATTATAGAAATCAGCAGAGTAGCACAAGTAGAGTATAGTACTACACATTATAGAAATCAGCAGAGTAACTCAAGTAGAGAATAGTACTACACATTATAGAAACCAGCAGAGTAGCACAGGTAGAGGATAGTACTACACATTATAGAAACCAGCAGAGTAGCACAGGTAGAGGATAGTACTACACATTATAGAAACCAGCAGAGTAGCACAGGTAGAGGATAGTACTACACATTATAGAAATCAGCAGAATGGCACAAGTAGAGGATAGTACTACACATTATAGAAATCAGCAGAGTAGCACAAGTAGAGTATAGTACTACACATTATAGAAATCAGCAGAGTAACACAAGTAGAGGATAGTACTACACATTATAGAAATCAGCAGAGTAACACAAGTAGAGAATAGTACTACACATTATAGAAATCAGCAGAGTAGCACAAGAAGAGGATAGTACTACACATTATAGAAATCAGCCGAGTAGCACAAGTAGAGGATAGTACTACACATTATAGAAATCAACTGAGTAACACAAGTAAAGGATAGTACTACACATTATAGAAATCAGCAGAGTAACACAAGTAAAGGATAGTACTACACATTATAGAAATCAGCAGAGTAACACAAGTAGAGGATAGTACTACACATTATAGAAATCAGCAGAGTAACACAAGTAGAGGATAGTACTACACATTATAGAAATCAACTGAGTAACACAAGTAAAGGATAGTACTACACATTATAGAAATCAGCAGAGTAACACAAGTAAAGGATAGTACTACACATTATAGAAATCAGCAGAGTAACACAAGTAGAGGATAGTACTACACATTATAGAAATCAGCAGAGTAACACAAGTAGAGAATAGTACTACACATTATAGAAATCAGCAGAGTAACACAAGTAGAGGATAGTACTACACATTATAGAAATCAGCAGAGTAACACAAGTAGAGGATAGTACTACACATTATAGAAATCAACTGAGTAACACAAGTAGAGGATAGTACTACACATTATAGAAATCAACTGAGTAACACAAGTAGAGGATAGTACTACACATTATAGAAATCAGCAGAGTAGCACAAGTAAAGGATAGTACTACACATTTTAGAAATCAGCAGAGTAACACAGGTAGAGGATAGTACTACACATTATAGAAATCAGCAGAATAACACAAGTAAAGGATAGTACTACAAATTATAGAAATCAGCAGAGTAGCACAAGTAAAGGATAGTACTACACATTATAGAAATCAGCAGAGTTTCACAAGTAGAGAATAGTACTACACATTATAGAAATCAGCAGAGTAGCACAAGTAGAGGATAGTACTACACATTATAGAAATCAGCAGAGTAACACAAGTAGAGGATAGTACTACACATTATAGAAATCAGCAGAGTAACACAAGTAAAGGATAGTACTACACATTATAGAAATCAGCAGAGTAACACAAGTAGAGAATAGTACTACACATTATAGAAATCAGCAGAGTAGCACAAGTAGAGGATAGTACTACACATTATAGAAATCAACTGAGTAGCACAAGTAGAGGATAATACTACACATTATAGAAATCAACTGAGTAGCACAAGTAGAGTATAGTACTACACATTATAGAAATCAACAGAGTAGCACAAGTAGAGAATAGTACTACACATTATAGAAATCAGCAGAGTAACACAAGTAAAGGATAGTACTACACATTATAGAAATCATCAGAGCAGCACAAGTAGAGGATAGTACTACACATTATAGAAATCAGCAGAGTACCACAAGTAGAGGATAGTACTACACATTATAGAAATCAGCAGAGTAGCACAAGTAGAGGATAGTACTACACATTACAGAAATCAGCAGAGTAACACAAGTAGAGGATAGTACTACACCGAGAAATCAGCAGAGTAGCACAAGTAGGGGATAGTACTACACATTATAGAAATCAATGGAATAAACTCACGTCTTTTCCGCGAATCACACTTTTACGACGGAAATAATTGCAATAAATTGCAATAGATAGAACCAGAAAGATTTTTCGCAAACAGTTTTTAAATTATTTTTTCAACATGAAAACTAATCGTTTCCTGTTCTGGTGAAAATCTTGGACCTCCACTGATAATACAATAATGTAACTCTTTTGACAACTACAAACCACGGAATCCGGAATTTGAACTCCCGAAATTTGTAGTGAAGAAATAAAAGAAATTTCTCAAGAGCAACACAAATTCAAACTTGACAAGATTGTCAGTGTTCTTGCCGACAGTCGATAAACAAGCTAAACTTAGCAAAGCTACCAAAAAATTACACGCTAACATAAAATCGTTCAAATTTAATATGTAAATTCATAAAAAATTAAAATCGAAAACACAATACAAGAGGATACATGTATACAGTAAAGACAATAGTGGCGGGTACTCTTAGGCCGGCTTTGTAATAACGAACCATGGACCAAACCGGACCACACAAACACATAAAACGAATTACATTTATCTCATAAGTACGATAGACTCAAACTACTATGAGCTACATGTAGAATCCACTGTAGTGCAGACGCAGACTCCATTTTGTGCAGACGAAACATTTAATTTTCAACATAATGCTCTACAAAGCATGTAACGCCGAATTGACTCACCATTAAAGACGAATATTTTCGACAGTAATACATCTACAAATTTTGACGTAAAATTAATTGACGTACTTTAAATACTCTAAAGCATCAAACTGAGATACTGTTAACTTCTGTCCGTTCTGCGTAATTTAAAGCGATACCTCGGCGGATGTTTGCACATTAATTATTGCACTAAAATTATACGACATAGTTGTTGTATTGAAATACTAAAAGTAATTATATTATAAACTCATATAAAAATCTTTATTTTGATTCGCTTAGACGCCGTCACGTGACATGTGATATTTCGCTGAGTCAACCGGTAACCATTGGGTCGCATGGTAAGGTCACCCTCGCGTGAGATTTTGCGTTTGGATAAATGTACATGTACTTAATAAACCATTCAAACAAAACAGTAGTAAATGTTAACATGTTTCTGTCTACATTGTATGGGCTGGATTTTTTCCTGTGGAAAAAGGCTCAAATGTCCAAAATATGTTGCAAATATTGAATTGTTTTCATTTAAATATTCGATAAAATATAACAGTTATCTTCCAAGATGATATGTGACCCGGCATTTCTTTTCCCTCGAAAAGTAAGGTCACGCTCGGCGCAAGCCCTCGGGTGACCTTACTTTCAACTAGGGTGATAATTGTATAATATATTATCTTATGCTAGAAACTATCAAGAATCCAAACAGATATAATCACAATAGACAATTGTGGCCTTTAATGAAGGTAGCCCATAATTATTAAATCTAGAAAGGATTATTTTTCCGAAGTCCGCATTACCGAGAAAAAATACATCTTTCGAGATTTAATAATTTGCATATTACATGAAGTCAATTAAATTTATTATTATACAAAGCAACAAGGGACTGTGTAGTCATAACTGAGTAACCCTTATAAATTTGGCGCGCTTTTGCACCTCGAACATATAACTAGTTCTTCCAAATTTGGTGCACTTTGGCACATCGAAAAAATAACTAGTTATTTTGCCAATGCCCAGACAGTTATTTTACCCACGTTCTGTTTTGAGCGAGAAAAACAGTTAATGTTCCTAATATCTAATTTTCATAGTTAGGTATAAAAATAATATTGGTAAAGACTATGTTAACAAAATATTTTTATATTTTGCATCGAATAAATAATCTGTATATTATTTACCTGATTTGTTTTACAATATAGACAACCTGTCTGATAAATATACACCCCTACTGCAATATTTCTCCCGAGTATCACCGATAATCAAATATCGTGATACAGTTTAAAGTTTAAGTGATAATACAATTTATTAGTGTACATACACAATGTAGTATGATCAGATAATCAATATTTTTGCACTTAAAAAAAAAATTAAAAAGTTGGATCCGTTGTAAACAATAGGACCTACCTTAAGTTAAAAACTTTTTTAAGTTTAAAATTTATTGGTGTTTTGATGGAGAATGGATGGATGATAAATAAATAGATTGATTGATTATATTTGTGTTCACAGTTTGCATTTATTCTCTGTATTTACTGTCTACATTTATGGTCTGCATTCAATGTCCACATTATAATGTCCGTGTTCACTTTCTACATTTATTGTCCGTGTTCACTGTCTACATGTATTGTCCGTGTTCACTGTCTACATTTATTGTCCGTGTTCACTGTCTACATTTATTGTCCGTGTTCACTGTCTAAATTTATTGTCCGTGTTCACTGTCTACATTTATTGTCCGTGTTCACTGTCTACATTTATTGTCAATAAATGTAGTTAGTTTAAACATATTTATTCAAGAAAATCCAATCCATTTCAATTTTCTTGAATAAATATGTTTAAACTAACTACATTTATTGTCATTGTTCACTGTCTACATTTGTTGTCTGTTTTCGCTGTCTATGTTTATTGTTGTATTCATTGTCTACATTTATTTTTGTTCGTGATTACTACTATTATTGACCGTCGCGTTCATTGTCCACACTTATTGTTCTTTTCACTGTGGTTGGTTGCATAAATGGTTACAAGCAATCATTTTCTAATGAATTATTATGTAAACATTCCTTTCCAGTAGTCCCATGTTCGTTAATGGTCCTGGTTTTGAAACCTTATGACGGTTATTCTCACTGCGTTCCAAATCTACTATACAAAAACTGAATGTGATGCTGTACCTGAATAAAGTGGCGTTTAACTTCAATCATGCAACCCTTTTATTGATGAATTTAGTATTCTCGGCAGAATTTAGGCAGGAAAATTTAAAAGAATTTTCAAGTAATTAAATTCTATCGGCGTCAACAAAAGTGACCTGCACGTTTGTCGATAATAGTGTGACCTATGACAGAATTGAATAGCACCTTTCCTTTGCGGATCATGGAGGCCCATTCCTCGGCTATTTCCTCCTATAGTCAGAAAGTGACCTCGGAAGTGTTTTATATGGACTCTATTTTGGTCCAATTTATCAGCTCTTTACTGCGATGAAATGAACTTTCGATTGTTCAACTATACAGATAAAGTGCCACTCTCATTGCCCAATAAAGATGCCTTTTGTAAATTTATAAAAAGCTGCAACAGACTAAATTCTCCGTCCATGCTCAGTAGTCCATATAATTTTCTGGTGGCAGCCAAAATTTGATTCGCGTTTATCCGTCGCTTTCCAACGTAGATTTATAGTTTGTAATAAATGTGTTGTCCTGTATATATAACTCAAATATTGGTAGACAGACGTTAATTAGTCAATCAATCAATCAATCAATCAATCAATCAATCAATCAATCAATCAATCAATTGTAGATTTGTTTCTTGCTATCAACTGATTTTTATGAGTTAACAAGATACCAATTAGCCATAAAAGTGACAATGCTTACTTAAGACACACTGATGATCTGAGCAGAATCATAAGAATGTTGTTCACCTTAGTCTCAAAGTATTATGACATATATATGAACAAGTTTAGCTTTTCTAAAAAGCTAACCGTCTCTTAGCTGCATTATAAATTTTATGGATTTATTAAAGTATCTGGTTTTTTTGTAATCTATATATGTAGTATAGATAAACAATGTACATGTACTTGTAAGGACTTTGTTTACGCTAAACTATTATCCAATGGTGCTTGAGAGATTTAAATGCCTGTCGTCACTTCACACGAAAATAAAGATACAGAACATATAATTTTTGCATAACCCAAACAGCTTTAAAGAGTAGGGAGATTTTGGTACAATGTTTACCTTTTAATTGTTTATTGACCAATGCATTGAATGAAATAGAAGTCAATATGTGGAACGTAACATTAATACACTAAAATACTGATTTAACGAAAAAAAAAAGATATAGAACATAAATTTAAAAAAAAACCAGCTTTATAAAGTAGGGAGATTTTGGTACAATGTTTATCTTATAATTATTCACTGACCAATGCATTGAGTGAAATAGATGTCAATATGTGGAACATAACATTACTACACTAAAATACTGATTACAACCCGGATTCAACCTAAGAATATATCGAAATTTCAGTACACATACTAGTGAGACCCTGACGTAAACCAATGAAATGACAAAAATATTTATAGCGAGCATCGCAGATGCGAGCTATACGGTTACATGCGTGTGTAAAAAAAGTCACGTGATCTATATGAACAAATCCATTTCAAATGGTAGTTGAGCTATCCGAAGAAAATATTGTAGGCGAACGAAAACATATATAATATAAAAGTAGACAAAAATAATTTTGACATCGATAAAATCAAAGTGTTTATTTTTTAAATTACTACAAAAATGCCAGACAATTTTTTCCAATCTGAAACGATGTATTTGAAATTGATCGAGCTTTGTAACGTCATCAACACATTAGATAAGACGTCACGTCATCAATGGAATGTAGAGGCACTGTTCAGTCGGGAAGTCAGCGCAAAATCGATCAAATCAAAAGGCGGTATTCGAAATTTTGGCGCTATAAGGGCGATAATAGCTTTTTTTCTCGTATGGTGGCGCTGTACATAACTGATGACAACAATATATTTTATGCGAACAGCAGTCGGGAAAGACTTAAATTTAAGCTTATAATGAATGAAACACACGATTTTCTATAAAAAAAAATTATTGAAAGATGATTATTTTATAAGAAAATAAAGTTATGTACGTGTTCTGTGTTTGTTTTAATTTACACGTCAAGAGAATTCAGAGCAGTTATTTTCTCAGACATCCCGACGAAAAAGATGGCGGGTAAAACCCGTCCCTAAAAATAACTGACACAATTGCATCCCCAGCATCCAATCAAAATGTTAATGCTTAAAATATCAACGTCTATATATATTTTGTATAAGGAATCCCTTTGTTTCCCAGCATTCGCATCCTACTTCCTGATATTGACCTTGGAGAAAGAGCACTGTTCGAAGACATTTTTCTCGTCTAAAACCTGTTAATATATAACTTATCTTTATTTAAATAGTGAAGTTCAGACTGAAACATTTTTTAATGTTATTTAATTGATATTTACTATTGTTTTAGCAGACTTTTTATAGATACAGCCATTAACATGAGCTATATATGTGTATCATTTGACTCTCCCCCCCCCCCAACTTTCTTCTCTTTTTCAGCTAAAAGTATTTGCCAATTTTACATGTTTGTTGCAAGGTAACAGATTTTTCCACTATTTCCCAGTCACAATTACTTATTTCACAAATACTGAATAAGATTATTGACTGAAAACCCAGCCAGTTGCTTTAACACTGAATGATTTGCATATGATATGGATTACAGACTTGTTGGTAACTCTTTCCCCACAACATTTATTTTTTCCAGGTGTAATCTGTCACTGATTGATCGTTTTCCCATGTTTTTCAGGGAAAGACATATTTTTTTTATTTTACAATAATTTTCAGATGTACAGTATACTATGTTACATTGCTTTAATTTTTAAAGCCTTTTTATTACAAAAAAAGCATGCACAGATGTCACGTCAAAATAGTTGCAATAAGCTTCATTCAGTTAGAAACCCTGGACCCTGTAAACATTGTGAACAGGTACATCAATTTTAAACAAAGGCGTTATAACTGCATATACTCATGCGAGGAAAATTTGACGTAAAAACGAGACGAAGACACGTGACTTGAAATTAGTTTTGGAACTCTTCTGTGTCGCTGGCTTTCCGACTGGTTAGGGGGCTATGAAGTAACGACATGAACAATGTGCGATGCTCGCATTTAGGCTGCGCCTACATTCATATTAGATTTAGTAAACCACCCAATCAAGTAACAGAGAGTCATTTACTCCGAAGACTGATCGTCATTTGACTATGTATACCGTCTCCCATGGGATACGGTAACAACGTTTTTCAACTATCGCCCTCCAACGATTGATGACATAACTGAACAAAAATGGATTGATTGATTAATGGTGTTTAACGCCCGAGCAGCAATATTTCAGCTATATTCAGGCGAAACAAAAATGGATGATTTGTTGATTGTTTACTTAACGTCCAGTGAAAAGTAAAGCATAAATAAATAAATAAATAAATAATTTAACTAATTAATTAATTAATTAATTAATAGTCAGCTTGCATAATAAAGTCACTTGTTTACTTCGGAGTTTTAATAACGGCTAAAATGAAATTATTTATTGAAAAACGTTCATTTTATTGCATATAAATAACTAAATATTTATCGATGAATTTGATTGGACGAAAACATTTTTTTTTATTTTCCAAGAAAAGCAAGCCTCTCACTTATTTTTGTACATTGCCTTTAAACGTCGCCGCGTGGGTAGTAATAAGCTTTTTATTAAAATCCTTGCTTAAAATTGTTCGTTTATTAAAAGTTTCCATTATTCTCTACTTGTCTATCAATTATTGGTTGTTAAGTAAATTTTGGGTGTTCACAGCTTGTTTAATAAAGAAAAATTTTTGAATTTGTAAGTATTTTTTATACAACTGTGGGTATCTGATTGACGTCAAGCAAGCAGTATTCAAGCAATATGATCAGGACAAAAATTAATTGTTTTGTTTGCATTGAATGGTGTTTAACGCAACTTTTCGCAATATTTCAGTTATTTCGCAGTATCCTGTATTTATTGTTTGGGGTGGGGGGCGGGGGGAGCCGGGAAATCTTTAATCTGCAGTAGAAAAACTGGCAATCCTTGCCAATTAAGATATGAGTAGAGCACACCCCGAGAAATAATGAATATACTAACAAACAATGAATCGAAAGGGAAAATAGTATAGAAAAAGTTCATAAGAAGCGAGACCTTCTATTTTTGGAATGCTGAATTGTTCAATACATGCATGATACTCTACTGATGTATATATAGTTTAATACTTGTTCCTGCTGTACTTGTCGTTAGAGGACTGATACACGTAGTTGTTGATATCTATGGTATAACATTTGCAGCTGGTTATGACAACAATCTACTTCTGGCCATTTCTTAATATGGTAAGCAACAGAAGGTTTACTGACCAGTTTTGATGGACTCCCGTGGCCAAATGCTGTGAATACGACAAACCAGTAAAAGACCTTTGGTCTGCAATCGTAACGACGGACAAGGTGCTTTATATGACGTCATATATTAACAGTTATTAAAATGTAACATAAATGGAATGTCTTATTTCGTAGACTTCAATAAGATTCAGAAAAAAATATTAAAAAGATACAATTTAAAATTAAAAAAACATATTAAATAAAATAATGTCACCACTATTTGTTTGTTTATTTTGTTAGTTGCTACGGAAGCCATGACATGAAAAATAAGAAGAATTTTTGTTTTAATTCGTTATCTCGTGAAAACAAGTTCGTATTCTCGAGATAACGATATCTTTATATTGAGATCACGACATAACAATATCGTTTTCTCGAGATAACGATAGACTGTTTTATCGAGATCTCGATATGACAATTTTGTTTTATCGAGATAACAAATTAAAAAAAAATTTCTTCTTATTTTTCATGTCCCCTCACGGCTTCCGTAAGTTCCGGCTCGGAAACTTGGTATTGTACAAATAATAATTCCCGCATTTTATAGATGCCTATTACCGTTTTGTTTCAGAATGAATGTCTTCAATGCCTAATATTTCAGCAAAGTTTCTGCGTTCTCGAACGATAAATATATAAATTTTATATACAAAATCTAGAAAACTAAAATGGTACACCAAACCCCTGGCTTTTTTTGTTTAAATGGGGACAAATGCCTCTTTCATCAATATTTTTTCAACATGGCCTCAAGTTGTTATTGCAGAGGAAGCCAGAGAACAGATGAAAACCCATGACATTCGGCACTGGAAACACTGTTTAATAAATGTTGGAACTGAACTGTATATATATATAGGGTAATACGGATGTGCGTTTCCGATAGGGTAAACTTTTTAGCTCTCCAAAAATATGATATTGAAAAAATATATCATTGGGTAGTTAAAAATTATCTAAATATATCCATGCCTTAATTCTTATCTGAAGTCTATATTAACCACGGTAATTTACCAAACAAATTGTTCCATTAGCATATCTTTACCATTTTGGTAGATACTATACTATTTTTTCAATAGGGATGTGTAATAATAAAATATAAAAATAGGCCCGATTTTTCAATTCAATATATGATTAGGTCCCGCTTCGTAACGCCCGAAAATATATGAATAGGCCGGGTGGGTTTTAAATCACCATCCTCAGACCTGTACCTAAAGGTGTCCCTAGTTACCCCCCCCCCCCCCCTTTTTTTTTCGCTGGATACGTCATTGAATGTCATTACACTCATTAACCGTTTCCCTTTTCATCGATATTGGTTTTAAACATATTTTAAAAATATAATTTATAATTAAGTACAATTTATGTGACACTTTTTATTTACACTTTTCAGATGTTAAAAACTAAATATGTCAACTTCAAGGTTTATCGATCGTCATTTAAACTGAACTATGTCAAGTGATTTTATATCAAAGACAAATATTGACAGGCGGGTAGACGTGGGTCTGTTGTTTCTTGATAAAGAGAAAAAACAGGTTAGCACAAACAAATTTAATTTCTTCATAATTTTTTGAAATTATACATATCAACCTTCTTACGCAAGCAGCATTTCTCACAGCTTTCTGTCAAATTTAAAAACGAAAGTAGAACACTGAATTCCCGAGTTCGGTGAAAAATGTCGTTACCTGGAAATAATTGAAAGTAGGTCTAGCAAGTACACAGCCACAAACGAACCAATTTGTTAAGTGTGTGTGTACTTTATGTATTTAGTCTTTAGATTGGATATATATAGATGTATTGACATCAAAACTCCCTGAAAGTGCCCCCCCCCCTTATTTCTGTCCACGGCGTCTGTTGGAATTGGAACACTATATCGTTTACCAATTTCGGTCTTTGGGACAAATAAAATGTTAGGATCGATAATTTCCCCATGTCGGGTTAATATTAAAAGGCTATGTCCTATCTCCCTAAAGTACAATAAAAGTTTCTCTCCTACATCAGATGGGTCATA
Organism: Limnoperna fortunei; assembly: GCA_944474755.1. Lineage (NCBI taxonomy): Eukaryota > Metazoa > Mollusca > Bivalvia > Mytilida > Modiolidae > Limnoperna > Limnoperna fortunei. The sequence goes on along the minus strand of OX104112.1, from coordinate 26,338,960 downwards.
AACAATTGGGTGTCCTATCTAGTGAATAATTTTATGGTTACAATTTAGTATTTATGTTTTTAAACAATTATGTGAGTTTTTAATCAAAACATTGAACATATTTTTTTTCATTGATAATATTGTAATGAAAAAAACTGGCTGTTCTCTGAATCTGAATAAATACGATGCAGGACCAATACTGGTATAGATGCATCGGAAGAGAACTGCTGCTTTAGTAGGAGGTCGGGAGAGCTTCCTTGAAGCTATCGTCTTTCTGCGCACTGTGTCTTATGGTAGCTAATTCCAGTGGACGATTGTGTCAACAAAGAAAGAGTTCCTGTATTGGTTGCATTTTGGATGGTGGTACAATAAAAGTCCTAGTGTTGTTTGTTTCCTGACGGTCTATGATGTTATTAGTCAGGCAGTCTTTGTATTTAACCGAACGGATTTGCCTCTTTGGTCTGGCTGGTCTGATGTAAGCTTCCTGGTCTATTGCTGGTATTATTCCCTCCACTATTTGTATAGGAACACTAATTTTGCGTTGGTTCTTCTGACTCTTAGTGATGGTAATTCAAGTTCTTTTAGCATGTTCGTGACTGCTCCATCTTGGCGGCTTTTGTAGTCCCCTGTGATGAATCGTGCCCCGTTTCTTTGTACTCGTTCGATTTTATCGATGTCCTTTTGAAGATACCGATCCCATACAACTGATCCATACTCCAGCACGGATCTTACAAGTGCAATGTAGGCTGTTTTTCGGCATGACATAGGACAGTTTTTGAGGTTGCGTCGTATAAATCCGAGGGTAGAGCTTGCCTTGCTTACGGTTTTCGCAATATGTTTAGACCATCCCAAGTCTTCCGAAAGGAGTACGCCTAGGTATGGGTTTTCTGTTACCTGTTTTAGAGCTGTGGTGTTGAGGTTGTAAAGGCTGTTGGTTTTTGCCTTAATACTCATGACATAGCACTTTGTGGCGTTGAAACACATTCCCCATTTTAATGCCCATTCTTCCAGGCTTTTCAGGTCGTTTTGAAGTATAATGTGATCTTCATGGCTTTTAATAGTTCGATAGAGTAGACAGTCGTCTGCGAAGAGCCAAACGTCATAATAATCCTTTAGACTGGAATAAATTTCGACATATAAGAAACAAAGTAACGTATATAGTGCGGAAAGCACGCGATACATATCAAACTTAACTCATCAATCAATTGTCCAATGTGGACCCGTCATCCACATCTTGGTGGAAACTTTGTAACCAGATTTCTGGTATAAAGCCGACAAAATCAGGCATCCCTCCTTTACTTAAAAACGACACTTTAATTTTCGGAGATACGGACAAGGCAAATGAGTTAAATGACTTCTTTATATCGCAAACCGAGCTTGACGACTCTATACTAAACTTTACTGTCTCAATCCGACGGGATTTTGCTTGACAAAATGGAAAACTGCTACCGCGTTTGGTCGAGTTTATGGTCCTTTTGTAAATCTTAAATTACACTTTTTGAAATCAACAATTATTTTCCAGAGCTAAAATGCATTGTGCAATGCGGCTGAATTTTCATTTTGGTAGATCGAATTTCCATAGGAAGTCAGCCATTTTTGTTTCTAAAGGTGTGAAAACACTAATCCAATTCTTTAAGATTTTCTACTAAATTTGTTTCTTTTTGGAATTAGCACAGCTCTTTTTACCTTAAGCGTAGCTTGACCGACACCATATATATCCAGAATCGTACGTGACAGGCCTATGTTCTCTCAAAATTTTATGACCACTTTAAAACCTTCCAAGAGAAAACCAACTTCCGGCGTAAACCCCACTCTAAAAATAGCACTTTCTTCTCAGAAAATCTTGGTTTATAGTTCACGTAGTAAATGTGACATAAAATATACTAAACAACATTAGAACAGACCAAGTTAGGACTCAAACTTTTTCCAATATATTTACCTTTCAGAAAAATTTTCATTTGATTGGTCCCTTTAGTGTCTTGACATCTAAAGGGGTCTAATGTTGTTTACAAACGTTTGTCTGCTTTCGTAACGTACAATGGTATTCGGACAAACCGCGAGACTTTTCCCGCCTCAACTGCAGACGACATTACCCGAAGGATTTCGAATACACAACAATGGAATTTTCCTAATGTACACTTCCGTTCAAAACGAGGTCAAAATTTAGTATGGAAAATCGATCTGGCAAAATGAAAAAACGACCGCATTTCAAAAGCCGATTAACTGTGGAAAATAATTGTTACTTTCAAAAGTGTAATATAAGATCAACTAGAGGACCATAAACTCGACCAAACGCGGTAGCAGTTTTCCATTTTGTCAAGCAAAAACCCATCGGATTGACACGGCAAAGTTTAGTATAGAGTTGAACTTCCAAAACTTATAACTCCTGAGCACAATTTAAGTAATATTGTGATTTCAGAAAATGAAGTTGCAGTTTTTTTTTAAATTCTAAATCCCGCTAAAGCTACAGGTCTGGACCTTATTAGCCCTCGTCTTTTAATGGAGGCAGCAGTCCAGTTAAAATCTCCACTTTTTAGACTTTTTATCTTATCATTAAATAAAGCTTATTTTCCGAACGAGTGGAAAAAAACTAATGTTACACCGGTTTTTAAAAGTAATAATCCCAGTGAAATTAAGCACTACAGGCCAATATACCTTTTAAGTATACAGTCCAAGAGCTTGGAAAGATGTGTTTACAAACACATACACAATTATTTAATACAATTTAAAATTATTTCTCCTAATCAATCCGGGTTTACTAAAGAAGGATCGGCAATAAACCAACCTTTTAATATTTCTAATGACATTTGGAGGGTACTAGACAGTGTTAAAGAAATAAGGGTGGTATTCTGTGATATAAGCAAAGCCTTTGATCGAGTTTGGCATAAAGACTTGCTTTTTAAATTGCAAAATTATGGAATTTCAGGCACCTTACTAAACTGGTTCACAAACTACTTAAGTGTTAGATACCAACGCGTTGTGTCAAATGGCAGTTGCTCTGCATGGAAGCCAATTAAAGCAGGGGTTCCCCAAGTGTCTATATTAGGTCCACTCTTGTTTCTTTTATTTATAAACAACATGGTCACTGAGATCGGTGCCAGCATCAAACATTTGCTGATGATTCAAGTTTATATTTAAATGTCGATACTCCTGAAAATGCTGCAAGATTACTAAACAGTGATCTTGACAAAATACACGAATTGTCAAATAAGTGGCTGGTCAACTTCAATCCACAGACGACGGAAACCTTAATACTTTCTCGTTAGCTAGTGAAACCCGAAAATCCTACTCTGATTATGAATAATTATGACATACAAGAGGTTCATTGTCATAACCATTTGGGTATTTATTTTTCCAAAGATGGTATGTGGTACGATCACATTGATTATATAGTAAAAAAGGCTTATACTAGAATTAATATTCTGCGCAAATTTCGACTTTGTCTTGATCGGCACGTTTTAGAAAAAAATTACCTTTCTTTTATTAGACCTTTATTGGAATATGGCATGTAATATGGGACAACACTAATAAAAGTTTAGTCAAAATAATAGAAAATGTTCAAATAGAAGCTGTGAGAATTGTAATGGGAGGTACTAAATTAACTTCTGTTGAAAAAATTATATAAAGAAACGGAATGCGAATCGCCTTTAGACAGACCAGAGACCCACACACTTATATTATTTTACAAAATGATTAACTTGGAAACACCAGATTATTTGCGGGAATTGGTACCTTCATCAATTGACAATACGCATACATATTATACCCGTCATTCAAAAAATATTATTGAGGTCCGTACAAGAAAAAAATTTTATTCGGAATATTTTCTGCCTTCGACCGTCAAAATATGGAACATATTACCCCTGCATACTCGAAATTCTACGTGGTTAAATATCTACAAACAACAAATAAGTAAACCTGTCATAAAGCCTCCAGATTATTACAACGTAGGAACCCGACTGGGACAGGTATTACACACCAGATTGCGACTGGGAAGTAGCTCGCTAAATAAGCACCACTACGTACGAAATCTGGTGGATTGTCCTAACTGCACATGCGGACAAGTTGAAACTTTTCACATTTCCTCTTAAATTGTACAAAATATGATACCATTAGGGACTTATTTTTATGAATCACATATTCAATTCCGATTGATTCCCATCTTTTACTTTTCGGATCAAATTTACTAAATACCATCCGGAATGAAGAAATCTTTTTAAAAGTCCAGAAGTTTATTTTAAAAATCAAACGATGTTGAAAAATGAAGTTTTGGCGCTGAATGTCTTGCAGAGACGTCATAATAGTGTGTCATAATAGTCGTTGTTTGTCATAGATACATCTTTTGTTTCTTTTTCTGCTGAAAATAAAACACATTTGGGCCTTTTGTCCCAATCTCTGGCACAGAGAACATAACTGGTTCCCAGATATATGGTGCGCTTGAATATTGTTTAACGCCACTTTCAGCAATTTTTCAGCTATAGCATGGCGTCCAGATTTATTGGGGGAGGAAGCCGGAGTACCCGGCGAAAAACCCCGGATCTTCGGTAGAAAAACTAGCAATCCTTGTAAAATAAGATTGGAGTCAAGCGCACCCTGCCCGCATTGAGGTTCGAATCAGCAATCTCAGTGTTGACAGACCACGTGATCAATAGTAGACGAACTACCTTAACCACTCGGACACTTGTTTTTTTTTCGAAAACTGTACCAATGGTAGTACCCTACATCAAATTTTCATCACACTTTCTTCAATAATGAAGGAAACGTTACGTTAACGTCCGCCATTGCGCTGACAATGTACATAAAATTCCATCATTTTAAACTAAAACCGGGGATAAATTCGTTCATTTCCGTTCAAATCCGTAGATATGGAGATTTTAACACCTTCAGCATCCCTATACACCCTTCAGCTTCAACTAAGGGCGTACTTGGGGCACTTCAGGTGTTTTAACATGATGAAGAGTACATGACTGTCTGGTAGGTGTCACATGACTTTTACCTCAATTTCACGGTCCAGCGACTGCGTTAAAGTTTTTGTAGTAGGGCAGTTCCTCTGTAACCATGCATGGTAGGATAACAATATTTGATATATAGGTTACTGATGAAGAGTACATTACTGTCTGGTAGGTGTCACCTGACCTTGACCTCAATTGCACGGTCCAGTGACTAAGTTAAAGTTTTTGTATTTGGGCAGTTCCTCTGTAACCTTGCATGGTAGGATAACAATATTTGGCATACAAGTTGCTGCTGAAGAGTACATGACTGTCCGGCAGGTGTCACCTGACCTTGACCTCAATTTTACGGTCCAGCGACTACGTTAAGGTTTTTGTATTAAAGCAGTTCCTCTGTAACCATGCATGGTAGGATAACAATATTTGGTATACAAGTTGCTGCTGAAGAGTTCATGACGGTCTGGCAGGTGTCACCTGACTTTGAAATCAAATTCACGGTCCAGCGACTACGTTAAGTTTTTTTATAAGGTCCGTTTCTCTGTAACCATGCATTGTATATTTTAAATGATAACATTTTAATGCTATTTACGTAATGCTTATGACGTATTTTTGTTTGTTACTGATGCGGAATGGAGGCGAGACATTTTTCTGTGTCCACACTTGTTTAAACTTTAAAAGATACGTTTAGTTATCGGACAATGCTACGTGTACAAGGATGATAACTGTACACTTAACTTATAGCTTTGTTAAATAAATTTAACGATATCCTACATTTTCTTTCATTTATAACATGGATTCTAGTTTTTTTTAGTTGTGATAAGTCCTTCAGCAGGAAAACAGACAACCTTTGTTAATTATGGTTGTGTCGTACGTACCAAGGAGGAGTAAAGATCAAACCCGCGACCTTAATGTTGACAAGGACACGATCAATAGTAAGTACGTATACCTTACTACATTTGTATCTACCTGAACAATTAGACCATCGATACATAATATGAACTTTACTCGGGTCCATGACAACTTTGATGTGTTCCTACAGAGATGTTTATTTTGTGTATTTAAATCGTGTTTTAAGCCACTTTCAGCATTTTGTCAGCTATATATATCGTAGCATGCAGTTTTTACTTGGGAAAGAAGCCGGAGTATGCGGAGAAAACCAGGGACCTTCTGTAGCAAAACTGTCAATCCTTGTCAATTAAGATTGGAGTCCAGTGCACCCTGCCCACATTGAGACTAGATTCCGCAACCTCAGCAACTTAGTCATCGAGGCCCCTCTTTGCAAAAGATGACGACATATACACATTACATATTCATTTACATAATTGATTTCTCTCAAAATCATTATTTTCCTTTTAATTTAATTTTTTTATGCGACTTTATTTAAATCTGTTGTGTTATGTTGATGAAATTTATTTGAAGTTATTTGAAAACTACTGTATTATTATTATTATTATTATTATATACGTATAAACGATGAATAATTACTCAAATACTTGGGGGGGGGGGGCAGTAAATTTTTATCTTTACCAAATTATTTCTTCATCTCTCATTCTTCTCCAATAAATATTAAATGCCACGAAATAGCTGAAGATTGCACTGAGTTAGTCAGTACGTCGGTTCATCATACGTTTTCCGGACTTTCTTCTAAACGCTTGCAGATATTGAGATGATATTTGGTATTGAGTCAGCCATGATGAGTTACAGATCAAATTTTGAATATCGTTCCGGTCCATTGATTTATGACGAAATTATGGCCCTTGGACTTGAAATTTGCTAGTAGGGGACTGAGCAATACTTTCAGAATATTATGCAATCCTCAATATGATTAATTGAATAATTATCTTCCATTTTCATAAACAAGGGTCGTCGCTTCGGAAACAATAATTGTAATGGTGTATATGTATTAATAAAGTTGGCGACTTTTCATTTTTCAGTGACTTTATCTGAAAAGTTGTTTAAGCCACATTTATATTTAAAAATCTTGAAAATATACTGTTAGTCTCTACGTACTACACATCTAACGTTGACAGAACACTATGAATTAAGAACACAACCGGTTGATGTGGAGATTAAAATGTTAGAGTAACTAACCTTTGAACTGTATCCGAGAGTATAGCAGTATTTCCCTACCTTTTCTGAATACTAATAAAACTGAAATAGTGTTCGTTAATTGTCCGTTAAACATCAATCAATCTATTAGAACTGCATTGCGATATCTTTCATTGTGTATTTCGAAAATATATACTCATAATATATTTGTACGTTTTTGTAAACAAACAACAAAAACTATAGAAAAACAGAATGTTTAATTTTTCGTTCTATCGTGAACTAATTCAAAAGACTCCTGGACAGATCGTAAAGTCTGCTCCGCGAAGTTTTATAACGCAGGGGTTTTATGCGTTTCATGTTGTGTTCGTGAGTTTTCTGTCGGCCCTGGCTTTATAATACAGAACTTGTATTTGTTATCAACATCCCGCTGTTTATAACACAATATATATTCAAGAAGCAGACATGAACGTATAAAACCCGGATATGTCTCTGTACAATCATGTACATCATCATACAGTTTCGTTACAGTTACAGATCTATCTACGGCGAGATTAGAGCCATTTATATTAAAACGAGACACAAACCAAATAAAACACACTATATATCTGTATTTATTGAATAGAAAACTCTTTTTTGACCTGAAAATTTGTATATGTATACCTTCTTAATAAATTTACAGTTGACCACATAGTGCCGATCGAATTAAGACTTGAACTTATATCAACTGTGTGGACACGCCAGTGAAGATTTTGTTGAATAGATCAGACTAATCGGCTACCGAGTCCTCTATTTCAAAGTGAAATGAAAAAGTACTGATGTACGCTAATGTTGCACAATAAACAACTTTATTTATTGATGTCTAAACTTGTTTACTCTCTGCATCTGCAGATTGCACAGTCGAATTTCTTTCTGAAAACGGAATCTGATCCCATATAAATTGATAATCTAACTTAAATGAATTGTGCATCCAAATTACACACTTAGTAGGTTACGTTTTAAAAATTAAATAGAATTTCGTGCATAGCAGTCAAAGTTAAGGATGTAGTCCACCACACCTTACCTTTCCTACCGAAGGTCGGGGGTTTTCTCCGGGTACTCCGGCTTCCTCCCGCAATAAAAACTGGACGTCATGATATAGCTGAAAAATTGCTGAAAGTGGCGTTAAACAACATTCAAACAACAAACAAACACACCTTGTCTAGCTGTCATTGTCAGTTAAGGTTGGAGCCCACCACTACGTCACTGGCAGTCTTTGTCAGTTAAGTCCAAAACACCTTGTCTGGCAGTCATTTTCAGTAAACGTTCGAGTCTAACACGCCTTGCCTGGCACTCATTGGTAGGTTTGAATACACCACACCTTGCCTGGCAGCAATTGTTAGGTAAGGTTCGAGTCTTCCACGCCTAGCCTGACACTCATTGTAAAGTTGGAGTCCACCTTACCTTGCCTAGCAGTCATTGTCAGTTAAGGTTGGAGTCCACCACACCTTGCCTGGCAGCCATTGTCAGTTAAGGTTCGAGTCTAACACGCCTTGCCCGACACTCATTGTAAGTTAAGGCTGGAGACCACCACACATTGCCTAGCAGTCAGTGTCAGTTAGGCTTAGAGTCCACCACATCTTGTCTGGCAGTCATTGTCAGTTAAGATAGGAGTCTACCACACATTGCCCACCGTCAGACTCGAACTCGCATCTCTAATGGTTTGTGTCGGAAGTCAAGTTATGTCTAATGTCTTAATTTAAGAACAGAAATAAACAAAACAAGTTCACGCTCAACGCAACCCCACACAAGCCTTAAAAATGGAGAAAACTAACGATTTCCATATGCAAACATCAAAGTTTAAATAAAAACAAAATCCTTACAAGCGCATGCACAATAATAATAGTTATTTCAAGCATTATTTTTATGGGCTCCAACCGCCTGTTTTTGTTATAAACACAGCGGTAACTTTTTACCGATCTTGACAGAAACGGTGTACACGACCTGCCGAGTATAGGGATTCGCAGATTTCTGTTCAAATAACTATGTTGGCGTTTGTACCCTCCCCTCATTACCGATTGAAAATTGACAAATCTGTCAGGTGGATTTATTGCATCGTATGACGTCATGTGACGTTTTGTATTTTATGACAGTCTTAAGTAATAGTACCATCGAGTGAAACGTCTATTAAGTGATTCGTAACTATATTATAATCGTTTAATTTAAAAAAAAAGTCTGAACTGGGCATACACATCAATACAGTTGAAATTATATTGTTTAAAATGTTGCAGTAGAACGCACCCTGTCCGCGGTGAGACTTGAACCCGTAACCTCAGTGTTGACAAGCACGTGATCAATGGTAAATAACTACCTTATCCATGCCATCGGCCACCAAGGTCCCTTATTGAAAAAAAATAGACATTTGGTCAATGTACATGTAGTTAGTCTTGCTATTAATTAGCCGTGTTTCAATATGGAGTCTGACTACGGGGAAAATGTAGTCAAACCTTCATTGACCAGGGTTGCCAGTTTTCCTCCACTATAGAAAAAAAAGACCGAAAGTAGTGTTAAACACTACTCCAACAAACTAATTTTAGCTAGCAGGTTGGGGGCTCTCTCTTGGTACTTCAGCTTCCTCCCCCAATAAAAAGTGGACGCCATGATATAGATGAAAAATTGCTGAAAGTGGCGTTAAAACACCAATCAAACAAACAAACAATAATTTTAGCTAACCAAATGACGAATTGTTATAAATTACTAGCGAAAGTCGATGTGGTAGTTCAAACTTTTCACGTATGAGTAATATTCTCGACGTCGACACAAATCTATTATACAGGTCGAGGATAGAAAATTTCCCACATATATAACAATTGTAAAACGAGTGCAATCATGGCATAACGTTGAAACGGGTTTAATGCGTCTAACAAGATAACAAACTTTCTTTTATTTATAGATGGATGAATTCTGAACAAAGTTAAGCACTTCTTCTGAATTTCAAGGTAATTGGATGGGCATATGTAGAAGGTAGAAAGGAAGAACGTAACATAGGCAGATAGGTAATAGGAAAGAAGAAGTAAAGGTCAAAGTAAGTTAGATAGAAAAATCGGTAAGATTACAGGTAAGTTTCAGTTTGTAGTTTGGTAGTTTGGTTTATATTCTTGTTTACTTTTTCCAGACATAACAAAAAGTTAAGGAAGGAAAGGAAGAACGGAGAGAAGGAACTTAGGTCGGTAAGGAAGGAACTTAGGTCAGTAGGTAGGTTGATGTCAATTTGGTCGGTAGGTAGGTTGATGTCAATTAGGTCAGTAAGTAGGTTGATGTCAATTTTTGCTTTTTCTAGTCGTAAAAAAAGAGAGAAGGAAGAACAGAGAAAAGTAAGTAAGGCATAGGAAGGTTGGTGTTTTCGTGCTTTCGTGTATATTTTTAGGCACATACACAAATTAATTATAATTTCAAAAATACTTTGATATTAAAATATCTAGTATTCAACATATTTTGTCAATTTCAATTTCATTATTTATTATTCATGTTATATCATAAATTTTTTCACATTTATTGTACAAATTTAAAATAATCTGTTATCATTGAATTAAAGTAAATTACGTCTTATTTAATCCCTTTATTATGTCAATTTTGTACATAATATTTATTTCTCTTTCAATTAAAAATATTTCGTACCTATTTCACACCCAAATAAGAATCACACAGAGAAAGGTCTGGTATGTTGTATTTTCTTATATTATTTGTACCTAGATCATGATTACCAAAATCCACGTATTATTTGTCCATTTTTAAATGATTTTGTATACATACGGAAGACAAAATAGGATCGTTTATCTAGTGGCAGTACCTCCTCTCCGCTCAAGGATTTGAGAAACAGATGGTGGCAGTACCTCCTCTCCGCTCAAGGATTTGAGATACAGACGGTGGCAGTACCTCCTCTCAAAGATTTGAGATACAGATGGTGGCAGTACCTCATCTCCGCTCAACGATTAGAGATACAGATGTGGGAGTACCTCCTCTTCGCTCAAGGATTTGAGATACAGATGGTGGCAGTACCTCCTCTCCGCTCAAGGATTTGACATACAGATGGTGGCAGTTCCTCCTTTCCGCTCAAGGATTTGAGATACAGATGGTGGCAGTACCTCCTCTCCGCTCAAGAATTTGAGATACAGATGGCGGCAGTACCTCCTCTCCGCTCAAGGATTTGAGATACAGATGGTGGCAGTACCTCCTCTCCGCTCACGGATTTGAGATACAGATAATGGCAGAACCTCCTCTACGCTCAAGGATTAGAGATACAGATGGTGAGGCGATCTGACAGAATTAACCAGTGACATGTTCATTTCTTCCATGTTCTCTCTTGCTGATAGACGAAATATACATAATATTACTAAAAAGAAACAAACAGTTAATAATGGCGTTAAATCCCAAATAGTCTAATTATTGCAACGTTTTTACGTCAGAAGAACAATTTATGTTACTGGTGACAGTTTGGAGAGATTGTTTTGTGTTATTTTTTCATAGTGGAATTTTCAACTATATCCTGGTCAATTAAGGTTGGAGTCGAGTACACCCTGCCACAGTAATCTCGAAATCGTAACCAAAGCGTTGATAGTCACTCAGTCAAGCCAATGTTTATATATAGCATATTACAAAATATATACATTCATGACAGAAGGAAAACATTTGCATATAGCAGAATACAAAATAAATATACATTCATAGTTGGAAAATATTGACATATAGAAGAATACAAAATATGAACATTCATGACAGAAGAAAAGTATGTACATAAAGCAGACGGCAAAATACATACATCAACATGAAACAACGAAATGTTTTAATTGTCTGCAGGGGAATTTATCGGAGCAATACAGGCTAAAAGTCTGCACAGTTGGTGTGTAATCATGAAACAACTTATATTTTATTTACAATAAATGGCAATAAAATTAAATAAATTTTTCGAGTACATGCCCGTAGCATTGACGGCTAAAACAGTCGACCGAGAATAAATACAAGGCCAATACCGAATTAGCTAGTTCGTAACAATTTTATTAAATAACACAAAGAGTCCTTTTAGCTGGTCTGTATACACAATCAATATGACTAGCCAGTCTAACAAGAACATATGAAATTTCTACTAAAACGTACATCCTAGTATGACAAATAAACATAGGAAATATGAAACTAATCCCTTTTAAAATATAGAAGAAAAGTGCGACAATATTTCTGAGGCATACATATGAACTGACAGACATTAGCAAAATTAGCCCCCCCCCCCGACAATTTGTTATACATCGGCAAAAAGGTAAGTCCGGAATTTAGCATACATTTTCATGATGGCCTTACATGTCAGTATTGTTGTAAATATTATTAATCGTTCAAAGTCACTCTAGTCCTTCTATCTTACGCTCAACCTTACGAACCTTGACCAAACTATTCATTTCACTATATGAAATGTAATGAAAGTCCTTCTAGTTACCTGTCTGAAGCAGCCAAGAAGTACAGTACTGATCTGAAAGACCGGAAGTAAGATCGTAACCGAGCAATTTGATTTTCAATATTGCCCTGCTGACTGGAGAAGTTATTAATCTGGTAACCTCTTTATATTATTTCAGAAATCAAGATATTGATCATGTCGATTTGAACTTATTAAGGCTAACGTTTACGTATTATTTAATAAAATAAGAGATTACTAAGGTATAAACGATATGTACCTCCTTTTCGAGCGGCCATCAAAATCTCATTTGCAGTAAAAGGAAGATAAGCAAAACTGGTCACATCATAAGGTTACAATAAACCATATATTTAACATTGCATTTTCCAAATGGGGTACCTGCAATTAAGATTTTATGTGTGGAAATTCTCTCAATTTACAGCACCGAAAGCAGTTGCTTGTGTAAGTTGAAATGTTAGACTATATTATTAACAAATAAAAAAATATATGTCGTGCGGCAAAAATGACCGAAAACTTTGGGTGAAAAAAATCATCACTGAATGAAACTAACAAAATGTCTAATCTCCCCCCTTTTGTAAAAAAGCTCTATTTTCCAGGTTCTTATAAATGTTCCCCCAAATATAGAAGATTTTCAATCAATAATGTTTCTATTTTTTAATTTTAATATTTTGATATTTATAGAAGTCCAACATCCAATCAGATGCATCCGTGTATTTTCCTCTGATTACTATCTTCAAAAATTTCCCGGTGTAATGTAAACAAATAATTGGTTTATTGTAACCATCAGGCTACAGTGGCTATCTTTTATTATAAAAAATCCATAATAGAAAATACGTCATCCAACGAAGACAGATATGACCTGAACCAATTGTAAACTGATTTTTGTAGATGAATTGCGGGTATCCGTTTTAATGCCAAAATTGAACTGACCTGCGACGGATCAAGTTTTAACGTTTTTAATGACTAATAATATGAGGTTCCGATGCCTTTTAGGCGGGTTCAAAATTTAAATTGTTTCAATTTTATCACTTCAACGTGGATATTGCAGATCGCAGTTCAGTTTTTATTTCGTTATCTCGTTATCTCTGGAATTTCCTCGTTGTCGTCAACAATTGTACATTACGAAATCATGTCAGATCATGGAATTCTAAATAGTACTTCCATAATTATATCAGTTTTTTCTTCCAAATATTCTACGGTTTAACAATTACTAGAACTTTATAACCGTACACTTGATGCACTTTAAAACAAGACATGAACTGTATTTTGTGAATTTTGCTTACAGTTTGACATGAAGACTTACTACACAAAATCAAAGCATATGGGTTTTACGGAACTGAATTTAAATGGTTTAAAAACTGTCTTAATGGAAGATACAGCAGGCAGTTGTAACAAGAAATGCCCCATCCCCTATCTGCCTTCTTTAAGATGCAGTGCCCCAAGGGCCTGTACTTGGACCGTTACTATTTTTTTTTATATTTGTAAATAATATATCAGAAAATCGTATATTCATTACTAGACTATTTGTTGACGATACAGTTTGTAACTGCGTTCTAGCAGTCAGAATCGATTGAGTTTCTTGTTACTTGGTAAGATGCAGTACCCCAAATGGCCTGTACTTGGACCGTTACTTTTTTTTTATATTTGTAAATGATATATCAGAAAATCGTATATTCATTACTAGACTATTTGCTGACGATACAGTTTGTAACTGTGTTCTAGCAGTCAGAATAGACTGAGTGAATGGAGTATTTCTTAAGCTCACTTGGTTAGCGGGCTGGGTTGTATTACTGATACCCTTGGTGGTTTCCGTTACATTGGCACCAAATTAAAAACACCTAAGTAAGGATGACCGGGTTTAGGATGAACCGTCAAGGGTATAATAAGATGATTCTTTTTTAAGGAGGGATGATTGTAACATGAGGCCTATCTGCGTATTGTAGCTGTATTAAAGTCTTATTGTCTCTAATATCAAGTACATCAATCGACAATTCACTTTTAATGACGAATATATACCAGCTGTAAATTACACATATTTTGGAGTAATTTTCAGTTGTGATGGGAAAATGGAGTCTGCTTATAGACAACATTTGATACAATTCTGCTCGTCGCCTCAATATTATGCGGATATCAGAATTTCAAATTAGTATAAAAAGTCTAGAACAGTGATATAAGGCGTAAATTAGACAAATTTTATAATACGGATGTGAAGTTTATTGTGGTACAAGTTATACATTTAAACAAGAAAGAACTAAGTTAGAGGCGGCTTGTAACGGGGTTACCCGTATTTACTAAACCTGAATTAATTATAATGTATGGAGGGAAAGTTTGAAACTGGAGGAATAGAAGAAACTACAAAACGTTTTATACGTTTTTAATTGCCCAAAATATTGACCCTTCATATCTTTGCGAACTTATTCCCCCTCAGTTCAGGGAATGACTATTCTTTTAGAAACGAAGAAGACATTATTGTTCCATTTTGAATATTATCCCAAACAATGGACTCCATCGACAATACGAGAAAAAAACTAGATGCCTCCAAAAGAAATCCAGACTTTTCAACTTTTTTCTTTGAAACTGTCACAACTTGGGACCTCGGTGGTCATTGTGATTAGGCATCTACATTTTATCACCACCGTGTCGTCGCCACTAGGTTTGTGAGTTCGAGTCTCACTTTGGACAGGGTGATCTCGAATCCAGCCTCAACCGATTGTCAGTTTTTTTGCCAAAAGTCCGGGGTTTCCATCGAGTACCTCTGCATCTTCAGCTAATTGCTACTTTTGATCACGTGGTCTGTCAACACTGAGTTCTCGGGTTCGAGTCTCACTGCAGGCAGGGTGTACTCGACTCCATTCATAATTGACAAGGATTGCCAGTTTTCCTACCGAAGTACTCCGGCTTCCTCCCCAATAAAAAAATGGACGCTATGATATAGCAGAAATATTGCTGAAAGTGGCGTTAAACTCCATTCAAACAATCAAACATTCACTCACTTTGGTCTCATCCAATATTCATACATGGTCCTTCAAAAAAACAACAAAGAAAATCGACCGAACAGTTTAAAATTATGGGACGATTACAAATCCGGATTTAGACAAACATGTACAACACGGACCAAAAAACGAAAGCACAAAAACAGCGTGCATAAATTGTTACATAGTAATTTCCATATTTGCCCTGGTCTCAGCCGTTTTAGTTATTAGCCCAAAGGGCAAATATAGCACTGGAGAACACGCACTGGGCAATGGGAATATTTATATTAGCTACGGAGAACAAATAGATTATTACATGGCCGTTTCAATATTGGTCCTGGTATCAGCCTAAATCTATATCAGCGCGTGGGGCAGATACCAATGCCAATATGGAAATTACCATGTAATAATTTAATTTAAGTACATAAGTATTGAAGTCAAACGCGTTTGATTATATAGTTTTAACAACAATGCATCTTTTTTAAGGTTCATAACAACCCACTGTTGTTGAACGTCTACTTCATATTGTACAAGGTGATGAATTTAAATGATTTATATTCACTCTCAAGCTCGAAGTCACAATAAATTGCCTGACTGGGTAAAACATCGAAACGTTAAACTATACACCTATGTTCTTGCCTATATAGTATATACTTGAAGTATGGAGGATGTTATTTATCTAGACGTATGTCACATTTATTAGATAATAGAGTTGTTACTCTACATTAGTCTCGGCTAACGTGTGTAGGCTTGAATGACAACAAAGAAATACATAGGTAAGATTTGCCGTCTCCACGGCCTTCGACAGAGGCATTCAGAACCCTTAAGCAAATAAGAAGAAACTGGTATAACACTATGTGGTACTAAGCAAATAAGAAGGATCTGGTATAACACTGTGTGGTACTAAGCAAATAAGAAGGAACTGGTATAACACTATGTGGTACTAAGCAAATAAGAAGGAACTGGTATAACACTATGTGGTACTAAGCAAATAAGAAGGAACTGGTATAACACTATGTGGTACTAAGCAAATAAGAAGGAACTGGTATTACTAAGCAAATAAGAAGGAACTGGTATAACACTATGTGGTACTAAGCAAATAAGAAGGAACTGGTATAACACTATGTGGTACTAAGCAAATAAGAAGGAACTGGTATAACACTATGTGGTACTAAGCAAAAAAGAAGGAACTGGTATAACACTATGTGGTACTAAGCAAATAAGAAGGAACTGGTATAACACTATGTGGTACTAAGCAAATAAGAAGGAACTGGTATAACACTATGTGGTACTTAGCAAATAAGAAGGAACTGGTATAACACTATGTGGTACTAAGCAAATAAGAAGGAACTGATATAACACTATGTGGTACTTAGCAAATAAGAAGGAACTGGTATAACACTATGTGGTACTAAGCAAATAAGAAGGAACTGGTATAACACTATGTGGTACTAAGCAAATAAGAAGGAACTGGTATAACACTATGTGGTACTAAGCAAATAAGAAGGAACTGGTATAACACTATGTGGTACTAAGCAAATAAGAAGGAACTGGTATAACACTATGTGGTACTGAGCAAATAAGAAGGAACTGGTATAACACTATGTGGTACTTAGCAAATAAGAAGGAACTGGTATAACACTATGTGGTACTAAGCAAATAAGAAGGAACTGGTATAACACTATGTGGTACTAAGCAAATAAGAAGGAACTGGTATTACTAAGCAAATAAGAAGGAACTGGTATAACACTATGTGGTACTAAGCAAATAAGAAGGAACTGGTATAACACTATGTGGTACTAAGCAAATAAGAAGGAACTGGTATAACACTATGTGGTACTAAGCAAAAAAGAAGGAACTGGTATAACACTATGTGGTACTAAGCAAATAAGAAGGAACTGGTATAACACTATGTGGTACTAAGCAAATAAGAAGGAACTGGTATAACACTATGTGGTACTTAGCAAATAAGAAGGAACTGGTATAACACTATGTGGTACTAAGCAAATAAGAAGGAACTGATATAACACTATGTGGTACTTAGCAAATAAGAAGGAACTGGTATAACACTATGTGGTACTAAGCAAATAAGAAGGAACTGGTATAACACTATGTGGTACTAAGCAAATAAGAAGGAACTGGTATAACACTATGTGGTACTAAGCAAATAAGAAGGAACTGGTATAACACTATGTGGTACTAAGCAAATAAGAAGGAACTGGTATAACACTATGTGGTACTGAGCAAATAAGAAGGAACTGGTATAACACTATGTGGTACTTAGCAAATAAGAAGGAACTGGTATAACACTATGTGGTACTAAGAAAATAAGAAGGAACTGGTATAACACTATGTGGTACTAAGCAAATAAGAAGGAATTGGTACCCAAGATGAGGTACTTAGTCTTTTAATGTTTATAAATGATATGTCGCAAATATTGCTTGCTTATCAGATTGTTTGCCCGTGATAATAGTCCAACGTTTTGTTGACTTCCTCCTCCCCAGCCCTACTTCATTGCTGACAACCCCACGCGTGTCAGAGCAGCGGAAAGCTCGAACTGCAGAAAGTATATTGTTCTGTATATCTCATACAAGAGTGTATGCCTTAATCCCATTGATTATAATTGCAAGTCCCATTTCCGGTTTCCGGTAACTCTTACTCTGGATATTGTGAGAGTTACAAGTGAGAAACGCATGTCTGTAATAAATATGTGATTGTGCACATTATAGAAAAAACAACGTTAACATGATATTAAATAAATGTACGAAAATATTTATGTGAAGGAAAAATATTTTACAGTAGCGATTTAACATATCCCGAAAGTAGTTTTTATGCCAATCAAAAACACACAAAATTCTGTTCGTGTAATAATATAAAAATGTAATAGTGACATACATGTACTTATCATGGTATGAATTTAATAAAACAAACGCTAGAGACTACGAGAGGGAGTTTGTGTCTGTAAATTTATATATAGGAAAATATGTGAACCCGAGCGGTACAAAAGGTAAAATGTGTTCATAAAGGGCCAGTCCGTGGTAAATCAGTACATATTTGCGCCGCCCAAATGAATTACCACATTCAAATGCGTAAAAATGATTTTTAATACGATGTATCAATATTCCCTCATTTTACAACAGTTGTTATATACGCTCATTTTAATACAGGTAAGTAGTCTAAGCGTTTTATGCACGTCATATCAGAACCATGGCTTGGATTTCGTGCATAGTTAGTCCCTTTTCTGAACCCAGGCATGTCCTAAAATTGGGTGTAGTGGACCATCCAGTTCAAGATAGAGCTCGAGTTGAAGTTCGAGTTAAATTTCGAAATTTGAGCCAAATTTTGAGTACGAGTTGGAGTTCAAGTTACACTTCTACTTAGATGTAGAGTTTGAGTTAAACGTAGAGTTTTGTGGAAGAAAGCCCGAAATTCCATTCTGGATAATCTGTCAGAAAAACCACCGGGCAACGTTAAGTTTTTTAATATCGTGACACATGATTTTAAAATGTTTAGTTTTTTTCCCGCTCCAGATGACCCTACGTAAGGAAAAATAAATATGTGAGTGCTCCCCCCCCTTACGCGAGTGCTATCAGGCTCCTATTTTCTATATGTTGATGCGCGAGTTTGAAATAAACTGCAATCCATGTTGCAAACGTGTACACTTTTTTGTTTAATGGCTAACTACAGCCTGACTCTGTCCTCCATTCTGGGTTTGAATGAAGCTTTGTATTGATGATTATTGGAATGTTACCCGTTTTTACAGATGCGGTTCATTAACAATTTATTATTCATTAGGACAGAACAATTTGTGTCATCCCTGTTCAAAATAATTAAGTTGTTGTCAGAAATAATTATTTGGTTAAACAGAGTTTTTCGTATTTTTTTATTGATCCTATAGAAAGTATGCGTTGAAGGTTGATATATCGGGGAATTTATTAGTTTACGATAATTGGATAGGATGAAGTGGATCATATGGTTAGAGTTCGAGTTCTAAGTCTAACTCGAAGTTTAACTCGGATGATCAAATGGTAGTGTACCTCGAATTCTAACTAGAAATTGATATAAAATTATAACTCTTACTCGAAGTTAAACTCGAACTCGAAATTCAACTCGAACTTTTACTAGTACTTTGACACGAAACCGACTCTAACTATAACTCAATGGTTCATTACACCCAACTAGAAGACATATTAGGAAAAAGTTTGGACAACGCAACCCGTCTCCCGGATTGGAAGATTTTGACGGGCTTTTCGATGGATAGTTAAAATATTTGTCTTCCTTTTTATGCTTGTTTTGAAACTAGTTTTCTTCCAGTATGCATACATGTATCTAATCTCGGTACAATGTCGGGTTTCTCCAAATTAGAAGATCGACTATTCGATGGCTAATTATTTCAAAAACTCAGCGCTGTACTATGACATAAGAAAAAAACAGATCTAGAAGCTGTTTTACTGCATTTGAATCGAGGCTTATGGCTGCCTCATGTGCAGAAGTATTATATTGCCGTTAAAGTGTTTTCAAGCCGATTTCAGCTATATTTTATCTATCTGTTGGTAAAAGTTTTATTTCGCCCAAAAAAAAAACCAAGCAAATAAGCAAACAAAAAAAACAAAAACAAAAACAAACAAAAAGATCAATAAAATAATTAAAAAAACAGGTACATGTAGAAACAACAGCAACTACAACTGATTCAGGGCTTTACTTGCCGGATTACTTTTACAGTTTGCGTGCTCTGTAAAGCCTGTCCATGCTTTGTTCGAAGGTAGAGCGCGAAAGAAAATGTTACAGGAAGTTTTTCAAATATTGACCAATATCTTTCTAAAAATACGTCAAATGGAAAGCTCCGGGAAAAATTGCCCATGAAGGTACACTTGTTACTATATTTTAGACACCTGATTATATAGTAGACTTCAAGTAGTCCTACATTGTTGGCGCAACTGGAACCTGCAATATACAAAACTGGAGTGTAGAAGTACTGACATTTTGGGACTTGTTGATATGCCGAAGAAGGATGATGCGCAGTTGATTAGTTCCACATGCTTGAAAAACTGGCAAAATAGCGGTGTTTAGCGGGAATGTTTTTCTCACTAATGAGACAGCGTGAATGGTACCTATTTTTAGCCGGTTGAGATATCCTTGTCTCAACCCATTAGTGATATTAGAATTTCACGTTCCTTTTCCATAAAAATTGTATTACGGCGTCAGTTGTCGGTTCGGCAATAACATTCATAAAATATTTGCTTTTGTTCTGTTTTTTGTAGACGTCTTTGAGTTTCAACAGGAAAGAAACAAGATTAAATGAAAACTCATTTGCGGAAGTCCTTCGTTAAATTTCGTCCGCAAAGGTCAACCGAAAACTGATCTCTGTGTCAACAACCTTCCATGATCTAGAAAATCCTTTAACAAGATAATGTTATGGTTTATCACAATAGAGTAAGTTTGCCAATCATCGGACATGCGGGGTTCATCAGAAAGAAAATATATCTTTATCTCAATCTGTATTAAAATATTTAACAATTCTGCTGTTTGTTTGTTTGTTTGAATGGTGTTTTAACGCCACTTTCAGCAATTTTTCAGCTATTTCATGGCGTCTAGTTTTTATTGGGGGAGGAAGCCGGAGTACCCGGAGAGAACCACCGACCTGCGGTAGGAAAACTGGCAATCCTTGTCAATTAAGATTGAAGTCGAGAACACCCTGCCTGCAGTGAGAATCTAACCCGCAATCTCAGTGTTGACAGACCACGTGATCAATAGTAAACGAACTACCTTGACCACTAGGCCACCGAGGCCCCCAACAATTCTGCTGAATTCGAAATATGAGATTCCGGCATCCGAAAACCTCATTTAAACGAGCGTTTGATTGGTCACTTACTGCTTTATTCTTTCAATCGGATAACCTCCGTTCCTCCCCCCCCCCCCCCCGCAAAAAGTAGCAAATCCATTTGCCTCTGCATTATTTGACAATCTACTTTGTAGTCATGATATTTTCTCGCTGTGATTCGAATCTGTATTTGTTCAAGCTTAATTTCCCTTTCTCATTAATAAACCAAAGTTGTTTGTATGTTTGTTTGGTGATGATGTTTAACGCCACTTTCATCAATTTTCCAGCTATATCATGACATCCAGTTTTTATTGATGGAGGAAGCCGCAGTACTCTGAGAAAACCCCGACCATTATTAAGAAAACTGGCAATGAAAATTGGAGTCGAGAAAGCCCTGCCCACAGCGAGACTCGAACCCGCAACCTCAGTGATAGACCACGTGATAAATAGTAGGCGAACTACCCTAACCACTCTCTCACCGAGGCCCCCAACACGATTCATGCATGAATTTAGCACCCAAAAATAGAGTCCAACTATAAAACTACTGTTTACAGCGGGGAAATCTAGGAAACTTATACATGTTCACTGTTTTTTACGTCAATTGTTGTTGTTCCCAACTTTCAGCGTGTATTCAGTTAGATGTATATCATGACGTCCATTTTGTTTTATGGGGCGATGACTGAGCAGCCGCCGAGAATAACAAAACACAGATGTTTGCAGTCCTCATCAGTCACAGATGGTGTCGAACACACCTTGTCTGTTGTCCAACTATAGAGATTGTTGATGATGTATACAGTTTTTGCATTTTACTGGGAGCGTTATATCCAACCAGATTTTGACATTTTTAGCTGTTTGGTTTGTCTGATCATCAATCGACACGCAACTTACGTCAACAAATAATGTCAGCTGATTTTGATTGATTGAGGGACGTTGGATTTGTTGATTAGGTTAAATACAAAGAAAGGAAAACTCTTACAATCATTATATATTTAAAACGATCCACACAATTTGAAAAAATAAAACAAAATAAATGTTATGTTCACTGCAAAAAGTTATTTAGACTGCGCCTGTCTTGTCAATTGATCTAACAGATTTGTGAACTCATCATTTTATCAGTTTTCTACCGTCGTTCTGTAAAAGAAATTACAAAACACATGTTTTTTTTTTCCTTTTTCAAAATATTTTTATAATTATTTTCAGCTCATCGATAGAAAGAAGTCAAACTATTAGCTTAATATTTTGAAAAAGAAAACACGAAAACCGACTTTCCTTCATCGTTATCAATATCAGAATATACAGTCGTGCGTATTTGCTGGTCTTAACCAATAGAAATCCTTTTAAAATCTCATTTTGTAATTAAAAAATATTATTTCTTCAAAAAACCAGGAGTGTTAGAAGGAGCGCCTGAAATATAAGTGTTTCCAGCATAACGAATGACACATTTGTGTTGTATTTTAGTCATATATAAGGGTACATCAATTTTTGGACATGTAAATACAAGGATATTGAACTTCAGTGGACTTTACACTTATAGTTAGATGAAAATATTTTTTATTTCGAATATAAAACGTGCTGGTTAGTTAAATGTTTTACCAGGTAAATACTGCACAATTTCCAATGTACATGAATTATGAAAGAAACTATGACAACTATTATCCAGAGATCAAATAAAATATTTCCTAACGAATGTGGAATCAAATTATTGTGCAATATCCAGAGATGTCATGTTGGAATAAAAGTATTGTGTACGAGATGTCATACTGGAACAAAAGTATTGTGTACGAGATATCATACTGGAATAAACGTATTGTGTACCACATATCATACTGGAATAAAAGTATTGTGTACGAGATGTCACACTGGAATAAAAGTATTGTGTACCACATGTCATACTGGAATAAAAGTATTGTGTACCACATGTCATACTGGAACAAAAGTATTGTGTACCACATGTCACACTGGAATACAAGTATTGTGTACCACATGTCATACTGGAATAAAAGTATTGTGTACCACATGTCATACTGGAATAAAAGTATTGTATACCACATGTCACCCTGAAATAAAAGTATTGTGTACCACATGTCACATTGGAATAAAAGTATTGTGTACCACATGTCATGCTGGAATAGAGTATTGTGTACCACATGTCATACTGGAATAAAAGTATTGTGTACGAGATGTCACACTGGAATAAAAGTATTGTGTACCACATGTCATGCTGGAATAGAGTATTGTGTACCACATGTCATACTGGAATAAAAGTATTGTGTACGAGATGTCACACTGGAATAAAAGTATTGTGTACCACATGTCATACTGGAATAGAAGTATTGTGTACCACATGTCATACTGGAACAAAAGTATTGTGTACCACATGTCATACTGGAATACAAGTATTGTGTACCACATGTCATACTGGAATAAAAGAATTGTGTACCGCATGTCATACTGGAATAAAAGTATTGTATACCACATGTCACCCTGAAATAAAAGTATTGTGTACCACATGTCACATTGGAATAAAAGTATTGTGTACCACATGTCATGCTGGAATAAAAGTATTGTGTACCACATGTGATGCTGGAATAAAAGTATTGTGTACCACATGTCATACTGGAATAAACGAATTGTGTACCACATGTCACACTGGAATAAAAGAATTGTGTACGAAATGTCATACTGGAAAAAAGTATTGTGTACCATATGTCATACTGGAATAGAGTATTATGTACCACATGTCACCCTGAAATAGAGTATTGTGTACCACATGTCATGCTGGAATAAAAGTATTTGTGTACCACATGTCATACTGGAATAAAAGAATTGTGTACCACATCTCACACTGGAATAAAAGAATTGTGTACGAAATGTCATACTGGAAAAAAGTATTGTGTACCATATGTCATACTGGAATAGAGTATTGTGTACCACATGTCACCCTGAAATAGAGTATTGTGTACCACATGTCATGCTGGAATAAAAGTATTGTGTACCACATGTCACACTGGAATAAAAGTATTGTGTTCCACATGCCACACTGGGATAAAAGTATTGTGTACTAAATGTCATACTGGAATAAAGTTTTGTGTACCATATGTCATACTGGAATAAAAGTATTGTGTACCACATGTCATACTGGAATTAAAGAATTGTGTACGAAATGTCATACTGGGAAAAAGTATTGTGTACCATATGTCATACTGGAATAGAGTATTGTGTACCACATGTCACCCTGAAATAGAGTATTGTGTACCACATGTCATGCTGGAATAAAAGTATTGTGTACCACATGTCACACTGGAATAAAAGTATTGTGTTCCACATGTCACCCTAAAATAGGGTATAATGTACCACAGGTCACCATGGAATAAAAGTATTGTGTACGAGATGTCATACTGGAATAAAAGTATTGTGTACCACATGTCATACTGGAATAAAAGTATTGTGTACCACATGTCACCCTGAAATAGAGTATTATGTACCACATGTCACACTGGAATAAAAGTATTGTGTACCACATGTCACACTGGAATAAAAGTATTGTGTACTAAATGTCATACTGGAATAAAGTATTGTGTACCATATGTCATACTGGAATAAAAGTATTGTGTACCACATGTCATACTGGAATAAAAGTATTGTGTACCATATGTCACACTGGAATACAAGTATTGTGTACCACATGTCACACTGGAATAAAAGTATTGTGTACCATATGTCACACTGGAATAAAAGTATTGTGTACCACATGTCACACTGGAATAAAAGTATTGTGTACTAAATGTCATACTGGAATAAAGTATTGTGTACCATATGTCACACTGGAATAAAAGTATTGTGTACCACATGTCATACTGGAATAAAAGTATTGTGTACCATATGTCACACTGGAATACAAGTATTGTGTACCACATGTCATACTGGAATAAAAGTATTGTGTACCATATGTCATACTGGAATAAAAGTATTGTGTACCATATGTCACACTGGAATACAAGTATTGTGTACCACATGTCATACTGGAATAAAAGTATTGTGTACCACATGTCACCCTGAAATAGAGTACATGTATTATGTACCACATGTCACCCTGGAATAAAAGTATTGTGTACCACATGTCACACTGGAATAAAAGTATTGTGTACCACATGTCACCCTAAAATAGGGTATAATGTACCACAGGTCACCATGGAATAAAAGTATTGTGTACGAGATGTCATACTGTAATAAAAGTATTGTGTACCACATGTCACACTGGAATAAAGTATTGTGTACCATATGTCACACTGGAATAAAAGAATTGTGTACCATATGTCATACTGGAATAGAGTATTGTGTACCACATGTCACCCTGAAATAGAGTATTATGTACTGTCACCCTGGAATAAAAGTATTGTGTACCACATGTCACACTGGAATAAAAGTATTGTGTACCACATGTCATCCTAAAATAGGGTATAATGTACCACAGGTCACAATAAAAGTATTGTGTACGAGATGTCATACTGGAATAAAAGTATTGTGTACCACATGTCACACTGGAATAAAAGTATTGTGTACCACATGTCACACTGGAATAAAAGTATTGTGTACCACATGTCATACTGGAATGACACGTGCGAACTATTTTATAAAAGTATTAATAGACACAAGTAACATTTTTAACAACGAGAAAAGACGAAAACCGACTTTCCATCATCGTTTGTCAAAACAAATATCGATAATTTCTACTGAATGCCACACTGAGCGGATTAATAATTTTCTTCTTGATTGGACATGCTTTTTAATTTTTAATACCACAATTTGCTGAATTAACGGCTGGCGTCTATTACGTAACTTACATCCGATCATCGCCTTCTATCAATTTCCATACTCACAACTGCAATTAATAGTTGTCATTGAAAATAAACAGACACACACACTTCAACGTTCAAATAATCACTATTAGTTACGTATTATGAACAAGAAAACACCAAAACCGACTTTCCGTTGTCGTTTGTCACAAACAAATATCGATAATTTCTACTGAATGACAGACCCCATGGATTAATAATTTTCTTGTCATGATCCAATATGATGTCAATGACGTTTCCGTCTGGCGAAAGTCGATGTATGTTATTTGATAAAAAACAAGCAATATACAGGTTACCTCCCCTGTCAGTAGTCACAGCTTCAGGTGCACGGAAGTGTGCAGGTGTACATGTAAAACGTACTTCTCCCCAGAGTTTGACACAGCCTACTTTGTTATTTTTAATGTCGGTATAATAGACACTATCCTGTGGACCCAGATGTAGGTATTGAATCCACCCATCAGGTATAGTTATTGTAGTTGTATGCTTCCCTTGTTTACTGAGGATGTAAATCTTCCCATCAGTACCACCAACACAGATCTTATCACCGACAACAGCTATACCGCCACACCAACCTGGTACAGAATGTGTACCACCCGACTTCATTGATTGCATGTCAACAAACTGTATTGACTTCTGGTCAGGTAGGGATACTACAGCTTTATCTTCACCTGGTATAATAGCAATACCAAATGGTTTACCAGATAACGTACAATCATGTAGGTACTCACCACGGTCACTGTATACCAGTAGCTTGGTACTTCCCTGGTTACACAGTAGTAGACGGTTGTCGTCTGTCACAGCAATACTGGTTATCTGGACATCACCGGTAGATTTAATATCAAATTTCATGTCAAAGTCGAACTTTGTTGGCATCTGAATTGTTGTCGGTAAAACCTGAGCTTGTTTTGATTTGGGTGATTTATACTTGATCGGACATGGTGCAGACTCAATGTGTACTGATCCGAAGGATTCAACTACGGGTTGTTGCTGTGGTGACTGTTTGAACGAAATTTTAGAGGTCAACATCGATGATATCATTTCTTGTATTTTAATATCGCAGTCGGAAACTTTCCGTTTGTACGAGTTTAATAAAATAAATAGGTGGTTCTCTGATCCGTGTGTTGACACAAGATCTAATTTGGTGGCAACCTCGTCCAGAGACTCCATCATTTGCGATACTGTTTCCTTATCGGATTGTATTTGCTTCTCGCATTTCGTCTTTGCTGATTTGATTTCAGATATCACTTTCCTTTCGAGATCATCTAGGCGTTCCAAAATTTTGGATTTAATGAGCGAAACATTTCGCATTGCATCTGATTCTTCATCATCTAGACCCTTTAAATTCTCTTCGCGGTTGCTTATAAGTTTTTTCAAAGTTCCAAGTAAATTTGATACGGTACTAGATACATCTTCCAACATTATTGATCTTCGCACTCCTTTTGAAGCAACATCCACGGGAGCAAATTTTTGACAGGTCCGGTGTGTTTCAGCCATACAGGAACGGCAGCATAGACAATCATGTTCCGCGCAGAAAAAATCAAGCACCATTTCTTCGTGTTTTGTACAAGAATTTGTTACAGAATATGTTTCCTTGGGAAGCAATCCAGAACCGATTAAATGATGAAAGGCAAAAGCTTTAAATGAACTATGGGCATTCACACAGTCCTTACAGAGGTTTTCTTGGCAATCAGTACAATACTTTACGGCCACTTCGGGTAACATTTCCTTACGTGAGCATGGATCACAACTGGGCTTGGACGATGCCATTCTTTTCTGAAAAAAGTTTAAGAAAAAAAAACCTTAAAATGTAAAATGTATACATGTAGTTATAATAATATCGTTTGCGTTTTGTAAATGAGGTTTAACGCCATTGTCAGATATTTTTTCTGATATATCATGGCGTCTAGTTTTGTACTGGGTGAGGGAGCCTGAGTACGCGTAAAAAAATCCCCGACCTTCGGTAGGAAAACATCAATTAGTATTGGAGTTGAGCACACCCTACCAGCGGTAAGACTGGAACCCGCAACGTCTGTGTTGACAGGCACGTGATCAATAGTAGACTACCTTGACCACTCGGCCACCGACACCTCGCTAAAGTTATGTTTAAAAAAACAAGCATCTTGATCTTTACAGACATTAATATAAGATATTATGTGACCGTTGATGTAAATAATTATTACTTGTTACTATGTTTTCGTCATAATTGCTCACACTGTAAGAGAGTAGATATCAATGTTAAGCAACAACACGCATACAATGTAATTTAAAATGGTGGAATAAACTCGTCTCCTCCGAATCACACTTTTATGACTGGAAGACGGGAATAATAATCTATGAAAATGCAATAAGTTCATCAACCAAATACCTTTCGAGTGGATTATTGTTATATCGAGCCAGAACGAGTTTTCAAAGCAAAGTGAAGCAGTTATTGCTGTTATTTAAATTATTTTTTCAACATTAAAATTAATTGTTTAATGATTTAGTGAAAAATCTTGCACCTCCATTCATAGCAAGAATAATTTAACTTTTTGACAATAACAAAACTTGGAATTCGGAATAAAAAAGCTGCAATGGTGTATAAAAGAAATAAACGGATTTCTCAAAGGTAACTCGACTTCAACCTTGACAAGATTGCCATTTGTTTGCTAAACTGACCAAATCTACCAAAACAAAACACGCTAGCTAATATCAACTCGTTTAATTTTAATATGTAAATTCGCAAACAATTATTCGCCGAAGACAAATACACGAAGATATATTCATATAGTGAAGACAATAATGGCGATTATTATACTTTACTGTGGTAACCATTACGAAAATAAATTAGATGTTACGAGCAATAACTTCTTTTTATCGTTCAAAACTGCACGTTGGTAAAATAACAGGGAATTTGCACGTAGACAAAATAAATAATTTGTTCGACGTGCCACAGCGAGCCAAATTTGAAAACAGGAAATGACTAGTTATTTATTCGAGGAGCGAAAACGCGCCAAATTAAAAAGGGTTACTCAGTTATGACCACACAGTCCCCATGTTTTTGTTTGTGTTTAGTTCAGTATAATAATACAGTTATGGCCTTTAATTGACTTCAGGTAATATCCAAATTATTAAATCTCCAAAGAGTTATTTTTCTTAATTTATTAAATACGGATATAACCTTCGTTAAAGGGGAGAAAACACTAATCCAATTCTTGAAGATTTTCTAATAAATTTGTTATTTTTTAATTAGCGCAGTTCTTTTACCTTAAGTTTAACTTGACCGACATCATATATATCCAGAATCGTGCTATAGATTCAAATTAATCTGAGGTACATGTAGAACCCACTGTAGTGAAGAGGTACATGTAGAACCCACTGTAGTGAAGAGGTACATGTAGAACCCACTGTAGTGAAGAGGTACATGTAGAACCCACTGTAGTGAAGAGGTACATGTAGAACCCACTGTAGTGAAGAGGTACATGTAGAACCCACTGTAGTGAAGAGGTACATGTAGAACCCACTGTAGTGAAGAGGTACATGTAGAACCCACTGTAGTGAAGAGGTACATGTAGAACCCACTGTAGTGAAGAGGTACATGTAGAACCCACTGTAGTGAAGAGGTACATGTAGAACCCACTGTAGTGAAGACGTACATGTAGAACCCACTGTAGTGAAGACGTACATGTAGAACCCACTGTAGTGAAGAGGTACATGTAGAACCCACTGTAGTGAAGACGTACATGTAGAACCCACTGTAGTGAAGAGGTACATGTAGAACCCACTGTAGTGAAGACGTACATGTAGAACCCACTGTAGTGAAGAGGTACATGTAGAACCCACTGTAGTGAAGACGTACATGTAGAACCCACTGTAGTGAAGACGTACATGTAGAACCCACTGTAGTGAAGACGTACATGTAGAACTCACTGTAGTGAAGACGTACATGTAGAACCCACTGTAGTGAAGACGTACATGTAGAACCCAATGTAGTGAAGACGTACATGTAGAACTCACTGTAGTGAAGACGCAGACAAAACTTCGAATTTTTAACTGACAAAAAAAACTTTCAGCAGGCATGAATTTTCTTGCAAATTTTGATTTTAAATGCTAAAGTGTGTCTATGTATTTCCACTATGGTCCCATGTTAATCCATGTTTCTTAGGCAGCCATCTCTATGATTTAGGAGTGGCACCAAAAAGAGCAGAACACTTCTACAACATTGCAATTATTTTGAAGAGAGGTTTTTCATACAAGAGTAATTAAATTTCAGAACGCATTTGCAACCATGTTGTATGTACCTAAAGTTGCTCGAAACAAAAAAAAAGAGCTATCATGGCTTCGTTTCTTCATAATTTATTTGAAATGTGTAAAACAGTCTCTGGGGAGAAGCCGTATGTATGTTATTTCCATAGGGTACTATGTTAAGGTTTTTTTTTCCATTATATCAACCATCTTGGATTTAGGATCGGTACAAGAAAAAACAAACTTTGTAGAGGAACATCTGAGGTGCATGCACATTTCTACAATATTAGAATTCTTTGTGTATAAAAGTGGTTTGCCAGTAAACACATTTTGAAATTTCAGCAAAAAAGAACCCATTTACAGCCCTAGCAAACGGTTTGTCTACAACTTTTTAATTTTAAAATTCAGCCAATCAGAACACACATAGGCATCCCTGTTAAATTTCTAATAGGCTAAAAAACTAACAAAACTAACAAAAGTAACATAACTATCATAGCTTAATGTTTGCCTTGTTTAGTTTAAATATGTTGAATGGTTTCTGAGAAGGAGCCATTGCATATGTCCCATATGGTCATAAGTTAAAATATGTTCCATGGTGGCGGCCATCTTTGATTTAGGATCGTCACAAATAACTTTTAACTTTGTAGCGACCATCTGAGGTAATATACATACTTCTTACTGCTAAGTGGGGCCTCGGTGGCCGAGTGGTCAATGTAGTTCGTCTACTATTGATCACGTGGTCTGTCAACACTGAGATTGCGGGTTCGATTCTCACTGCAGGCAGGGTGTACTCGACTCCAATCTTAATTGACAAGGATTGCCAGTTTTCCTACCGCAGGTCGGGGGTTTTCTCCGGGTACTCCGGCTTCCTCCCCCAATAAAAACTGGACGCCATGATATAGCTGAAAAATTGCTGAAAGTGGCGTTAAACACCATAAAACAAACAAACAAACAAACAAACTTACTGCTAAGCAGTTAATCAGAAGAAGATTTTTGAGATTATCAGCCAAGAAGAATAAATAAATGGCCATGTCAGCCATGTTGAATTTCCACTCGGCTCGAAAAACTCGACATAATGAGATTTCAGACCTTGTTTCATTTCTGCATTTATTAAAATGTTCAACGGTGGATTTGGGATCGGAACAAACAACTCGAACTTTGTAGAGGACCATCTGAGGACCATCTGAGATACATTTCTGTAATATCACTGCTTACTCGTCTTAAGCACCTCGGTGACCGATTGTTTTTATTGGGTTCGGGTTACTCAATTTCTGTCTTTGTGCTTTTGGTTGTTGTTTTGTGTTGTATACTTTTTGTAATTGTCCCTTGACTTTCGGCTCTTGTTGTTTGGTCGGTTCCTTTCTGACTTGTTTATCAAATTAAAATCTGCCAAGCAGTTTGCGAGTTTTTTTTTCATTTCAGCCAATTAGAACATACTTATGGCTATCTGGCTATGGGAGACATGTTTAATATTAGATCAGCGCCAAACATCAAAACTTTGTTAAGAGCCACCTAAAATAAATAAAGTGTGGTTCCAATTAGAAAATTGGCTGTTGAGGAGATTGAAAATGTGAAAAGTTTACGGCCCATCATAACAATGACGGACGCCAAGTAATCACATTTCCCTTTGGATTACTTGAGTTAATACCTTTTATAAGGTTCAATAAAAGGAGAAATATATTGACATGTCCCGACTAATCAAAATACAACATACTAGTAGGCAACCTACCTGCTACTGGTACACAATGACTACAGATTTACTCTATACAAACAACTTATGTACCATGTTTGCATGACAGCCGATTGATCCAAGAAAAGGAGTAAAATTAGCTTGATTGAAGTTAAATTGATTATTTTCATGAAGAAAAATATCTAGAGTATAGATTTATATTTGAACCACACGAACATGTTTATAACAGCGTGATATTGCGAAATGTGCCGAGTCAGACCTGCGTCAAACAATCCGCTGTTTTGTCTATGGAGAGCCAAAGAAAGCGTTGGACAGAAGAGGATTCTCGAACAGCGGTAACATGTGCCTGTCAAAAAAAGTCATGTGACGCTCGCATTCACATGTAGGCTGTTGTCTTATTCATATTAAAAACAAAATACAAAAGTAAAAGAAAAAGCAAACAAACAAAAATATATAACTCGGCGACAGCGATGTCCGGCTTGGAACATATTGATAAACACCCCCACCCCCACGTTTACTCAAGCATTTAGTATGACCGCAGCCCTACAAAAATGTGTCAGTGAGGAGATCTGGTCATGTTGTAACTAAGTACAGGGACAGTCTATACCATCGAAGGGTATTGATGTATCATCGCCTTTTCTGGCTACCTCAAAAGATAGGGAATTTTAATCGAAATACTTAATATATTGTAACATTTATGAGACTTTAAAATTATATATGTAATTTTTCAAACATATGCCATTTTAATATTAGTATTGCATTTTATAAGGGTTAAAATTCAATTGCAAAATAAAAAACTGTATTTTTTCTAAAATAACGTACCAGGTAGCAATGATTAATGCATACTAAGATCAATTTCTCTCATTTACAGGGTTCTCACTAGGATTTTTTTATGGTGAGTCTTAGGACTCATCACTTTTTGGAATGATGAGTCCCAATCTGTCTTGATGAGTCCATCAAGTTGACTCGAACCAAACTACCGGTACTGCATGACGTTACTAGTACCATGATTAATACATTAAGTTTTGGTTTGTAACATTGTGAACATCTTCATGTTTTATTTGATACTAATATCCCTGTTTGAAACCCATGCATTACTCTGTGACAGCTTAATCTACATGTTTCCAGAATGAAAATATATTAAAAGTATTTGTTTTGGTAGTTTTGCTTTGTGTCGACTTACTATTGTATGATATATATCCGTTTACACTGTCTGGGTGTACTTAGAAGTAAGAAGCTGCTCAGGGTTGAGGTATTTTTAATTCAATTATGAAATTTGCTGTGAAATTTACATATACTAGTATGGCATGAAATTAGTCCAGATAATTTAATGGGGGCTTATTTGGTAACCGGTTACAAAACAGTTACATAAAAACATGTACTATTACATAATAGTTACATAACTACTCATTAACGAAAACAGTTACAAATTGGTTACATCTATATTTATGTATATAATTTTGCAAAAAAGTTAAGGGAAGAGAATTATGAATTAACACCATTTAGTTTTGTTGGTTTTTTGAAGTCTGCATGGCTTCATCTGGGAGAAAATGTATAGGTTCAGTGTGATAAGAGGCAACACCTCAGTTTAAATAATTTGACTAATTGTATAATACATAAATTTCAAAGCACAATATTAAAAGTAGTTATTAAGTTATTCAATAAATTTTATAAATTTTGTTTAATTTTCCCCAATCCAAAACTTGACAATATTTCTGCTTAACCTCATCTGAAATAACAAAAGTTCATTCAACATTTAATCATTATAATATTTTTTAATCATTGCAATGAGGTCACAAGCCAATTGTTTCACATAATCACATTTTAAAAACACCGAAAACGATCTTTCTCCTGCAAATATTTTCTTTGTAACCTTTGACTTTGTATTACATTATTGGTTATGTAAACTCACAAAGATTCCAAGCTCTAGCTAGTCACTGATAATTAATGGAAATAATTAATTTATTATCAAAAAGAAAACTTTTTAAATCAAGTTGCAATCCAGGTGTTTCACTTAATTACCGTTTAAAAACTATGAACATCGAAAAACGTGTTTGTTTAATTTTGGCACGATTTACAAGAAAGATATTATAATTATGGTTTATAAAAACTTGCTTTTTTTTAAATAATTCATAAATTTCTAAAAAATTATTTAAATCATGTTAAAGATTGTTTAGATTTTTGTTAATTCAGCCACTTTTTATCGATCACTGTCAGAGATCAAATATATTTCACCTGCTGTGCATCACAGCTAAAAATAGAAGTACACCCGGTTGTAAAAGTGTCATTCAGTATGGTTTAGGTAAATCATGTGCTGTTATTTTAGGGACACAAACGATTTGACTGAGATGCGTCCCGAGGATGCACGGAATCTAGTAATGGTGCATCCTACACAACTTAGACGCGTCCAGGACGCATATACGCGTCTTAACGAGAACCCTGCATTTACGAAAGTAAATACATCAAATCAACAAAATACAATCTTTGATTATTCAAAAAAGATTAAACAAGAATAAAAAACACTTTTTCTGTTACACACCACCAAAACTGGCGACGGTTGTTTATTGTATATGACCGGCTTCAACAAAAATGATACGGTCGGTTTTACGGTGTGTTCCGGGAACGATGCTCTACGGAAAGGCACGATAAATGCCGATCTCATCCACTCCCCCCACTTAAACATAGATCAACGTGACTATAGGATTTCGAAAAGGTCAATGGACATTAAATGTGCTGAAATTTCAAACCCGGTCTATAATAACGGCAACTGTACGTGCATGCCCTTGAGCCGAATGGGCGTTACCACTACGTCGGACCATTAGACTTCTTTGGGATTTATCAATTACTATAAAATAATGACATACTCCATCCTAACGGGCACTTCTAGATTATATATCGATCATAAGTCTTTCTTTTTTGATAATTGAAAAATTCATCCATTATAATTTTATCTTAAAGAAACATATATAGCTAGATGTCACCCCCCTTTTAGCTTTACGTAAATTACAAAACGAAAGTAGTTTTTGTGGATAAACAAAATAACATCAGTTGGTAAAGGAATATGTTGTGAAAAATATGTGTTGTATGTTCAATTACCAATTAACAATGTGCATAACGATACATTAATGATTTTAAATCACCTTTTCAATTAATTCATAATTTGTTTACCTTGTGTCAGAGTAAACAGTGTGTCCCAAATGTACGACAACGGGAAAACCTATTATGAGGAGTGTGAAACCCGGATGTTGTTATGTCTCCGATAAAATAAAGTTGTGTAAATTTTGCAGCGCCTTTTTAAATTTATTTATTCAAATTTAATTGGAATCTCAGCAAATTATTTCTTTAATGCTAACATTAACATAAATTAAAATAAGCGAAATATGATTAAATTTTCTATGTAAGTTTCATCTAATTCCATTCAGTATTTTGCTATGAGGTGAGCATAGAGAACGTGTAACGGACATCCCGTCACAATATACCCCTAGCCGGAATGGGGGACTAGAAAAATAAAGCAAACAAATAAAGACCCCCCTATGTTTAGATTGATGTATTAACGTTAAGTTTGTGACTGTAGCGGAGCAGTATCTAGAATAAAACTATTGTAAATATAATTAGGTATCTAAACCTAGGGGATCTAAACGTAGGGGCCGGTGCTAAATTCTCCGACCCTACCCAATACTCCGTAGTTTTCCAGTAGCAGTCAAAATCGTGTTCCCTGTGTCCCATCCCACCCCTTTTTCTATTGATTTATTGTTTGTTAACTTGTTCCCGTCCTGAATATAGCTGAAATACTGCTTGCTGGACGTAAAGCAAACATCCAATCAATCAATCAATCAATCAAACTGTGTAATAGTTACCTACCCGATGTCAACATGTGTAATAGATACCTATGCAACGTCGACATTTGCAATAGTTACCTAGCCAAAGTCCACATATATAATAGTTACCTACCCGATACCAAGATGTGTAATAGTTACTGACTCGATGCAGAAAAGTTTAATAGTTACCTAACCGATGTCATAAATATAATAGTTACCTACCCAACCAACGTCGAAGTTAAATAGTTGTAATAGTTACCTACCTGATGTCCATGTGTATTAGTTACTTACCCGATGTCGACATGTGTAATAGTTACCTACCTGATGTCCATGTGTATTAGTTACTTACCCGATGTCGACATGTGTAATAGTTACCTAAACGATGTTGACATAAGTAATAGTTACCTCCAGGAATAGTTACATACTTGAGGTCGACATGTGTAAAAGTAACCTAACATATGTCCACTGGTGTATTAGTTATACGTACCGACGTCTACAAGTTTAATAGTCATCTACGCGATGTTGACATGTGTAAAATTTATAGAATCGATGACGACAAGTGTAAAAAAAATACCTACCCGATGTCGACGAGTGTAAAAGTCCTTACACGATACCGCCAAGTGAAATAGTTACATACCCGATGTCGACAAGTCTAATGGTTACCTACCCAACGTTGACTTGTGTAAGCTACCAACAGGAGTTACCGACCCGATGTCGACATGTGTAATAATTGCCTACCGAAGGTTAATTAGTATAATAGTTACCTTACCTATGATGACATGTATAGTAGAGTAGTTATCTGCCCTAAGTCTACAGTGTAATAGTTACCTACCCGATGTCAAACGGTGTAAAAGTTACCTACCCGATGTCAACATGTGTAAAAGATACCTATCCAATGTCGACATTAGCAATAGTTACCTAGCCAAAGTCCACATATATAATAGTTACCTACCCGATACCAAGATGTGTAATAGTTACCGACTCGATGCAGACAAATTTAAAAGTTACATAACCGAAGTCGATAAGTGTAATAGTTACCTACCCCATGTCGAAGTTAAATAGTTGTAATAGTTACCTAAGCGATGTGCATGTGTATTAGTTACCCGATGTCGACATGTGTAATAGTTACATATGCGTTGTCGACCAGTGTAATGGTTACCTACCCAATGTTGACTGGTGTAAGTTAAATACACGATGTCGACAAATGTAATAGTTACAAACCCGATGTCGACAAATGTAATAGTTACCAACCCGATGTCGACAAATGTAATAGTTATCTCCCGGAATTCACACATGTATTAGCTAGATACCTGAGGTTGGCATCTATTTTAGTTTCCTATCTAAGGTCGACATGTGTAATAGTTACCTACCCCAGATGTTGTCATGTGTACTAGTTAACTACCGGATGTCGACATATATACCCCGTAATAGCTAACTACCCCAGTCGACATGTGTTATACATGTAGTTACCTACCCGTTGTCGTCAAGTGTACATGTAACAGATACTTACCCCGATGTCGACATATAATAGCTATCTACCTTTGTCAACATATGTAATACATGTAGTTACCTACCCGTTGTAGTGAAGTGTACATGTAATAGATATCTACCAGATGTCGACATGTGTATAAGTTACCCAACCGCAGTTGACATGTGTATTAGTTACCTACCCGTTGTCGTCAAGTGTACATGTAATAGATATCTACCAGATGTCGACATGTGTAATAGTTACTTCCTGGAATTTATATGTGTAAGAATACCTGATGTTGACATGTGTATTAGTTACCTACCCGATGTCGACATGTGTATTAGTTACCTACCCGATGTTGACATGTATGATAGTTACCTACCCGATGTTGACATGTATGATAGTTACCTACCCGATGTTGACATGTATGATAGTTACCTACCCGATGTTGACATGTATGATAGTTACCTACCCGATGTTGACATGTATGATAGTTACCTACCCGATGTTGACATGCATGATAGTTACCTACCTGATATTGACATGTATGATAGCTACCTACCCGATGTTGACATGTATGATAGTTACCTACCTGATATTGACATGTATGATAGCTACCTACCCGATGTTGACATGTGTGATAGTTACCTACCCGATGTTGACATGTATGATAGATACCTACACGATGTTGACATGTATGATAGTTACCTACCCGATGTTGACATGTATGATAGTTACCTACCCGATGTTGACATGTATGATAGATACCTACCCGATGTTGACATGTATGATAGTTACCTACCCGATGTTGACATGTATGATAGTTACCTACCCGATGTTGACATATATGATAGATACCTACCCGATGTTGCCATGTATGATAGTTACCTACCTGATATTGACATGTATGATAGTTACCTACCCGATGTTGACATGTATGATAGTTACCTACCTGATGTTGACATGTATGATAGTTACCTACCTGATGTTGACATGTATGATAGTTACTTACACGATGTTGACATGTGTGATAGTTACCTACCCGATGTTGACATGTATGATAGTTACTTACCCGATGTTGACATGTATGATAGTTACCTACCCGATGTTGACATGTATGATAGATACCTACCCGATGTTGACATGTATGATAGTTACCTACACGATGTTGACATGTATGATAGTTACCTACCCGATGTTGACATGTATGATAGTTACTTACCCGATGTTGACATGTATGATAGTTACCTACCCGATGTTGACATGTATGATAGTTACTTACACGATGTTGACATGTGTGATAGTTACCTACACGATGTTGACATGTATGATAGTTACCTACCAGATGTTGACATGTCTGATAGTTACCTACCTGATATTGACATGTATGATAGATACCTACCTGATATTGACATGTGTGATAGATACCTACCTGATGTTGACATGTATGATAGTTACCTACCTGATATTGACATGTATGATAGTTACCTACCCGATGTTGACATGTATGATAGTTACCTACCCGATTTGACATGTATGATAGTTACCTACCCGATGTTGACATGTATGATAGTTACCTACCCGATGTTGACATGTATGATAGCTACCTACTCGATGTTGACATTTATGATAGTTACCTACCTGATGTTGACATGTGTGATAGTTACCTACCCGATGTTGACATGTATGATAGTTACCTACCTGATGTTGACATGTGTGATAGTTACCTACCTGATGTTGACATGTGTGATAGTTACCTACACGATGTTGACATGTATGATAGTTACCTACCCGATGTTGACATGTATGATAGTTACCTACACGATGTTGACATGTATGATAGTTACCTACCCGATGTTGACATGTATGATACTTACCTACCCGATGTTGACATGTATGATAGCTACCTACTCGATGTTGACATGTATGATAGTTACCTACCCGATGTTGACATGTATGATAGTTACCTACCCGATGTTGACATGTATGATAGATACCTACCTGATGTTGACATGTGTGATAGTTACCTACCCGATGTTGACATGTATGATAGATACCTACCTGATGTTGACA
The DNA here is from genome assembly GCA_944474755.1 of Limnoperna fortunei. NCBI lineage: Eukaryota > Metazoa > Mollusca > Bivalvia > Mytilida > Modiolidae > Limnoperna > Limnoperna fortunei. The sequence goes on along the minus strand of OX104112.1, from coordinate 26,299,627 downwards.
TGTATGATAGTTACCTACCCGATGTTGACATGTATGATACTTACCTACCTGATGTTGACATGTATGATAGTTACCTACCTGATGTTGACATGTATGATAGTTACCTACCCGATCTTGACATGTATGATAGATACCTATCTGATGTTGACATGTATGATAGTTACCTACCCGATGTTGACATGTATGATACTTACCTACCTGATGTTGACATGTATGATAGTTACCTACCCGATGTTGACATGTATGATAGATACCTACCTGATGTTGACATGTGTGATAGTTACCTACCCAATGTTGACATGTATGATAGTTACCTACCCGATGTTGCCATATATGATAGTTACTTACTCGATGTTGACATGTATGATAGTTACCTACCCAATGTTGACATGTATGATAGTTACCTACCTGATGTTGACATGTATGATAGTTACCTACCCGATCTTGACATGTATGATAGATACCTACCTGATGTTGACATGTATGATAGTTACCTACCCGATGTTGACATGTATGATACTTACCTACCTGATGTTGACATGTATGATAGTTACCTACCCGATGTTGACATGTATGATAGATACCTACCTGATGTTGACATGTGTGATAGTTACCTACCCAATGTTGACATGTATGATAGTTACCTACCCGATGTTGCCATATATGATAGTTACTTACTCGATGTTGACATGTATGATAGTTACCTACCCAATGTTGACATGTATGATAGTTACCTACCCGATGTTGACATGTATGATAGTTACCTACCCGATGTTGACATGTATGATAGTTACCTACCCGATGTTGACATATATGATAGTTACCTACCCGATGTTGACATGTCTGGTAGTTACGTACCCAATATTGACATGTATGATAGATACCTACCCGATGTTGACATGTATGATAGTTACCTACCTGATGTTGACATGTATGATAGTTACTTACACGATGTTGACATGTATGATAGTTACCTATCCGATGTTGACATGTATGATAGTTACCTACCTGATGTTGACATGTATGATAGTTACTTACACGATGTTGACATGTATGATAGTTACCTACCTGATATTGACATGTATGATAGATACCTACCTGATATTGACATGTGTGATAGTTATCTACCCGATGTTGACATTTATGATAGTTATCTACCCGATGTTGACATGTATGATAGTTACTTACACGATGTTGACATGTATGATAGTTACTTACACGATGTTGACATGTATGATAGTTACCTACCCGATGTTGACATGTATGATAGTTACTTACACGATGTTGACATGTATAATAGTTACCTACCCGATGTTGACATGTATGATAGTTACCTACACGATGTTGACATGTATGATACTTACCTACCCGATGTTGACATGTATGATAGTTACTTACACGATGTGGACATGTATGATAGTTACCTACACGATGTGGACATGTATGATACTTACCTACCCGATGTTGACATGTATAATAGTTACCTACCCGATGTTGACATGCATGATAGTTACCTACACGATGTTGACATGTATGATACTTACCTACCCGATGTTGACATGTATGATAGTTACCTACCCGATGTTGACATGTATGATAGTTACTTACACGATGTTGACATGTATGATAGTTACTTACACGATGTTGACATGTATGATAGTTACCTACACGATGTTGACATGTATGATAGTTACCTACCCGATGTTGACATGTATGATACTTACCTACCCGATGTTGACATGTATGATAGTTACCTACACGATGTTGACATGTATGATAGTTACCTACATGATGTTGACATGTATGATAGTTACCTACCTGATATTGACATGTATGATAGTTACCTGCCCGATGTTGACATGTATGATAGTTACCTACCTGATATTGACATGTATGATAGATACCTACCTGATATTGACATGTATGATAGTTACCTACCTGATATTGACATGTATGATAGTTACCTACCTGATGTTGACATGTATGATAGTTACCTACCCGATGTTGACATGTATGATAGTTACCTGCCCGATGTTGACATGTATGATAGTTACCTACCTGATGTTGACATGTATGATAGTTACCTACCCGATGTTGACATATATGATAGTTACCTACCCGATGTTGACATGTATGATAGTTACCTACACGATATTGACATGTATGATAGATACCTACCCGATGTTGACATGTATGATAGTTACCAACCCGATGTTGACACGTGTATTAGTTACAAACCCGATGTTGACACGTGTATTAGTTACCAACCCGATATCGACATGTGTAAAAGTTATCTACCCGAGGTATACAAGTATAATAGTTCCGTTGCCGATGTCGAGATGTGTATAGTTATAGAGACCACGGTCGTTTTCATTAAGGCTATATTGTACTCAGACCACACGACATATTAGATTAAAATTAAACACAATAAAATATAGATAATGTAAAAAGTATATTTTAATATAAAAAAAAACAAACAAACAAACAAACAAAAACCCCAAATGCATAAACAAATTCAAACTGTCATGACTGTGTATTTCGAAAACGGTCGTTGCTATTTACAGCAATTCAACAATTAATTTTCACTCCAAGGAAATCAATACCTTTTATTAACACTATATCTTAATGTTGTGGTTCTTCTTTTTTCTGAATTTTTTTAAATTTCTATTCTGTAAAGCGACAAAATAAATAATTTGACTCATTCTTTTGGAATGTTAAGAGTTGACATTCATTTTGATGTATATATTTAAGTGAGATAACTAGTAAATTCTTTCGTAAATGCTACAAAGATAACTAGAGTTATGTCCCTCCTATTGACAAAATGTGTCTATCCAAAGTTTTGAAAATGCTACTTTCATTGTTGTCAAAAACCAAATTTACTATTTGAAAAATTTACGATTTTTGTTTGTTCTTGGCCGGCGGCAGGATGTTAAGGTGAATGTTAGAATCTGTTTTGTGTGGAGTTTGTTACTGTGACATCATCTTTGTCCTGGATTAAATGTCAAAATCAAAGCAGATGTGTTTTGTTTCGTCCCACCATTGGGAGTGTTCCCCCATGTCCGTAACAAAAGGTTGTTAATAATCTGTTATCGATCACGTGCCTGTCAACACTTGGATTTCGAGTCTCACTGTGGGCATGGTTTGGTGGACTCAAATCCTACTTATGATAAATAACAAAGTCTACAGTCACTCTGTGGTAATACGAAACCCAACCGGGACATACACAAATTGATTTTTGTTTGTTTGAATGGTGTTTTAACGCCACTTTCAGCAATTTTCCAGCTATTTCATGGCGTCCAGTTTTTATTGGGGGAGGAAGCCGGAGTACCCGGAGAGAACCCCCGACCTGCGGTAGGACACAAATTGAACGATACTTATATACAATCTGTGTGGATTAATTCTTACTGTTTTACTGTTTACTTCAATCAATCAATCAATCAATCAATCCAACTAACAAAGAGAGAGAATACGAAAACTTAGTTTAATTCGTGCATCTACATAACAAGTATCGTACACGTTTTGAGTTTTAAACATAAAACACATATAAAGCAAACATAACAAAAACATTCACAACGTATACAGACAGCACATAGTAAAACAGTAGCTAAATGAGACAAGGACATGCCATCATTGCAAAAACATCACATATTAAAACAATAAAACATGTACCAAACAAGGCAAGATAAGCACGTATTAAGACAATACAAAGAGTAGTATACATGTATAAAACGTAATTAACAGATAAACAATAACATCACGAGCAGGATTACTAGTGAGTAGACTAAGTGCAATCATTTAAGCACGAGCAGAATTGCTAGTGAGTAGACTAGGTGTAATCATGTCAGCATAAGCAGGATTACTAGTGAGTAGACTAGGTGTAATCATGTCAACATAAGCAGGATTACTAGTGAGTAGAGTAAGTGTTATCGTTTCAGCACGAACAGTATTACTAGTGAATATACAAAGTGTAATCATGTCAGCACGAGCAACATAACTAGTAAGTAGAAAACTTTAGTTTAATTCGTGCAGTGTAATCATGTATGCACAAGCAGGATTACTAGTGAGTAGACTAAGTGTAATCATGTCAGCATAAGCAGGATTACTAGTGAGTAGACTGAGTGTAATAAGTACGAGCAGGATTACTAGTGAGTAGACTAAGTGTAATGATGTCAGCACGAGCAGGATTACTAGTGAGTAGACTAAGTGTAATCATGTCAGCACGAGTAGGATTACTAGTGAGTAGACTAAATGTAATCATGTCAGCACGATCAGGATTATTAGTGAGTAGACTAAGTGTAATCATGACAGCACGAGTAGGATTACTAGTGAGTAGACTAAGTATAATCATGTCAGCACGAGTAGGATTACTAGTGAGTAGACTAAGAGCAGGATTAATAGTGAGTAGACTAAGTGTAATCATTTCAGCACAAGCTAGATAACTAGTGAGTAAACTAAGTGTAATCATGTCAGCACAAGCAGGATTACTAGTGAGTAGACTAAGTGTAATCATGTCAGCACGAGTAGGATTCCTAGTGAGTAGACTAAATGTAATCATGTCAGCACGATCAGGATTATTAGTGAGTAGACTAAGTGTAATCATGACAGCACGAGTAGGATTACTAGTGAGTAGACTAAGTGTAATCATGTCAGCACGAGCAGGATTACTGGTTAGTAGAATAAGTGTAATCATGTCAGCAGGAGCAGGATTACTAGTGAGTAGAATAAGTGTAATCATGTCAGCACGAGGAGGATTTCTATTGAGTAGACTACGTGTAATCATGTCAGCACGAGTAGGATTACTGGTTAGTAGAATAAGTGTAATCATGACAGCACGAGCAGGATTACTGGTTAGTAGAATAAGTGTAATCATGACAGCACGAGTAGGATTACTAGTGAGTAGACTAAGTGTAATCATGTCAGCACGAGAAGGATTACTGGTTAGTAGAATAAGTGTAATCATGTCAGCAGGAGCAGGATTACTAGTGAGTAAACTAAGTGTAATCATGTCAGCACGAGTAGGATTACTAGTGAGTAGACTAAGAGCAGGATTAATAGTGAGTAGACTAAGTGTAATCATTTCAGCACAAGCTGGATCACTAGTGAGTAAACTAAGTGTAATCATGTCAGCACAAGCAGGATTACTAGTGAGTAGACTAAGTGTAATCATGTCAGCACGAGTAGGATTACTAGTGAGTAGACTAAATGTAATCATGTCAGCACGAGTAGGATTACTAGTGAGTAGACTAAATGTAATCATGTCAGCACGATCAGGATTATTAGTGAGTAGACTAAGTGTAATCATGACAGCACGAGTAGGATTACTAGTGAGTAGACTAAGTGTAATCATGTCGCACGAGCAGGATTACTGGTTAGTAGAATAAGTGTAATCATGTCAGCATGAGGAGGATTTCTATTGAGTAGACTACGTGTATTCATGTCAGCACGAGTAGAATTACTGGTTAGTAGAATAAGTGTAATCATGACAGCACGAGCAGGATTACTGGTTAGTAGAATAAGTGTAATCATGACAGCACGAGTAGGATTACCAGTGAGTAGACTAAGTGTAATCATGTCAGCACGAGAAGGATTACTGGTTAGTAGAATAAGTGTAATCATGTCAGCACGAACAGGATTACTAGACTAAGTGTAATCATGTTAGCACGAGTAGGATTAGTAGTGAGTACACTAAGTGTAATCGTGTCAGCATGAGAAGGAATACTATTGAGTAGACTAAGTGTAATCATGTCAGCACGAGCAGGATTACTAGTGAGTAGACTAAGTGTAATCATGTCAGCACGAGCAGGATTACTAGTGAGTAGACTAAGTGCTATCATGTCAGCACGAGCAGGATTACTAGTGAGTAGACTAAGTGTAATCATGTCAGCACGAGTAGGATTACTAGTGAGTAGACTAAGTGTAATCATGTCAGCACGATCAGGATTACTAGTGAGTAGACTAAGTGTAATCGTGTCAGCATGATCAGGATTACAAGTGAGTGGACTAATTGAATCATGTCAGCACGAGCAGGATTACTAATGAGTAGACTGTGTAATCATGTCGGTACTAGCAGGATTACTAGTGAGTAGACTAAGTGTAATCATGTCGGTACGAGCAGGATTACTAGTGAGTAGACTAAGTGTAATCATGTCAGCGCGAGCAAGATTACTAGCGAGTAGACTAAGTGTAATCATGTCGGTACGAGCAGGATTACTAGTGAGTAGACTAAGTGTAATTATGTCAGCACGATCAGGATTATTAGTGTGTAGACTAAGTGTTATCATGTCAGCACGAGCAGGAGTGGACTGTGTAATCATGTCAGCACGAGCAGGATTACTAGTGAGTAGACTACGCAGCGATGTTAAGGCAATATTGTAAAAATACATAAAATTGCATGCTGCAATATAAGCGGATCTTTTAGGGACAATTTTGTACGAAAACAGTTACAAATTGATACATTTTTTTTTCTTTTGGCAATGAACAATACATCCTTGTTTTAGTTCTTTTAGCCAAATATTAAACATTTTAAAAGAAAGAAGTCACGTGACCAAAACACTTTTTTTAGCAAAGTACATTTAAAGCAGGAGGGCCGTGGGTTACGGTCATTTCTAATTGAAAACAAGTACCGGTATTAGCTCTCCTAAAAAGCTAGCCGCCCCTAAGCTTTATTTTTCTTTGTGGACAAAAATACGTACTGTTTTTTTAATCTTAAATCTCAATATGTATTATTATTATTTACATCACTTCATTATAAGTACACTATGTTTAGATATGTTATGGGTGTAGAAGGCGTTTGCCGACAACATGATATAGGTGTAGGATGCGTTACCCTAGTTTGTGGTGTAGGTAGGATGACCACAAGGTATAAGTAGATCAGTTAATTGGTAGGTAGAATGACCATATGTTATAAGTAAATCAGTTTGTTGGTAGGTAGGTAGGATGACCACAAGGTATAAGTAGATCAGTTAGTTGGTAGGTAGGTAGGATGACCACAAGATATAAGTAGATCAGTTAGTTGGTAGGTAGGTATGATGACCACAAGGTATAAGTAGATCAGATAGTTGGTAGGTAGGTAGGATGACCACAAGGTATAAGTAGATCAGTTAGTTGGTAGGTATGTAGGATGACCACAAGGTATAAAGTAGATCAGTTAGTTGGTAGGTAGGTAGGATGACCACAAGGTATAAGTAGATCAGTTAGTTGGTAGGTAGGTAGGATGATCACAAGATATAAGTAGATCAGTTAGTTGGTAGGTATGTAGGATGACCACAAGGTATAAGTAGATCAGATAGTTGGTAGGTAGGTAGGATGACCACAAGGTATAAGTAGATCAGTTAGTTGGTAGGTAGATAGGATGACCACAAGGTATAAGTAGATCAGTTAGTTGGTATTTAGGTAGGATGACCACAAGGTATAAGTAGATCAGTTAGTTGGTAGGTAGGTAGGATGACCACAAGGTATAAGTAGATCAGTTAGTTGGTAGGTAGGTAGGATGACCACAAGGTATAAGTAGATCAGTTAGTTGGTAGGTATGTAGGATGACCACAAGGTATAAGTAGATCAGTTAGTTGGTAGGTAGGTAGGATGACCACAAGGTATAAGTAGATCAGTTAGTTGGTAGGTAGGTAGGATGACCACAAGATATAAGTAGATCAGTTAGTTGGTAGGTAGGTAGGATGACCACAAGGTATAATTAGATCAGTTAGTTGGTGGGTAGGTAGGATGACCACAAGATATGAGTAGATCAGTTAGTTGGTAGGTAGGTAGGATGACCACAAGGTATAGGTAGATCAGTTAGTTGGTAGGTAGGTAGGATGACCACAAGGCATAAGTAGATCAGTTAGTTGGTAGGTAGGTAGGATGACCACAAGGTATAAGTAGATCAGTTAGTTGGTAGGTAGGTAGGATGACCACAAGATATAAGTAGATCAGTTAGTTGGTAGGTAGGCAGGATGACCATAAGGTATAAGTAGATCAGTTAGTTGGTAGGTAGGTAGGATGACCACAAGGTATAAGTAGATCAGTTAGTTGGTAGGTAGGTAGGATGACCACAAGGTATAAGTAGATCAGTTAGTTGGTAGGTAGGTAGGATGACCACAAGGTATAAGTAGATCAGTTAGTTGGTAGGTAGGTAGGATGACCACAAGGTATAAGTAGATCAGTTAGTTGGTAGGTAGGTAGGATGACCACAAGGTATAAGTAGATCAGTTAGTTGGTAGGTAGGTAGGATGACCACAAGTTATAAGTAGATCAGTTAGTTGGTAGGTAGGTAGGATGACCACAAGGTATAAGTAGATCAGTTAGTTGGTAGGTAGGTAGGATGACCACAAGGTATAAGTAGATCAGTTAGTTGGTAGGTAGGTAGGATGACCACAAGGTATAAGTAGATCAGTTAGTTGGTAGGTAGGTAGGATGACCACAAGGTATAAGTAGATCAGTTAGTTGGTAGGTAGGATGACCACAAGGTATAAGTAGATCAGTTAGTTGGTAGGTAGGTAGGATGACCACAAGTTATAAGTAGATCAGTTAGTTGGTAGGTAGGTAGGATGGCCACAAGGTATAGGTAGATCTATTAGTTTGTAGGTAGGTAGGATGACCACAAGGTATAAGTAGATCAGTTAGTTGGTGGGTAGGTAGGATGACCACAAGGTATAAGTAGATCAGTTAGTTGGTAGGTAGGTAGGATGACCAGAAGGTATAAGTAGATCAGTTAGTTGGTAGGTGGGTAGGATGACCACAAGGTATAAGTAGATCAGTTAGTTGGTAGGTAGGTAGGATGACCACAAGGTATAAGTAGATCAGTTAGTTGGTAGGTAGATAGGATGACCACAAGGTATAAGTAGATCAGTTAGTTGGTAGGTAGGTAGGATGACCACAAGGTATAAGTAGATCAGTTAGTTGGTAGGTAGGTAGGATGACCACAAGGTATAAGTAGATCAGTTCGTTGGTAGGTAGATAGGATGACCACAAGGTATAAGTAGATCAGTTAGTTGGTAGGTAGGTAGGATGACCACAAGGTATAAGTAGATCAGTTCGTTGGTAGGTAGATAGGATGACCACAAGGTATAAGTAGATCAGTTAGTTGGTAGGTAGATAGGATGACCACAAGGTATAAGTAGATCAGTTCGTTGGTAGGTAGATAGGATGACCACAAGGTATAAGTAGATCAGTTCGTTGGTAGGTAGATAGGATGACCACAAGGTATAAGTAGATCAGTTCGTTGGTAGGTAGATAGGATGACCACAAGGTATAAGTAGATCAGTTCGTTGGTAGGTAGATAGGATGACCACAAGGTATAAGTAGATCAGTTCGTTGGTAGGTAGATAGGATGACCACAAGGTATAAGTAGATCAGTTAGTTGGTAGGTAGGTAGGATGACCACAAGGTATAGGTAGATCTATTAGTTTGCAGGTAGGTAGGATGACCACAAGGTATAAGTAGATCAGTTAGTTGGTAGGTAGGTAGGATGACCACAAGGTATAATTAGATCAGTTAGTTGGTGGGTAGGTAGGATGACCACAAGGTATATAGGTAGATCAGTTAGTTGGTAGGTAGGTAGGATGACCACAAGGTATAAGTAGATCAGTTAGTTGGTAGGTATTTCATATTTAAAGTAAAAATAATTCTAAGAGTTTCATCCATATACATGTGAGCAGTTACCTACAGTTACTACAGTTTCTTTCACATCCATGAATGTTGTAAATTGCAACTTTTTACAAGATAAGGAACAATCAATTTTATTCTCTTTTGTTTGTATCCACATCCTGCTGAACTAGACATAACTCATATTGCCCATGTCATCCAGTTTACAAGCTAAGATTAAATGTCTAAACAAAAAAAATCAATTTTATTCATTTTCGTTTGTATCCGCATCCTGCTTAACTGGACAGAACTATAATATTCCTCATGTCATCTCTTAGGGACCGACCATTTAACTTGAAGGGGGGCCTTGGTTTTTTCCTAAATAAATATTTTGAAAATGATTTTTGATGAAAAAAATATTTTGGAAGCAGAGGGTAAGAAAAAAAATATCCGAAGAAGGATTTCATTTATAAAATTATGCTAATAATGAACAGAAACATTCTGTCGCGACGCCTTCAAAAAATAAATATTCTGACCAAAACAAAAAACCAAGGCCCTCCTTCAAGTTAAATGGTCTGTCCCTTATACAAGCCAAGATTGAACATTTAATGTCTAAACACAAAATAAGCCTATTGTACATAGCTATTTGTACATAGTTACCAACAATGTCGGATTAAGGCTTCAAAAACTATATAGTTGATGAGAACTTTGAAAACGATTTTCGACAGAAACTGTATGTCGGACGTTCTCAATCCGAACTTATATGGTTGTTATTTATTTTTGTCAACCTGAAGTGACTTTTCAAAACATGAAGTTAATGTTGTTTACAGAAATGTCCTGTACCCGACAATATTTGCTAGCTAGGCACTTTTGTCACAGTACTTTGACAGGAATTTGACCTTGACATTATTTTCAAGTTCATATCTAAGTGGGAGGGGCGAGAGGGGGAGGGTCCATTAACAGGTTATCAATTTTTTATTTTTCCCAAAACAGAAACAGTTAAAATAATGATAACAGATAACATCAATTTACATAAGAAAAAATCTCAAAACCAGATAACAGCAGAATGTCATCGATTGGCAATAATATTAAAAACAAACAAGGTTTTTGTTTTCATTATAACAGTTAACAACAATATCAAATGTTAAGAAAACAGATAACAGCTAGTAGCTGAAAAACAGGTAACAGTTTATTAAAAAAAACAGTTAACACACCTGTAAAAAATGCCCAAAACACTTTAACAGAAAAGATCTTCCAATCCCCCTAATGTAAGGATGACGTGGCCCATCGCGGCTTTATTGTAAATGTCCTTGGATGTTATGCCAGATCACATCCTTACTACATATACGTTTTTCTCAATTTTAGTCCCAGATATAACACATATATAGACAACACTCGTCCATTGTCAGAAAATACAAGTAATACAGTTTATTGTACGAGCCTTAGAAACGGATAGAGCATTTCTTACATGTTTCGCGGCGAGTACAAATACACTTTATATTTCTGACAATGTTTGAATATTATTTTTATTCTGCAACCCGAAAATACATACAATGTATACTAATGTAAAACATGATAGTCTGACATCACAAACAAATATCGTATTCGACAACATGCCGTAAACCAGAACAGAATACTAAATATTGTTAGAAGTTAGGAAAAGAGTACCCGGAGTTGACGTCACCATTTACAAATGAAGCTTAGGTTCGTATTTGTATAGTTGAAGCGGTAAATATAAAACAAGGTTTTCGGTGTTTGAGAAGATGAATTCGTAATGATCAGTACGTTGTTTGTTTGACCAAATAGTGTTTAACGACACCTTCATCAATTGTTTAGCTATATCATGACGTCCAGTGTTTACTGGGGCATAAATCCATACCGACCTTTAGTAGGAAAACTGGCCATCCTTGTTAATTAAGTTTGGAGTCATGCAAACTCTTTCACGCAATGAAAATTGAAACCGCGACCTCAGTGTTGAAAGTCACGTGATTCACTGAGCTAAATTATAATAAAAAAAATGGATTCAAGAACTATTTGTGGATGTTAATATAAAATGTCATGTAGTTTTTCTTTCACAGAAAAGTTTCTCCTTTAACTTTTTTATTGTTGAATCTCTGTAAGTCGTGAAATATTTATTTTCAAAATTATTTTAAATATGTTGCCGGTAATCGAGTCTACAATTCGATGACATTTCACACATATTTTATGAAGGGAATGCGTATTTTATGCTTGTTTACAAATGAATAAGATGTGCATTGCCCGACAGAATATTATATGGAATACTTAGGCGTTTCGAGCCTTTCCCTAACGGTCAAAATATTCCTGGTTTGATCATATCATTTAAGTGTTGTTTTGTATGGATGTTTGTTTCAGTATTGTTTTACGCCGTTGTCAGAAAGTGTTCGCATATATGTTTATTTTTGTTGGGGGAAGGAAGAAAGCTGGAGTAACTGCTGAAAACTCTGGACATTCAGCAAAAAAAATTAATAACGACTGAAGTTGAGCGCAGCTAGTCCAAGTCAGGCCCAGTCTCTTAATCTCAGTGTTGACCCGCCGGTGGTACATAATACATGACTAACTACTAGGCAGACCCTTTTTGTATAAGAGAAATATTATTTTCATATTTTTCAAACCTAATATTATACAACAACTGCACTTGAACGAGATCAATATGAGATTTTATGGAGCAGCGTAAAATAATATTGAACAAGGCGAAGCAGAGTTCAATATTATTATACCCTCGCCATAAAACCTCATACTGATCAAGTTCAAGTGTAGTTGTTTTATAACATAATTTATGGTGTCTTGAAATGGAATATGCAGGATTGTTTTATTCCCGAACGTGACTGTCTTTCATAATGTTTATTTCTCGAAAATTGTTAAAATATCGACATAATCCATGACGAAATGATTCCAGTGATTTTTTTCTTTTATAATGCCCCATCCTCAGTCCTTGCTTCTGCATAAAATTTACCAGGAATTGAGTTCCCGAGGGTCCGCAAATTTACCAGGAATTGAGTTCCCGAGGGTCCGCCATTTCCAAACTACATATCCGTTTCATGTAAATATTTCGTAAAGAACCCGATGGTTTGCTCTGTCGACTTAAGAGTGTTGACAGCATCTCTTTCCGTAATGATTTTATTTATTTACAAGTTAGTAATATTTGCAGATCTTCACTTATTAGCACTAGAACTTTCCGTATTACGTTCACTCAATGACGTTACCATGTTTACAACCAACAATATAATTCGAAAATAAGTTAGAACGATAATTTTGATTGGTTTAGGGAATTAAAGAAAGAAGATTTGATTGGCTATCGTATTTCCGTTGAAAAACAGCACTTGCTACATGTAGGTATTTTCATTCATACATTTCTCACGAGAGTGCAATATGGTGTTTTATTGAGTAGAATAAGTTTTTTGCAAACCAGTATGATAGGAAATGGAAAGTCACGTGTATGGATTTAGGCCAATAGGAAAAAGACAAAAATACAATTATGTAATAAATTGAAATATTGTGCCATAAGTTCAAAATACTTAATTTACGCTGATTTTTTATGACGTCATTTCTAAATACCTTATGTACTAATGACGTAGGTGTAAATCACATCATAGTAGGTACAGTATGATCGGCTAACTGAATGTTCTTATCTACAGACACCTACATTAATGATTAATCAAGTCACTTTACAAACAATAAACGTTAAAACAAGATAATCGATATAGGCTTCAAATGGCGAACACAAATTTATAGCTTGACCTTCCACTGTTTTAAGTCTTTGTACTTCTTATAAGTCAAAAAGTGTTTCTTGGCGTTAAATGAGCTAACTTTTTGAAATGAGATCTATTCTGGTGTGGAATTTATTATCGATCATGCATTACGTAATACTACAAAATTTTAAAATGCATTATTTTTATCAAATCATCTTATGAATTCCCATAAAAACAAATACATTCACATTCTATTATGTGAATATTAGAAACTGCATAAAAACTACAAGGCTTAAGTACCCTAGAAATTCTGACATAACAAAAGAAATAAAATTGAAAATAATCGATAAAGTCAAATTTATAATCATCTACATTTTTATGTAAAGATACGAATGCAAAAAAGATATGAAGCTTGCTTTATCAAGCATGAAATAATCAAAACAAAAAAATATAATGATAAAATTGAACTGAACAAGTCTTTCTAACATATACATTACGTAATATAACGTAACAAAATCTAAAAATGCCTTTTTATTATCAAATTATCTAACTAATTAATAAAACAAACACCGATATATACATTTTATTTTGTAAAGATAAGAATGCATTAAAAAAAATACTAAGCATACCCTATAAATCGTGAAATAATCCAAGAAATAAAATTGAATCGATGATCCTATCTAGCGAGGTCAAAAGCGCATTAATATACAATTTTGTTCAACTTTACTACTCCTTATTAGATTAGGACAGAAAAATGTATTTTAAAGCTAGGAGGATTTAACAAATACGAAAAACTGTAACTGAAATATTTTCTTAAGCATTAAATTAGCCATTTTATCACTTACAACATGAACTATATTGTAGAGTATGGTTTTTACCTTTTTGCTCAATTTACCCGAAAACAATTATATATCATTAAGAGATAATAAGAAGAGATCGAACATATGATAAATGTTAATTAAAGGGCGTCGCGGATGACTGTAGTCGGAGCATTTTGAAGATTACTTGACAACGTAACGTTTCAAGAATTTCTCAACAACAAAATTACGTCGGAAATTGATGTTAGTTTCGTATCGTATTTAAGTGTCAATAAACTGTGGAATGGTAGTTTTTTCTTCAGTCCGAGTCAATACGACCCTTTCATCCTCTTTCAATCTTCATGAAACTTGGCAAAACAGTTGGCATTATATAGCTTTAGATGCTGTCAAAAGGAATTTAAGGCATCTGGACGGGTTCGGTGTGTAAGGTAGCCCAACAGCATCAAATTTGAATATCGAAATGTTAAAAAATCACTTAAGTGCGAATATGCAAACCTCGGGACCACCCCCTTATCCTCTTTCAATCTTCATGAACTTGGCAAAACAGTTGGCATTATATAGCTTTAGATGCTGTCAAAAGGAATTTAAGGCATCTGGACGGGTTCGGTATGTAAGGGAGCCCAACAACATCAAATTTGAATATCGAAATGGTAAAAAAATCACTTAAGTGCGAATATGCGAACCTCGGGACCACCCCTTCATCCTCTTTCAATCTTCATGAAACTTGGCAAAAACAGTTGGCATTATATAGCTTTAGATGCTGTCAAAAGGAATTTAAGGCATCTGGACGGGTTCGGTGTGTAAGGTAGCCCAACAGCATCAAATTTGTATATCGAAATGTTAAAAAACCACTTAAATGCGAATATGCAAACCTCGGGACCACCCCCTTATCCTCTTTCAATCTTCATGAAACTTGGCAAAAACAGTTGGCATTATATAGCTTTAGATGCTGTCAAAAGGAATTTAAGGCATCTGGACGGGTTCGGTGTGTAAGGTAGCCCAACAGCATCAAATTTGTATATCGAAATGTTAAAAAACCACTTAAATGCGAATATGCAAACCTCGGGACCACCCCCTTATCCTCTTTCAATCTTCATGAACTTGGCAAAACAGTTGGCATTATATAGCTTTAGATGCTGTCAAAAGGAATTTAAGGCATCTGGACGGGTTCGGTATGTAAGAGAGCCCAACAGCATCAAATTTCGAAATGGAAAAAATCACTTAAGTGCGAATATGCAAACCGCGGACCACCCCTTCATTCTCTTTCAATCTTCATGAAACCTGGCAAAACAGTTGGCATTATATAGCTTTAGATGCTGTCAAAAGGAATTTAAGGCATCTGGACGGGTTCGGTATGTAAGGGAGCCCAACAACATCAAATTTGAATATCGAAATGGTAAAAAATCACTTAAGTGCGAATATACGAACCTCGGGACCACCCCTTCATCCTCTTTCAATCTTCATGAAACTTGGCAAAACAGTTGAAATTATATAGCTTTAGATGCTGTCAAAAGGAATTCAAGGCATCTGGACGGGTTCGGTATGTAAGGGAGCCCTTTTTTTTTGCGTATTTGTAAGTCACTATCGTATAAAGCACGATACCTTGTGCTAAATGTGTTCGTACATGACCTTTCTTTAACTTTCACAATTTCTTTAACTTTCAAAAATAACTCATAAAAAATTACAACGGGGTAAAAGACAGAAAATTTATTGCCTCCGTGGCGTATATAGTTTGCTACAGCTAAGCCTTATGCATATTAATTAACACTGATGATCACAGCAGGACAGCTTTGAGTAAAAAACTTGGAGGTTATTTCTCGGCATGCACGTGCATATTCACATGTAACGCTGTTGGGTTCCCTTACATACCAAATCTTTCCAGATGTATAAAATTCCCCTAGGTAGTATGTATAGCAATATTATACATCTTTTTATCTTGTATTTGATAAAGTGTATTTATTAATATCGAATATCGAACGCACTGCTAGCAGCAAGTTCGATATTAGAATGTCGAATATCGAATATCGAACCCACTGCTAACTTCACACCCGTACGATATTCCAGCAATGAGCCTGTATCTAGTAGGCCAGTCTTTGACTGATAATTTTATAACAGTGTGACTGGTACTGTAATACTAGTAAATGTTACTGGTAACTGAATACCTGTATTTTATCTGTACTGGTATGCATAATGTGCCTGCTGTAGCAGTATATATCATGATACTGGTTTACTAGTATTATAGGTATTTACGACTCATCTACTATTTATCCCGTGCCTCTCAACGGTTCGAGCCTCACTATGGACAGGATGTAATCGATACCAATCTTAATTGATAGGGATTGCCAGCCGTAAATTGATGGTTTTTACTTTATTTTCTGGCTTTTTCTATCAACAATGCACACCACGATATATCTGATTCATTAAGTTGCATTAATCTCCAAATAGGTCCGTTTACTGGTATACTAACTACCTTCACCATTATACCCCAGAGAGACCTACAATGGCCTGGGTCTGTTTGAAGACCTCTTCGTTTCATTGTTGCTTTGTTTGTGTGTTTCGTGTTGTTTTTGTTTTGTTTATTGTTTTGTTTTGTGTTTTTTTTTGTTTTTAATTTTTGTATTAGTATTATAAATATATAACAACAATGTGCACCAATAATTAAATTTTAATATCAGAGATAAATACAAATTCGATATCTGAACTACAATAATGTTTTTTCATCTATCAAGTGCAACCTTGAAATTGTACAACTGAATCTAACAGTTTAAGATATTTATACGGGCTTTTGTTAGATTTAAAATGAAGTTTAATCTGGTGAGAACAAAAAAAATCCCCACTTGTATTTTCCTCCCTGTCGAACCAAATGTTAAATGCAAACACAATAAAGTTAACCGCTGTAGAAACAACGAACCAAATGTTAAATGTAAACACAATGACGTTAATCGCTGTAGAAACAACAAACCAAATGTTAAATGCAAACACAATGACGTTAATCGCTGTAGAAACAACGAACCAAATGTTGAATGTAAACACAATGACGTTAATCGCTGTAGAAACAACGAACCAAATGTTAAATGTAAACACAATGACGTTAATCGCTGTAGAAACAACGAACCAAATGTTAAATGTAAACACAATGACGTAAACCGCTGTAGAAACAACGAACCAAATGTTAAATGTAAACACAATGACGTTAATCGCTGTAGAAACAACAAACCAAATGTTAAATGCAAACACAATGACGTTAATCGCTGTAGAAACAACGAACCAAATGTTAAATGTAAACACAATAACGTTAATCGCTGTAGAAACAACGAACCAAATGTTAAATGTAAACACAATAACGTTAATCGCTGTAGAAACAACGAACCAAATGTTAAATGTAAACACAATAACGTTAATCGCTGTAGAAACAACGAACCAAATGTTAAATGTAAACACAATGACGTTAATCGCTGTAGAAACAACGAACCAAATGTTAAATGTAAACACAATAACGTTAATCACTGTAGAAACAACGAACCAAATGTTAAATGTAAACACAATGACGTTCATCGCTGTAGAAACAACGAACCAAATGTTAAATGTAAACACAATAACGTTAATCGCTGTAGAAACAACGAACCAAATGTTAAATGTAAACACAATGACGTTAATCGCTGTAGAAACAACGAACCAAATGTTAAATGTAAACACAATAACGTTAATCGCTGTAGAAACAACGAACCAAATGTAAAATGTAAACACAATGACGTTAATCGCTGTAGAAACAACGAACCAAATGTTAAATGTAAACACAATGACGTTAATCGCTGTAGAAACAACGAACCAAATGTTAAATGTAAACACAATGACGTTAATCGCTGTAGAAACAACGAACCAAATGTTAAATGTAAACACAATGACGTTAACCGCTGTAGAAACAACGAACCAAATGTTAAATGCGAACACAATGACGTTAATCGCTGTAGAAACAACGAACCAAATAGATTCTACCAGTAATAGTGTTGTATCCACATTTGCTAAACAATATTAAGAATAAACAATAATGAATATCTTTCAGTTAGAGTCAAGGTACTAAAATCTTAAAATTTACCACCATGACGAGAATTCTCAATGAGACGTCCGCGTCGAAAAAAAAGTGGAAACATTTTAATAGCCGACTAATTGTTGAGATCGGCGTAAAACTAATCATCTATTAATAGTGCTGTCTAAATAAAATGTAGACCGATTCAATTAAAAATAAACTCTATGTACAGCTGAAAGAATGATGAATGTTGTCAAATTTCCCGAACAGCTATTGAGTTGTTATGCTATGGTGACAAGTAGCTATCGCCGCAATAGCCGGGGTGGCTAACTAAGAGCTATCGAGTGCGACTTCCTTCACTTGTTTTCGCCAGCTCCTAGACCACTAGCCATACGCGCCTGTTGAGGCACTAGGACATTTGTTTTCTATCGATAGATATGTTTTTTTTTAAATAAACTGCAACATATTTAGTTCAATTTATCGGGGGTGGTGTTCCGAATGTGGTAACTCTGGCTTTGTTGAATTACGCATCACAGAAGAAAATTAGAAAATCTAAAAAACACAGTAAATGCATTTTTCTTCATTTTAATTATAAACAAAGTTCATAGCAATTTAATTCGACTACATGCAATAACTACATAAAATAAATTTGTAAACAAAAATACATGGATAAATGTTTTATTTTTATTTCAATTTCTTTTTTGATAATCCCAACACAAATGGTTGTGTGGTCTGTATATATCGTTTTCTTTAATGAAGATATATCGTCGTGCCGTCACTTTCGTAAGCGTATAGTCTATAACCTAAATTATATCCGAAATTAAAAATTGTCATAGGGAAATAAACATGCAGATACATACCAACTTATCACTACGTCACGTATTATGAACAAGAAAAGACGAAAACCGACTCTCCATTATCGTTTGTCACAAACAAATTGCGATAATTTCTACTAAATGACAGACATGACAGACCCAGAGGTTTACTTATTTTCTTGTTACGGTCCAGTATGATGTCAATGACGTTCCCGTCGGGCGAAAGTCGATGTATGTTATCCGAGTTCAGACAAGCAACGTACAGGTTATTCTGGTACCCTGACGATGATATCCTCTTTAGCCTAAGCGGCCTTCGGATATAACGTCAGGTCAGGAGCATTGGATTTCAACGGCGAGAGCGTTGAAATTTGACGTTCGGGCATTCTCTAGACTAACCATTTTGTAATACAGATAAGTTCAAGTAGACCGAACGTATTGTGACGTAATTCTCTTTATGACGTTCATGTGTTTACATTTCTTAGCTAAGTTTACATTGAGATTCAAAATTGAAACGGAAAGTTGAAATGTAATTTATATTTAAATTTTATAAAGAAATGTTTTCCCGGCTTAAAAAAAATTGACGTGCATGTGATATTATAAACCAATGAAAATGCTTATATCAGAGGTCCTGACCTGGTGTTATATTTGAAGTGAAGCTTGCGTCAATGAAAAATATTGCATCAGGAGACCAGGTTACGTACAGGTTACCTCCCCTGTCAGTAGTCACATCTCTAGGTGTATTGAAGCTTTCAGGTGTACATGTAAAACGTACTTCCCCACTGAGTCTGACACATCCTACTGTGTTATTGCAAGAGTCAGTATAGTAGACACTATCCTGTGGACCCGGATGTAGGTAGGTAATGTAGTTACCACCAGGTATAGTTATTGTAGTTATTGTCTTCCCTTGTTTACTGAGGATGTAAATCTTCCCACCAGTACCACCAACACAGATCTTATCACCGATAACAGCTATACCACCACACACACCAGGTACAGAATGTGTATCACCGGACTTCATTGATTTTATGTCAACAAACTGTATTGAATCCTGGTCAGGTAGGGATACTACAGCTTTAAATTTTTGCCGCACGACCTATATTTTTTTCTATTTGTTAATAACGAAGTCTAATTTTTCAACTTCCACAAGCAACTGCTTTCGAGGATTTTCACACATAAAATCTTAATTGCAGGAACCACATATGGAAGACACAATGTTAAATAGTTGGTTTATTGTAACCATTTGTTATTAATTTGTAATTTTCACAGGTTGTTAACGGAATGTAAACATTTAGATGGTGTTAGGAGTATTTTTTTGTAACATTTGAAGTTATTTAAAACTTTATTTTTAATTTTTTGTACTAAAGATCTGTTCCACAGGTTTGGAAGTTTTATCGGCAATAATTGCGTGCTTGCCGTCGCGTGCAGCTTATCTCACCCAGTAAGACAGAGATATCTCATATACAGAAAGTCACGAGATATCTCTATACCTCAGGTGAGAAAAGATGTGTCTTTTCCAGCTCCAAACCTTGCGTTCTCGTTTGATTCCAAATTTAAATTAAAAAAACATCTTGTTTCCTGAATACTGGAGATCCTTGTCAGTTCAGCGAGAGGTGTGATAAGGATTTCTAGGCGTTTAATATCTATTCCTGGTAACTATATTCGATAGTACCGTTATTGTACACATAAGACACGAACAGCATGCCATAATCAACCAACATGTTCAATATTTTCCTGCGCCTCGATTCGACCTAAAACCTACATTATTCGATTGAATAATTACACTTTTCACCATGTGGGTTTTTACAACTTGAATTTGCGACATTACAGTCTTTTATTAAATATACAAAAAAGAAAACTCATATAATCATTATATACTTCAAACGATCTACATATCATAATTTGAAAAAAAAATCAAAAATGGTATATTATTCACTTTTCACTCTTCCTGTTTGGTCAATTATTATAACTACAACTTGCAAACACTAAACAGACTTTATATCACCGTTTGTCACAAACAAATAGCGACACTTTCTACTAAATGCCAGACCGAACGGTTTACTAATTTTCTTGTCATGATCCAATACTATGTCAATGGCATTCCCGTTTGGAGAAAGTCCTTACAGGCAACGTACAGGTTACCTCCCCTGTCAGTTATCACAGCTTCACGGCCATTGAAGTTCTCAGGTGTACTTCATTTTGACACAACCTACTTTATTACCAGCAGTATAGTAGACACTATCCTGTGGACCTGGATGTAGGTAGTAAATGTAACCATGTGTTGATTTATTTTTTTTTATTGGTGGATAATCTCATTAATTATGGTCGTCTCGTCTGTACGCACATTGTTCTCTTAAACTTAGACAGTAAATTCTTTCGTCATTTTTGCAAACATCTACGCGTAAATCATATCAGAGGCTCTAAATAAAACAATTTTCTATACTAACGATTTAATTAAAAAGTGTAATTGGAAGTACATATATATAGACACGTTCTTTCAAAACTAGTCTCGTATTATGAACAGGAAAATACGAAAACCGACTTTCCAAAGTCGTTTGTCACAAAGAAATTGCGATAATTTTTACTGAATGCCAGACCGTACGGTTTACTAATTTTCTTGTCATGATCCAATATGACATCAATGACGTTCCCGTCTGGCGAAAGTCGATGTATATTATTTGAGTCCCTACAAGCAACGTACAGGTTACCTCCCTTGTCAGTAGTCACAGCTCTAGGTTCTTTGAAGTTTTCAGGTGTACATGTAAAACGTACTTCTCCACTGAGTTTGACACAGCCAACTGTGTTATTGTTCCAGTCAGTATAGTAGACACTATCCTGGGGACCCGGATGTAGGTAGTTAATGTAACCACCAGGTATAGTTATTGTAGTTATTGTCTTCCCTTGTTTACTGAGGATGTAAATCTTCCCACTATGACCACCAACACAGATCTTATCACCGACAACAGCTATACCACCGGCATACCCACCAGGTACAGAATGTGTACCACCGGACTTCATTGATTTTATGTCAACAAACTGTATTGACTTATGTAGGGATACTACAGCTTTATCTTCACCTGGTATAATAGCAATACCAAATGGTTTACCAGATAACGTACAATCTTGTAGGTACTCACCACGGTCACTGTATACCAGTAACTTGATACTGTAACGGTTACATAGTAGTAGACGGTTGTCGTCTGTCACGGCCATACTGGTTATACAGACACCATCGGTAGATTTAATATCAAATTTCATGTCAAAGTCGAACTTTGTTGGCATCTGAATTGTTGTCGGTAAAACTTGAGCTTGATTTAATTTGGATGATTTATACTTGATCGGACATGGTGTAGACTCAATGTGTACTGATCCTAAAGATTCGATCTGGAGTTGCTGTGATGATTCTTTAAACGAAATTTTAGAGGTAAACATTGATGTTATCATTTTCTGTATTGCAATATTGTATTCTGAAACTTTGCATTTGTACGAATTTAATAAAATAAATAGCTGATTCTCTGATCCATGTTTTGATACAAGATCCAATTTACTGGCGACCTCGTCCAAAGAATCCCTCATTTCGGATAATGTGTCCTTATCAGATTTAATTTGAGTCTCGCATTTTGTCTTTGTAGATTTGACCTCAGATATGACTTTCTTCTCGAAATCATCAAGACGTTCTACAATTTTAGATTTTATACACGACACATTTTGCAGCACATCCGCTTCTTCATCATTCAGACTCTTCAAATTCTCATTGCGGTTACAAATAAGTTGTTCCAGAGTTTCACGTATGCTTGATACGGTACCAACTACATCATCCATCATGGGTGATCTTCGTACTGCTTTTGAAGCAACGTCCACGGGAACGATTTTTGGACAAATCCGGTGTGTTTCTGCCATGCAAGAACGACAACATAGACAATCATGTTCCACACAGAAAAAATCGAGAATCATTTCTTCGTGTTTTGTACAGGAATTTTTAACAGATAATGTTTCCTTGGGTAACGATCCAAAATCGATTAAATGATGAGATGCAAAAGCTTTGAATAAACTATGGGCATTCAGACAGTCCTGACAGAGGTTTTCTTCACAATCAGTGCAATATTTTACGGCCACTGTAGGTGACAGTTCCTTGCGTAAGCATGGATCACAACTCTGATTGGACGATGCCATTATTACCTGAAAAATATTAACTCAATGAAATATATTATTAAACTTCTAAACGAAACAAAATAAGTAGAGTTATTGAACTATAAATCTTAGAATGAAATTTGTGTCTATAAGGTATATTACTTCAAAATATAGTATATTTAAACATTCATCCAAATTTCGATATTTTTAATAATTATGAACGCAGTAACATCATTAATATTAAATATCACTGTTAAACTATTTCAGCGCTTTTATTTGGTGTATTCCGTATTTAAGGTTGCAGTCGAACCCCATTGCCCGCTGTTACCCTCGATCGAACCTGCATTCTGAATATTGACACGCCAGTGATCAATAGTAGATGACTATCATAACCATTCGCTCATACAACCCACATGATACTTAAATGTCATTGACCTTTCATTGAGTTTTTATACTGAAACTGACTCAAATACAAAACGTAACAACTGTTGATGACGTAGCTGCTCATTCTATGAATACATGATCTATGCCTCACCTTACCCTGGATATAACTGTAATGGCAGGCGAGATATAGGGAATTCGATAAAATGCACTTTTTTGTTAACTTGGATCACATGAATTCGAACCATATCATTTGTAACAAAAATTGGCCGGAAAACGAAACTAAAAATGTGTTGCAATTGAACTGAGCTAATGCGTCTAACGCAAAATCATATATTCTGACACCTTTTTCGTGAGACGCGTTCACATGTCTAATTGTAACTGCCACCATGTTTGTCGGTGTTGTACCTACACCCAGACATTTAGTCTTCAACATTATGTCATCGATCAATATTTTTGCAACGACGAATCAGTTTCTCTGACTAAATTATCTTTTGTTCACTTTTCCATGAATAAACGGAACCAAAACACGAAGGCGGAACCTCATCATAAGTTATCCGGAAACTAACTAATGTTTTTAAACGGTAAAAACTATAAATTTACTTTCTTTCTGAAGAAAAAAAAATGTTTCTATAAAAGTTATTAATCAAGCTTTTTTCTAAATCATGTTTCTTTAAATAGTCAATGCAATGTCCGGACAAAAAACAATCATATACTACTTCTAGCTATCAACGACCGGACAAAAAAACAATCATATACTACTTCTGGCTATCAACGACCGGACGAAAAACAATCATATAATACTTCTAGCTATCAACGACCGAACAAAAAACAATCATATACTACTTCTAGCTATCAACGACCGGACAAAAACAATCATATACTACTTCTAGCTATCAACGACCGGACAAAAACAATCATATACTACTTCTAGCTATCAACGACCGGACAAAAAACAATCATATACTACTTCTAGCTATCAACGACCGGACTAAAAACAATCATATACTACTTCTAGCTATCAACGACCGGACAAAAAAACAATCATATACTAATTCTAGCTATCAACGACCGGACAAAAAACAATCATATACTACTTCTAGCTATAAACGACCGGACAAAAACAATCATATACTACTTCTAGCTATCAACGACCGGACAAAAACAATCATATACTACTTCTAGCTATCAACGACCGGACAAACAACAATCATATACTACTTCTAGCTATAACGACCGGACAAAAAACAATCATATACTACTTCTAGCTATCAACGACCGGACAAAAAACAATCATATACTACTTCTAGCTATCAACGACCGGACAAAAAACAATCATATACTACTTCTAGCTATCAACGACCGGACAAAAAACAATCATATACTACTTCTAGCTATCAACGACCGGACAAAAAACAATCATATACTACTTCTAGCTATCAACGACCGGACAAAAAATAATAATATACTACCTCTAGCTATCAACGACCGGAAAAAAACAATCATATACTACTTCTAGCTATCAACGACCGGACAAAAACAATCATATACTACTTCTAGCTATCAACGACCGGACAAAAAACAATCATGTACTACTTCTAGCTATCAACGACCGGACAAAAAACAATCATGTACTACTTCTAGCTATCAACGACCGGACAAAAAACAATCATATACTACTTCTAGCTATCAACGACCGGACAAAAAACAATCATATACTACTTCTAGCTATCAACGACCGGACAAAAACAATCATATACTACTTCTAGCTATCAACGACCGGACAAAAAACAATCATATACTACTTCTAGCTTTCAACGACCGGACAAAAACAATCATATACTACTTCTAGCTATCAACGACCGGACAAAAACAATCATATACTACTTCTAGCTATCAACGACCGGACTAAAAACAATCATATACTACTTCTAGCTATCAACGACCGGACAAAAACAATCATATACTACTTCTAGCTATCAACGACCGGACACAAAACAATCATATACTACTTCTAGCTATCAACGACCGGACAAAAAACAATCATATACTACTTCTAGCTTTCAACGACCGGACAAAAAACAATCATATAATACTTCTAGCTATCAACGACTGGACAAAAAACAATCATATACTACTTCTAGCTATCAACGACCGGACAAAAACAATCATATACTTCTTCTAGCTATCAACGACCGGACAAAAACAATCATATACTACTTCTAGCTATCAACGACCGGACAAAAAACAATCATATACTACTTCTAGCTATCAACGACCGGACAAAAAACAATCATATACTACTTCTAGCTATCAACGACCGGACAAAAAACAATCATATACTACTTTTAGCTATCAACGACCGGACAAAAACCAATCATATACTACTTCTAGCTATCAACGACCGGACAAAAAACAATCATATACTACTTCTAGCTATCAACGACCGGACAAAAACAATCATATACTACTTCTAGCTATCAACGACCGAACAAAAACAATCATATACTACTTCTAGCTATCAACGATACTTTTGACTTCTGATTTTTCATTTTCTACGAATGTACAACAAAAAATAGTTCGCTCAGAGGAAATATCGATTTATAAATTTAAGTGTGTTTATCCAATTAAAGCAATTAATAAGTTAATTGCAGCATAAATATAATTATTACCTGACATGTTTGATATCATATTTATTATAAGCCCTAGGTTTGATATTGGTCCCAGAGCAGAAGCCCGCTTACAAACTGAGAACAATAACAAGTTTTGAACCTTTTATTCGTTTTATCATACAGTAAAAAAAATAATTTATTTTTAATAAGTATATAATAAATCCCCCTAGCTCCATTGTCGGAAACCCACGTCCGGTCGCGTTCTCGCTTTGCTACCACTTACCGACCATGGAAACATTTGTAGATATTTTCTGCTTTCATGAATATTCATTCAAGTAAATGAGCCACCGAATTATAACGACATTTATTGGATAAAACTATTTTGATTAGTTGTAAACGCATCGCTGAAAATACAAGAAACCAATCAAATTATGACATTTAAATATATAACAAGGAAACGTCTACCAGTGTGCCCACGATCGGTAATTGGCAGCAAAGCAGGAACGCTACTTGACGTGGGTTTCCGACGATGTCCTAGGTCATGTTTCGGATTTAAACTTCCAAGAACACAGGTATTTGCGGTCAGAACATTTTTTAATTTTGTATGCATGAAATGTCAATAAATGAATTTGTAGTGTGTATAGTATGAGGAAACCTGTCTGACACGCATCAGTGAAAAATATTGCCCCCTGAAATATGATCAAGATAAAGTACCAAGGAACGATTGTATCATATTTATGAGGGCAATATGTTGCAGCGATGCATTTTAGACTCAGTGGCTTATCAATGATTTTTCATTAGGGTGGCTGTATTTGTCATAAAAAAGGGGCCGGGTGGACGGGATTTTGACACACTTCTTTGAATTACAGGGACTTATAGACGCACGTACTTTGATGTTGTTTTGTAAGGGGAATTAGGGCCTCGTGCACTCCTCTGGATCAGCTTCTGAGACTGGTTTTCTAACAAGACGTGCGTTTGTTCAGGGATATAACACCCACAGGCTGAAAATGATTGTTTAACGCCACTTTCAGCAATTTTTCAGCTACATCATGATTCATGGCGTCCAGTTTTTATTGGGAGAGGAAGCAGGAGTACCAGGAGAAAACTCCCGACCTTCGGTAGGAAAACTGGCAATTCTTGTAAATAAGATTGGAGGCGAACACATCCCGCCCGCAGTGTTGATAACTCACGTGATCAATAGTAGACGAACTACCTTAATCACTCGGCCACCAAGCCCCCACCCCTACCTAAAAAATAGGTTTTGTTTAAGACGTTGATTTATTTGAAATCTGAAATTAAAATTGACAGCTGAACTTGTAGAACTTCATACTTCTCTGTTTGGTCAAAAACGAAAGTTGCTTGTGTTGATGTTTACTATGAAAAAGTATGAAATATTACAGAAGAGCATAATGACAGGTAATCTGTACATTCAATAGAGTAAGATTGAATATTTTAAACATAATATAAACGGAACAATGCTTTGAAATAAACATTATTTACCTGTGTGTGCTCGTCACCGTGCAAACAATGTATTACATATATATCACCTGACTAAATACATGTATTTGTTTGGGAGTGCCTATTATAGGGATGTTTAAAACCCCGAATTTCATATGATGATTTTGTCAAAGCAATTGGTGCGCTACCAGATAAACAACCAAACTAGTTTTTATGAATTTATAAATTAAATAAGATCATGTTTTCACCTAGGTTTTATTGATCCATTTACTGTTTTCTGTAGCATGCACACTTTATTGAACATGTTTACAAAAGCGCCATTATTCCCAATACATTTCAAATGGCATTCATAAAAAATGATCGAACATTTTGTTTGAAATATTGAGATTTAAATGACACTGACAAAATGTGTAACCTGCGCGCAGCTTAAATCGTTTAAAAGTTTTTTTTCAGGATCTTATCAATTTCCTCTCAAATATCGAACATTTTATTTAATATCAATTATGCTTATAGTTTTAATATTTTCAGAACCCTTTCAATATGATGCCTACTTTACTTCTGAAAAGGCAGTGATTATGGATAAATTTATGCTAATGTTTTTTTTTTTAATTTGTCTAATTTTTAAACGTGCTTTTCCTAACACCCCCTCCGCAAACCCAAGTGGTTTCTAAATTGTGTCTCAGTCAAGAATGACTATTGAATATGCCTGTAGATCATACAAAACCTAAAACCTTTTTCGCTATTGTCCCCGCCCCTACATTTTTCTGCTGTAATACAGTTCATTGTCCCCGCCCCTATATTTTTCTGCTGTAATACAGTTCACTATTTCATTAATAAATGCACATTATTTTGTTAAGAGTTATCACACACTCGGTCACTGTTGCTATCCTAATCTCAATATCCCCTATTAGAAACCCACCTTTAAAGTGACCAATGAAAATATCTTTATTATATAGATAGAGATGATTTATCGAATTTTACGAGTGACAGAAATCACGGTAAATCACATGAGAAAATTATCGTTTATTTTCACTCTTAGGTTTTTTCCCGCCGACATTTTGTGCTATACAGATATTTATCCGCCGTTCATAAAATTGAGGATTAAGCATTAAAATATTACGAAAACAATTTCGATCTATATAATCAATAGGATAATCAATTGGGCATCGTGAATATCCAAAATATGATCACTCGATCGTGCCGCATAAAGCATCAGATTAAACTCGTGCGCATGTTCCGCGCACTCGTTTAATCAGATGCGTTATGCGGCACTCGTGATCATATTTTGGATATTCACTCCACCCAATTAATTATCCTATAATTATTAGTTAAGTACGAATGTCCACGTCATATGCGGGATTTCATATTGATAGTGCTGGAACTGCAAACGTGTTACAAACAGATAGAGTTGATGTTAAAAAGTAAAATACTGAAAATGGATAATTAACAAAAATTATTTTCGGACTATGTGGTCAGCGGTATATATATAATTATAAAAAAGTACTATCTTAAAAAAAACCGACGCAGTGAAAATATAACTTGAGTTATGCATTGATCTTTGAATCGCCTTAATTGTCATACTTATTCGACGTTTTGATTGGCCAGAAATTTTTAATGGAATTTTTTGTTGGCCAATCTTATAATTATTACTAGGCGAAATCAGAAACCTATAAATTAACAATAGTCCAAGGTGAAATGAGTTTCAAATTATTAATAGTAGTAGGGTAGGAGATGTTTTAGTCAACACATAAACCCAAGGCGTTCAGGCGTTCCCAAATATGGGCATGCCCCGCCCCCTTTCCGTATATAACCATAACGACACCGGAAGTCGTCCATGACGCCAACCACGAGATTCTGATGGCATGAAACATCGCATGCCGTATAATGATTAAACGATATCTAAAACAATAATTTATTGGTACATGTACAATACATTATTTTCAAACATAGCGTAGACTATCGATCCGGTCACACACGTCATAACACATTACGGTCAGTGAACCTATTTATAGCCTATACGATTAGTCTTTCAGTTGTTAAATGAAATCAACATGTGGAGCTTATCTTCAAATCTGTTATATGAAATATCATATTTACTTATCTATGATCATTTACAATATTACTTCTCTAAAATTTCATTTTTATAATTGTCTACATCTCTCTGTATATAAACAGATAAAAATTATCTCGTGGTTGGCGTCATGGACTACTTCCGGTGACGTTATGGTTATATACGGAAAGGGGATTGCCATATTTGGGAACGCCAGAACGCCTTGGGTTTTTGTGTTGACTAAAACATCTCCCACCCTACTACTATTAATTTACACCCCCACTTTGTCATATATGTTTTTTATATTTCAGCAGATTATTTTATTTAGGTGTTTTCGATATTAGCAGATTTGCAAAGCATACAGTTAACCTCAAACTGATCGTTTACATACAACTGCTTGTACATTTTTTGTACATGTACATGTATTCAAGACCATTAATTGTTAATATGTATTGAAATTAATCCACTGCCTTAGATATAGTAATGAAGTTTTTCTGTGTGCACCAAAGTGGTTATACAATAATGTAAACAAATTGAATATTAGAAATTTTGTAATAAAATGTATATTATTAGTTATATACGGTCATATCCGTGGATATGGAGATTTTAACACCTGAAATGCCCCAAGTACGCCCTGAGGTAGTCATATTGTACCACATTACGCCCTTTAGAAAGTGTTTCCACTGTGCTTTGACTGGAAAACTGATTCTTGTTCTACAGTAATGCCATACTTTTCAAAATATACAACACTAAGGCAATATCATTCATAATCAAAAGCAGAAACAAAAGAGATAATTGGTACTATTTTGTCATGCTGACATGTTTTGATTGCCTGCCTAACTTACATAACCTGCCATATATGCCATGCACCGGAAAAACAAGTCTGTGCGATACCGTTTTACGGTAGTCAAGGACGTAACAAACCCCCATAAGTAAGTATGAAAACTTATATTGATCGTCTCCTCTTTCAAATATGCTTATATCATTCCATTTGGTTTATAACTGTACATTATTTAATCCAGTGTACATTGTTTATGTAATCAATAATCACTTTTTAATAATGCCTTATTTAGTTATGTTTTCTTTATGTTGATTATATATTTTAATTGATTAGCTCAATATTCGGCACCATGATTGGTTTAATAAATTGTTTTGTCTTGTCTATATAGTCGAAAATGTTTGTTAAAATCTGGACACGAAGAAATTTGCCGACCAGGACCCGTGTCACAAAATCCGCTTTTTTGCTTATGGAGAGCTCTCTGACGTCCCGCGCAAAAAAGCGTTGGACAGCAGAGGATTCTCGGATTATATCGCAGGTAATGCCAGCTCAGCGGTGGAGGGGGGGGGGGGGGGCAGGTTAAGATCTACTGAGCTTGAAGACGTACAGACCTGTGGTTTGTTCATATGTTCGTGTCCTGAATATACGACGGGCATTTAAGCAAAATACGCAAATTTATATTTAAAGTACACGTTGAGTTATACATTTTAAACAAAATTTACACAAAACATAACAGGGACCCCGCTTTATACAAGATTCTCTCAATCGCAGTTCAACATGATACTTGACTATTAATATTTGTCATGTGCATTTTACACCTAAATGCTATTTTCTTTTAAAACATATATTAAAAAATAATAATTCCCAGCATTTTATGTAATATGTTTACACCTTTTTCTTTACAATTCGTTATCGATATTTGTATGTGGCCCTGTTAAATAAATGCAAACTAGGACGTTTTAATATACTTGTCTTTCATATTTCTGTACAATTCAAAACGAAAGTAGAACATGGGTAAGAACTGTTTATTATTGCGTTATACAAATTCGCTCACTTCGATCGCTGACCATATCAGGCTTGAATTGATCTTGAGCACAATGTGTTTATTTGTTCCCTTTTATACAAGTATATTGTGCCCGGGTAGTGTAAGGTAAAATTTCTGAACCGAGTATATTTTTCGACTTTTACAGGTTTGTCTGACATATATGTTATGTTTGTTTGTTTGTTTGTTTGTTTGATAGTGTTGAACGCCAGTTTCAGCAATTTTTCAGCTATATCATGGCGTCCAGTTTTTATTGGGGGAGGAAGTCGGAGTACCCGTAGAAAACCCCCGACCTGCGGTAGGAACACTGGCAATCATTGTCAATTAAGATTGGAGTCGAGTACACCCTGCCTGCAGTGAGAATCGAACCCGCAATTGCAGTGTTGACACACCACGTGATCAATAGTAGACGAACTACCTTGACCACTCGGCCACCGAATCCCCTGGGTTAACTAGAAACCAACATTATGTATAGCAAGAGTATTTAACTGTGGAAATATAGTTAATTTAATCATTAGAATCAAAATATTCTTGTAAAAGCCAAACATTTAAATAACCACACAAAGTTTAAAGTAGTGTTATAGCTTTATTTATGAAGATAGAAAGATTCTATTAATAAATCCTATAACGTAAAAATGGATAAAAAGATACCTCATTTGTAGCAACATGGTGGTCCCTAACTTTTGGCCAAGTGTATCTTACGATTGAGTCCAAGTCAATATTACGATCGAGTCCAGGTTAATATTCTGATTGAGTCCGGGTTAATATTACGATTGAGTCCGGGTTAATATTATACAATTAATGACGTTGATATAGGTCACTATTATCAGATTATTACATGACATTTTTGATATCATATGCATTATTAGCCCAAGGTTTGATATTGGCCCAAGAGCCGCAGGCTCGAGAGCCAATATCACCCGAGGGCTTATAATGCATATGATATCAAAAATGTCATGTAATGGTCTTTTTATCATATGCTTCAGCAGGGGAAAATGAAATAGACTTGGATATATTAAAATCTTATCGAGTTCCGGTACCGCTATTCATGTGCTCCGAATTAGTTTTAAAGTCATTTAGATATTTTCAGGTCACTCACGGTTTGTTTCTTTTTGTGTGTTAGTTTTTATTGACTTAAGATAATCCAAAGTATTGTCCGTATTCATGCATTCGTATCATGCATGTCGTCTGCTTTTATCGTTCGACGTCATATTTGTAAATAACTCCGGTAATTTCCGATCATTTACGGAAAGGCATGTGATAACACTTACGGAAAAGCGTGTAATAACATTCGGAAGCAGTTAATAACATTTTGATATCGGCCCGCTTTGCCAATCTGGTAAAATATAAAAATTTTTCCTATTTATTCCTTTTATCATACAGTAAAAAAATATAAGTTATTTACTATAAGTATATGATAATAGGATTTATCAGCCAGTGAGTATACCTTTTTAAGGGCTAATAAATCCTGATAGCGACCGTATATCAGAGTAATTAATTGTTTTATTACATGAATAAAACAACCATCTGCCTTGATCAGAAAAACTAGAGATGCCTTTTCTACTGGAGCACCTGCTTACATTTTGTAATTGTTGTAATACTAGTTACCCTTAATATTTTTTATTTAATGCTGCATTTTGATATCATTTTGTTGATAATCCTGAAATTCCAGTTTCAAATATTGAGAAGAGTATAAATGAATCAATATATCGCAGAACCCACGTTTTTCCTATGTGTTGTTGTATGCACGATGTTGTATAGCTGACGTCAATAAATGTGTACAGTTAATACAATCGATTTGATTGGACGAATATATTTATTAAGACGTCATTTCTGATTGGCTAAAACATAAAACTTAGGTCGATATTGGATTCCGCTTGACCACTATGCAGCGGAATCATGCAGCGTACAAACAGTTTATTTAATTTTAGTACTGCTGCGATTTATCGTGACCCGAAAGTTGTTTTTAGACCAATCAAAACACGCAAAATTATATTCAAGTAATAATACCATTGAGTCCAGGTTAATGTTATATACGATAGAGTCCATGTTAATATTACGGACATTTTGTACCTATACATTTTACATTACCGCCTTTGAGAAAGATACACGCCCAGCTTGTGAAATGATGTCAGAACTCTTCTACCGAGATGACGGCAAATTTATGGAAATTTCTATATGGATGTCACTTTGTCCTTCTGTCCGTCTTTTCATCTTTTCGTCATTTATAATTTATAAAATATATAAATAAGTCTTATGTAATAATTCAATATATGATAAGGTCCCGTTTCATAACGTCCGAAAATATATAAATAGGCCGGGTGGGTTTTCAAATCTCCGTCCGCAGACCTGCACCTAAAGGTATCCCTAGTTAACTTCCCCACCCCGCTGGATACGTCACTGAATGTCACGATGTTCCCATTGGTGGGCAGTACCGCTAATCCGACGCCTCATTGGTCCGACACTCTATTTGTCGATCATCCCATTTTTTCAAATATATTTTCTCAAACCATGAGCAAAGTTCGGTTCTCTCCTGGTACTCCGGCTTTCTGCCCCAATAAAAAATGGACGCCATATTATAGCTGAAAAATTGCTGTGGCGTTAAACTCACAAACAAAACAAACAAACAAACATAATATGTTTACTTTATGTGATTTCATCTTTACTTTGTGTTGTTGCTTCTTTACTGAATGTGACTATTGCTTTATGACATAATATGACGTTTTTATTGTCACTGTCTAATAATTTTTGACATAGTCGTATAACACATGGTCTGACTGAAACCACACTTGGTCACAACGCTCATTGGATGTGCTGCATGTCTATGTTTAATGTAGGATTCTATGTGAAGAATGTTTATTACTTTATTCTGAAACTTCAAGGCTGAACAAGTCTATCTACCGAGGTTACCACCACCCCCTCCGGTAGACTGCGTGACTATATGATTTCGATAAAGTTAAGTGCAGTGAGGAAAATATAAATTTTGAAAATAAAATAAATAATGAACTAAAAGTCCTGGAGCAGAATCTGAGTTACAATCCAGAAACAGATAAACCTATATCCATTAAGGAAATTAAATATGTCCTCAATAAATTAAAGAAGGGGAAGTCGGGTGGGCCAGATGGTATTGTAAACGAAATAATAAAACATAGTAGTAGTATAACTATTACTTCTATCTCAAAGCTCTTTAATGTGATACTCAAAACAGGATTCTATCCATCAAACTGGAATAAATCTTTTTTGACCCTACTGCATAAATCTGGGAGTAGATATGACCCATCAAATTATAGAGGGATATCCCTAATGAACTCTATGTCAAAAATATTCAGTGCCATTCTCAATGAGAGACTTATTTCTATAATGACAGAAAAATATTCAATGATACAATTTGGTTTCAGGGATAACCATAGAACATCTGATAGCTTATTTATTCTCAAATCTATTATAAATAAATATATACACAAAAATAAAAAGAAACTTTACATATGTTTTGTAGATTTTAGAAAGGCTTTTGACTCGGTGTGGAGAAATGGTTTACTTTTTAAGCTAGCTAAAAGTGGGGTTGGAAAATTACTATTTCAAGTGATAAAAAACCAGTACTCGAGAACAGAAATGGCATTGAAATTTAATAATAATTATTCCCCTTTCTTTGAAACATACAGAGGAGTGAGGCAAGGGGATTCAATTAGTCCCACTCTATTTAATATATTTATAAATGATTTAGAACATATCACAACCAGCGAAGGTTCAGTGGCACCAAAATTGATAGACTCCAGTGTGGGGTCACTATTATTTGCGGATGACCTGGTCTTACTATCAGAAACTAAAGATGGTCTACAAAATAACATGAATAACCTTAATGTTTTCTGTGATAATTGGAAACTTACATTAAATATTGAAAAAAACTAAAAGTATGGTAATCCAACATAATAATATTAAAATGACAAAACCTTTTATCTCCTACAGAAATAGTTTTATACAAAATGTATCTGAATATAAGTTTTTGGGCTCAATATTAAGAAATAATGGCAATTTAATTCAAAGCCTAGAAGACCTTGCTAAAAGGGGCAGTAAGGTCTTATTCGCTCTAAAATCCAAGACGCATTCAATTGGCAACCTCCCCATAAGCGTTTCAAATAACCTATTTAATAAATTAGTACGCCCAGTATTGACATATAACTCAGAAATATCCTTCATGGATGGATACCTGGCCCACCATAGAGCAAAGATCAGAGGAAAAAAGAATGGAAAAGTTGTCGACCCATTAAATTTTATTGATAAAGCCCCTTTTGAAAAAGTGCACTTGAGATTTTGTAAATTTTTATTGGGCATTAAAAAGTCGGCTTCTAACACTGGAGCTAGGGCCGAACTTGGTAGACTCCCAATAGAACATTTTATTGTATCACAATCGCTAATATATTTAGCAAGACTACATACCGAGAACATAAATCCCATTTTAAAAGAAGCTTTTATGCTGTCAAAATATCTTGACAATATAGGTACATATTCATGGTATACATATATCAAAAGTATATATTATGATACTGAATTATATGATAAGATAGAAAATTGCAATAATATGAATGAAGTTTACCTTATTAAACCTCTGATCAAGAGATTGGTCGAAGAAAAATATAAAAATACTATAGTAAATAAGATAAATAGTTATGACGAAACAAATAAGCTATGTTTATACAAAAATCTTAAACTTAGTCTCGATCAAGAATTTTACTTATCAAGTCATGACTTGTCTATAAGAAGGTGCTTTACAAAACTCCGTTTAAGCGATCATAATCTAGAAATAGAGAAGGGTCGATACTTCAAAACACCTAGGGATGAACGTCTATGTAAAACTTGCCATGTCATTGAAAATGAAGAACATTTCCTCTTACATTGTAATCTAAACAAACAAAAAAGATTAGAATTATTTGATAAATTAGGTTGGAAAATAGAAACAATAAATATGTATAGTCTCTTGAATCCAGTGTCTATAGAACATGTGAAACTAATTGGCTCTTTTTTAAAACAGTCATTTGAACTGAGGGCAAAAGAGGATTAACATTCATATTGTTCTTCTCATTGATCAGTATTATGTATTTATTTTGTTTTTTTGTTGTTTTCTTTTTTTTTTGTGTATCTGTGTTTTTGTCACAAGCATATGTTTATATGACAATAAAGATATTATTATTATTATTATTGTATTTTTAATACAAAATCTAAGATGGCTGTCCACGCAGGACGCAGAGCTTTATTTAGTCCGACAATCCTCAATATAGGAAAATATAAGGAAAATATTCATACAAATTTTATTTTCAAAATGCAAAGAGTCGAACTTTTACGGTTTTGGACAATTGGGCGTCGGACCAATGGGGTGTCGGAGGTCGGGGGTCGGAATAGGGGGGCGACCCAAACGGTTTATCCATTATCCACTGATTTAGAAACCTTTCATCGTGGCATAAACGGGATATAGTTGACTCGATAGTAAGTGGAAGCATCAGATGTGGGGGGGGGGTCCACAATCTCCCACTTTCCACCATAATGACATAGAACCATTACGTAATCTATCCAACAGTGTAGCTTTAATAAATTCTGTAAAATCTTTGCAGATTAAAGCATTTGGAAAATATTCGGTGGGGGGACATCAGAATTCTACGATTTGCCCCTAAAAGAGAAAATTACAGAGAAAAAAATTTTCCAACTTCCATTCCACGTGACAATAAAGCCACTAGATGATAAGACCCTCTTGGAAAAGAAGTCCGAAAACAAAATTAAATGCAAAAAAATCTTAAAAATTTAAAATGACAAAAACCAAAAAATAGAACACAGTAAAAAAATAAGGAACTGTTTGAATTATTTCTTCTTAGCGTCTGGACATTGACTAGCGAAATGATCACTAAACATACAAATATAGCATTGGTTTTAAAAATCCCTTCTCGGTCGAGGTCTAGGAGCAGGTCTGTTAGCAAAGCCAACACCAAATGGTGCTGACAACATAGGACCCATACCAGGGTAACCATGTGCAAAAGGAGCAGTGAAAGCATAAGGATGAAAACCAAATTGTACACAAGGTTGAGGATGTTCAAAAACTATTTGTCTGAATAAGTTTCTGCTCCTTAGTATCATTGCTAGACTTGCATTCACGATTTTTAGTTTTGATCCATTCTGCTACCGCTTGGAGAAATCTTTTTTTTCGCTAGACCCCAATAAACTTAAACACAAAAAAACTGATATCTGAGCTGTTCTCGTATTTTCTACAAGTTTGTAGAGCTTTACTGTAAAATTCTGTATCGTTATGCCCTGCCTTCATCGCACATTCGACTAAGACTTCATACTAGCCAGTAAAACTCTTGGAGAGGTAAGTTTCAAGCTGCAGCCAAAACCCTTACATTTTTTATCGTCTCTTCTACCCGCTCCTCTGCCTGCCTTTGCTTCATAGAATCGAAGTTGTGTTCCATTTTCTTTAAACGGGATTCCATGTCAGAGCTCATGGATACATCAGAGGAATGCTGAGGTGTAGGTGTTGATGGCCGTGAAGTACGGACAGCTTCTGACAACCGAGATGGGCCTGCCGAAGATTCAAACATGCAAAAATTTTAACAAATCCTAAAAGAAACAAAATACAACATGCATAGATTTTTTTTTATTTTCAGGTCAAAGGTCTTCAACCATGGTATGCGACACATTGCCTTGATATATATATATATTTATTTCATATCAATAATGTAACAAACCATTCCATTGGATAATTTGCAGTCTGTATTTTAAGCTACAGTTAATGTGTTAAAGAATAAAAGACTCAGCAGGCTGTATCAGCAAACGGGCTGTATCCAATCTACTGTTACAGCCCTAAGTTTGATACAGCCCTGGCTGTAACGGTGATACAGCCCGATCAAAAAAAGATTATTTGAATTTTCAATTTTCATGAGCCACAAACAAATGTAAATAGATTGCTAATTACTTAACAAAATGTAAAACATGTAAAATATCAACAGAACATATTATTTAGCACAAATGCTAACAATTACAGGTAAACAAAGTTCATTTTGTCTTGTATACTATTGAACTTGTTTGTTTTCTAATGTTTTCAAAGAAATAAAAGTAATAGTAACTTGTGTGTATGGCTGTATCAGAATTACGGACTTCTGAAGGACCCGATACGGACCGTTTATTTGTTACAGCCCTCGCCTTTGGCTCGGGCTGTAACAAGATAAACGGTCCGTATCGGGTCCTTCATCAGTCCGTAATTCTGGATACAGCCCTACACACAAGTAACTATTACATAAATATATATATATATATATATATATATATATATATATATATATATATACCCAAATACCAAATAACAAAAGCATACCTAAAAAATAAAGAAATAAATACTTATAGCTCGGACACGATTAGCTTCGGACGGACAGTCGGACAAACACGGACGGGGAAAAGACGTTACAAACTTAAAGTTAAACATGCTGTATGATAACCAATTTAACTAAATGGATAAGTAAACGTGATATGATACTGAATTTTTTCTCTTATATTTCTTTTTTTCTCTTTTTTTACCCAGGAAAGGTCTGTCTAAAATAAAACACCAACCTGACTGAGTATTATCAGGCGCTTCTGTTAAAGATGAAATCTTAGGCGCTCTCAACAAGTTAGCAAATAAAATAGTCTGGTGTAACAAATGTCTTCCAAATTCCTTTCCACTAAAGTTCATAGCGTACTTTTATGTTTCACCTGACATAAGATCAAAGTCAGTAAAGTTAAGGTAGATACATTTGTAAATAAATCAATGAAAACATAAAAGTAATCTACAAAGTGAGAAAAACTGGAAAAAAAGTAAATAATTAAAATTGAAAATATCAAAAATAGAACAAGTTGGTCTATAATAATGGAATATCTTCACCGTACAAAAAAACCTATAAAACTAGTGAAACTACTGATGTATCCAAAATTAAACTGTTCAAAATAAAATCCAATATCTAGATATTAACTAAACCAAAGTGTAAATAAAAACAAAAAAAAAACGGCAAAATGAACAGAGGTCTACAGGTGTACCGAGAGAAGTCTATGTCGAATAACTTTAAGCCCTTCCCAAATTCTGTAGACAATTCTTCCTAACTGTAATTCACAATACGGTGATCCTTTTTAAATCTATCCAACCCACCATCTGGGGCATCTGACGCCTTAAACTTTAAAATCATGGACAAAAGTCCTTTCCCGACAAGGGTATGCTTAGGCTTAAGCACAAGGTGAAACAGATAATAAACAAAACAAATTTATTAAGCATACGAAGGAAATCGACAAAAGAAAATAAAATAAATACAGTTAAAAGTATAAACGCATGAATGTCAAGAAAATGTACAAATGCCTACGAAGGCTAATTAAATACAGTACACACCAGGTAAAAGGATTACCTGTAGAAAAAATTTCCCGCCGCAAAAACTCGGGCCATGATAATAAAACAAAGCTTAAATATGGCACACAAATTACAATGCGTCTGAAACTAAAACATGTTAAAATTCGAAAGGAAATTCATATTATTAACGCTCAATAGAACGAAACTGATAAGAACAAAGAAAACAGTACACGCCAAAAATATTGAGCACTCAAACATAAAATTAACTAAAAATACAAATTTTCTAAATATAAAATATTCCTTGCAACATATGCAGACTCGACCCACAAACTTCTATTAAAAAAACTCGTGTCTCCGGCTATACCTCCTGACACAACACACTAAACCATAAAATACATAAAATCGTAACCATCGGGCTAAACCTCCTGGTTACTACAAAATAAATAAAAATAACATATAAATATTTTGAAAAGGCTGATTAAGAACTTTCAAAACACACACGTGGTCGTAAAACAGAGAGGACGACCGACTCTCCTCGCCGACTGTAGTCTCGATCACCTAGACGCATATATAATAGCGTCTGGGATCACCTTGTTGTAATTTCGCTACCAATAGGTGGAGACAAAACAATGATTCTATTTTTATGGCCCTATTTTTAAACCTGGAAAACCATGCATACTTATAATATGACGTCACATTCAGATTCACTCTTGATTGTGCACAACAATAATATTTGTTAAATTAATTGATAAAGTTATATTTTATAAAAATATTCAAATGTAAACTTTGGCACAATTTTTTATACACTTCTTGATATGAACGGAAGTAATTTTTTAGATAATAAAAATATCATCCAATCAAAAATTACGCCCAGTTTTGGGCGTAATGGTAACGAGTTCAATATAGAAATGAATCCAGACGCACAAATGTAATTAAGCGTCTGGATGATCGAGACTACGCCGACTGCACCTCGAAGAATGATCAAGGTGTGCTCGTTTACTTCTTGTGTGACGTCACACAGGATATCAACAACAACCATGATCTTTTTGTACAGGTTAGTGAGTTATCTTTATTTTCAAGCTAAATTAAAGTCGGCAGAAATTTAACGCATTATTCTGAAGAATAAGCATTTTACTTTATCTTTCAATCAGAGTTTATACGGAAGATTTTAATAACTTACTTATTTAGTTTATGAGTAAAATTAAAGATACAGAATGTTGTTTTAGGTCAAAATATTGTCTACGGCGTTTTTTCAGTTCAATTAACAATGTGCAATTATTTATTTTTAATTAGTTATTTATTTGTAAGAATAATAATTGTATTATGTATAATTAATTAAAGATAATTGTTATATTGTTATATATGTAAGTTAATAACTTTGATGCTACGACATTAAAGAGTACTATAACAAACTCGTTCTGTTTCTACAGGTTCATCCTCTGTTAGCTTCCCCATCTCCAACCTCCCTCCCCACCCCCCCCCCCCCCACCCCCTAACAAGGCGATCAGCAAGATTATCAGTTCCTCTGATAACAGGTGGAGAGACAACACCAAAGCATTAAACATAAACAACACAACAAATTTTCATTATAAATGTCCATAACACAACTATCGCCATTCAGGAAAATTGAGGCCTTGATGGGTTAAGGTAGTTAGTCTACTATTGATTACATACCTGTGTACACTGGGGTTGCGGGTTCAAGACTCATAGCGGGAAGGATGCACTCAAATTAAATCCTAATTGACAAGGATTGCCAAGTTTCCTAAAGAAGGTCGGGAGTTTTCTCAAAGTACAGCGGTCTGCTTCCCAAATAAAAACTACACTCTATGATATAGCTGAAAGTGGCGTTAAACACGATTCCAACAAAACAAAAACAAAAAGTGGTCTTTACCGAGCAAGGAGCGTATTACTCTCCATATACGACACCCTATGTGGTATGTGGTCAGGCTGTCTGTATTACGACCTGAAAATCGCCTTAAGGAGAAGGCATCCCTATCTGAATCCTTGGGACACATTGTGCAGGAACAAAATTCTTCTTTACTGGATGTGACTATTGCTTTATGACATAATATTACGTTACCATTGTCACTGTCTTATAATTTTACACATAGTCGTATAACACATGGTCTGACTGAAACCACACTTGGTCACAACGCTCATTGGATGTGCTGCATGTCTATGTTTAATGTAGGATTCTATGTGAAGAATGTTTATTACTTTATTCTGAAACTTCAAGGCTGAACAAGTCTATCTACCGATCTTACCACCACCACCACCCCCCCCCCCGTTAGACTGCGTGACTATGATTTCGATAAGGTCAATTGTATTTTTTAATACAAAATTCAAGATGGCTGTCCACGCAGGACGCAGAGCTTTATTTAGTCCGATAATCCTCTGCCCTCCAGCGCTTTTTAGAATTTGACAGGAGTTGGGTTCAACGGTCTATCAAAATGCGTCGGGTGGTCGTCAGAATATCCTCGAACTAGGCTTTATTAAATTTAGACACCTATGGCAATTTTAAAAGACTTCTTTTTCTGAAATTGGCGAACCAATAGAAACAACACTTGTCAGCAATATTTATTTAAGGTCCTTTACAACGTTTGCATTTGTATTCCAATAAAGAGTTAAAAATTACCTCCACCGCAGGTCATAATATAGAAAAATATAAGGAAAAAATTCATACAAATTTTATTTTCAGAATGCAAAGTGTCGAACTTTTACGGTTTTGGACAATTGGGCGTCGGACCAACGGGGTGTCGGACTAATGGGGCGTCGGAATAGCGGGGCGACCCAAACGGTTTATCCATTATCCGCAGATTTAGAAACCTTTCATCGTGGCATAAACGGGATTTAGTTGACTCGATAGTAATTGGAAGCACCAGGTGTGGGGGGGTCATAATCTCCCACTTTCCTCCATAATGACATAAAACCATTACGTAATCTATCCAACAGTGTAGCTTTAATAAATTCTGTATAATCTTTGCAGATTAAAGCATTTGGAAAATATTTGGTGGGGGACATCAGAATTGTACGATTTGCCCCAAAAAGAGAAAATTACAGAGAACAAATTTTCCAACTTCCATTCCACGTGACAATAAATCCACTAGAGGATGAGACCCTCTTGGAAAAAAAGTCCAAAAACAAAATTAAACGCAAAAAACACTTAAAATTTAAAATGACAAAAACCCAAAAATTTAACACAGTAAAAAAATAAGGAACTGTTTGAATTATTTCTTATTAGCGTCTGGACATTGACTAGCGAAATGATCACTAAACCTACAAATATAGCATTGGTTTTTAAAATCCCTTCTCGGTCGAGGTCTAGGAGCAGGTCTGTTAGCAAAGCCAGCACCAAATGGTGCTGAAAACATAGGACCCATACCAGGGTAACCCTGTGCAAAAGGAGCATGGAAAGCATAAGGATGAAAATCAAATTGTACACAAGGTTGAGGATGTACAAAACTATTTGTCTGAATAAGTTTCTGCTCCTCAGTATCATTGCTAGACTTGCATTTACGATTTTTAGTTTTGATCCATTCTGCTACCGCTTGCAGAAATCTTTTTATCCTCGCTAGACCCCAATAAACGTAAACACAAAAATACTGCTATCTGAGCTGTTCTCGTATTGTCTACAAGTTTATAGAGCTTTGCTGTGAAATTCTGTATCGTTATGCCCTGCCTTCATCGCACATTCGACTAAGACCTCCATACTAGCCAGTAAAACACTTGGAGAGGTAAGTTAAGGCCTACCAGCCAAAACCCTTACACTTCTTATTTCCTCTCTACCCGCTCCTCTGCCTGCCTTTGCTTCATAGAATCAAAGTTGTGTTCCATTTTCTTTAAACGGGATTCCATGTCAGAGCTCATGGATACATCAGAGGAATGCTGAGGTGTAGGTGTTGATGGCCGTGAAGTACGGACAGCTTCTGACAACCGAGATGGGCCTGCCGAAGATACAAACATGTAAAAATTTTAACAAATCCTAAAAGAAACAAAATACAACATGCATAGATTTTTTTTAATTTTCAGGTCAAAGGTCTTCAACCATGGTATGCGACACATTGCCTTGATATATATATATATACCCAAATACCAAATTACAAAAGCATACCTAAAAAATAAAGAAATAAATACTTATAGCTCGGACACGATTAGCTTCGGACGGACAGTCGGACAAACACGGACGGGGAAAAGACGTTACAAACTTAAAGTTAAACATGCTGTTTGATAACCAATTTTACTAAATGGATAGGTAAATGTGATATGATACTGAGTTTTTTCTCTGAAATTTCTTTTTTCTCTTTTTTTATCCAGGAAAGGTCTGTCTAAAATAAAACACCAACATAAAAGCATAAAAACATAAAAGTAATCTACAAATTGAGAAAAACTGGAAAAATAAAGTAAATAATTAAAATTGAAAATATCAAAAATAGAACAAGTTGGTCTATAATAATGGAATTTCTTCACCGTACAAAAAAACCTATAAAAAAAGTGAAACTACTGATGAATCCAAAATTAAACTGTTCAAAATAAAATCCAATATCTAGATATTAACTAAACCAAAGTGTAAATAAAAACAAAAAACGGCAAAATGAACAGAGGTCCACAGGTGTACCGAGAGAAGTCTATGTCGAGTAACTTAAAGCCCTTCCCAAATTCTGTAGGCAATTCTTCCTAACTGTAATTCACAATATGGTGATCCTTTTTA
Organism: Limnoperna fortunei; assembly: GCA_944474755.1. Classification (NCBI taxonomy): domain Eukaryota; kingdom Metazoa; phylum Mollusca; class Bivalvia; order Mytilida; family Modiolidae; genus Limnoperna; species Limnoperna fortunei. The sequence continues at coordinate 26,255,168 of OX104112.1, read as the reverse complement.
AATCTATCCAACCCACCATCTGGGGCATCTGACGCCTTAAACTTTAAAATCATGGACAAAAGTCCTTTCCCGACAAGGGTATGCTTAGGCTTAAGCACAAGGTGAAACATCTAATAAACAAAACAAATTTATTAAGCATACGAAGGAAATCGACAAAAGAAAATAAAATAAATACAGTTATAAGTTTAAACGTATGAACATCAAGAAAATGTACAAATGCCTACGAAGGCTAATCAAATACAGTACACACCAGGTAAAAGGATTACCTGTAGAAAAAATTTCCAGCCGCAAAATCTCGGGCCATGATAATAAAACAAAGCTTAAATATGGCACACAAATTACAATGCGTCTGAAACATGTTAAAATTCGAAAGGAAATTCATATTATTAACGCTCAAAAGAACGAAACTGATAAGAACAAAGAAAACAGTACACGCCAAAAATATTGAGCACTCAAACATAAAATTAACTATAAAATCCAAATTTTCTAAATATGAAATATTCCTTGCATCATATACAGACTCGACCCACAAACTTCTATTAAAAAACTCGTGTCTCCGTCTATACCTCCTGACACAACACACTAAACCATAAAATACATAAAATCGTAACCATCGGGCTAAACCTCCTGGTTACTACAAAATAAATAAAAATAAAACATAAAATTTTTTGACAAGGCTGATTAAGAACTTTCAAAACACACACGTGGTCGTAAAACAGAGAGTACGAGCGACTCTCCTCGCCGACTGCACCTCGAAGAATGATCAAGGTGTGCTCGTTTACTTCTTGTGTGACGTCACACAGGATATCAACAACAACCATGATCTTTGTGTACATGTTAGTGAGTTATCTTTATTTTCAAGCTAAATTAAAGTCGGTAGAAATTTAACGCATTACTCTGCAGAATAAACATTTTACTTTATCTTTCAATCAGAGTTTATAAGGAAGATTTTAATAGCTTACTTATTTAGTTTATGAGTAAAATTAAAGATACAGAATGTTGTTATAGGTCAAAATATTGTCTACGGCGTTTTTTTTTCAGTTCAATTAACAATGTGCAATTATTTATTTTTAATTAGTTATTTATTTGTTAGAATAGTAATTGTATTATGTATAATTAATTAATGATAATTGTTATATTGTTATGTATGTAAGTTAATAACTTTGATGCTACGACATTAAAGAGTACTATAACAACCTCGTTCTCTTTCTACAGGTTCATCCTCTGTTAGTCCCCCCATCTCCAACCTCCCTCCCCACCCCCACCCCCAAACAAGGCGATCGGCAAGATTATCAGTTCCTCTGATAACAGGTGGAGAGACAACACCAAAGCATTAAACATAAACAACACAACAAATTTTCATTATAAATGTCCATAACACAACTATCGCCATTCAGGAAAATTGAGGCCTTGATGGGTTAAGGTAGTTAGTCTACTATTGATTACATATATGTGTACCCTGGGGTTGCGGGTCCAGGCCTCATTGCGGGCAGGATGCACTCGGATTAAATCCTAATTGACAAGGATTGCCAAGTTTCCTAAAGAAGGTCGGGAGTTTTCTCAAAGTACAGCGGTTTGCTTCCCAAATTAAAACTTCACTCTATGATATAGCTGAAAATGGCGTTAAACACGATTCAAACAAAACAAAATCAAAAAGCAGAAGTGGTCTTTACCGAGCAAGGAGCGTATCACTCTCCATATACGACACCCTATGTGGTATGTGGTCAGGCTGTCTGTATTACGACCTGAAAATCGCCTTAAGGAGAAGCATCCCTATCTGAATCCTTGGGACACATTGTGCAGGACAAAATTAGAGTTAATCAACTTAAAAAATCCTTCAGATGTCTGCAGCTTTACTCGGCATTCCATCTTTTTTATTATCCAATTTTTTAAAAATATTTTTTGGGGGGTTTTGCAAAAAAAAAAAAAACTCGGTTGGGATGGGTTGTTGACGTATTTGTGCAACTTCTGCATTGACAATTTCCCATCAGAATGTGAGTAGATTCACCGGATAGACCGGCTTTCTCCACAAAATAAAAACGGAACAACATGGCATAGCTTAACCTCAGCTTTAAAATTAAATCTTTTACTTGCCCCTTCCGATCACCCACCCACCCTGTCTCTAATTGTCGCTGTAGTTTAAAAAATGGAGGCAAGCTGAAGTTTAAATTTTAATTAGACTGGATATATCTGTTTACAACTGATCAGAAAAGGTTTTAAAGTATCATAAAATCTCAAACAAGAGCTATACCCAAGACAGGACAAAATTACACTCTAAATTAATAGTGAATTTGTATGGACAAAGCTAGGTACCATTTAATCAATACACAGTTTCGTTTATAAAAAACAAACAAATTAAAGGAAAAATTTAGAAAATCAACAAAGATAGATTGGAACTCCCCCAGAAGACTATAGCATCTTGGGTTATGTAAGAATGACTTATAATAGATATTTAAAACAGTTTTCCCACCTGCATGGCATTGTTATACAAATATTCTGGACATACATTTACATAACAATTCATTACTTTCTAAACTGTAATTTAAACTTAGAATGTTAATACGTGATTAAAAAAAGTAACATTACCTTCACACAGTAAGACAGGTAGCAATAAAGGCGGTATCTTCAGACAGTTAGACAGGTAGCCGTAACGGTATCTTCAGACACTAAGACAGGTACACGTAATGGTATCTTTAGACAGTTAGACAGGTAGCCGTAACGCTATCTTCAGACAGACAGGAAGACGTATCGGTATCTTCAGCCAGTATGATAGGAAGTCGTAATGGTATCTTCAGACAGTTAGACAGGTAGCCGTAACGGTATATTTAAACAGTAAGATAGGTAGCCGTAACGGTATCTTCAGACAGTAAAACAGGTTGACGTAACGGTATCTTCAGACAGTGAAACATGTATCCGAAACATTATCTTCACACAGTAAGACAGGTAGCAATAAAGGCGGTATCTTTAGACAGTTCGGCAGGTAGCCGTAACAGTACCTTCAGACATTTAGACAGGTAGCCGTAACGATATATTTAAACAGTAAGACAGGTAGCCGTAACAATACCTTCAGACAGTTAGACAGGTAGCCGTAACGGTATATTTAAAAAGTAAGATAGGTAGCCGTAACAGCATCTTTAGACAGTTAGACATGTATCCGTAACAATACCTTCAGACAGTTAGACAAGTACCCGTAAAGGTATCTTTAAACAGTTAGACAGGTAACTGTAACAGTATCTTCAGACAGATAGGTCTTCAGAGAGTTAGACAGTTACCCACAACAGTATATTCAGACAGTTAGACAAGAAGCCGTAACAGTATCCTCAGACAGTTAGACAAGTAGCCGTAACAGTATCTTCAGACAGTTAAACAGGTGGCCGCAACAGTATCTTTAGACAGTAAGACAAACAGCCGTAAAAGTATCTTCAGACAATAAGACAGGTAGTCGTTACGGTGTCTTGAGACAGATAGACCGGTAGCCGTAACGGTATCTTCAGACAGGTACTCTGGTATCCGTAACGGTATCTTCAGACAGTAAGTAAGATTGGTAGCCGTAACGGTGTGTTTAGACAGGGAGAAAGGTAGCCGTAACGGTATCTTCAGACAGTAATTAAGACAGGTAGCCGTAACGGTATCTTCATACAATAAGATAGGTAGCCGTATCGGAATCTTCAGACAGTTAGACATGTATCCGTAACAGTATCTTCAGAGAGTTAGACAAGTAGCCGTAACATTTGGACAGTTAGTCAGGTAAACGTAACAGTATCTTCAGACAGTAAAAGAAGTAGTCGGAACAGTATCTTGAGACAGTAAGACAGGTAGCCGTAACGATATCTTGAGACAGACAGGTAGCCATAACAGTATCCTCAGACAGTTAGACAGGTAGCGGTAACGCTATTTTTAGACATTTAGAGAGGTATAGGTAACGGAACCCTCAGACAGTTAGACGGGTAGCCGTAACGGTATCCTCAGACAGACAGGTAGCCATAACGCTATTTTTAGACAGTTAGAGAGGTATAAGTAACGGTATCCTCAGACAGTTAGACGGGTAGCCGTAACGGTATCATCAGACAGTTAGACAAGTAGCCGTAACATTTGGACAGTAAGACAGGTACACGTAACAGTATCTTCAGACAGTAAAAGAAGTAGTCGGAACAGTATCTTGAGACAGTAAGACAGGTAGCCGTAACGATATCTTTAGACAGTTAGACGGGTAGCCGTAACGGTATCCTCAGACAGTTAGACAGGTAGCCGTAACGCTATTTTTAGACAGCTAGACAGGTATAGGTAACGGTACCCTCAGACAGTTAGACAGGTAGCCGTAACGCTATTTTTAGACAGTAAAAGAGGTATAGGTAACGGTACCTTCAGACAGTTAGACAGGTAGCCGTTACGGTATCTTCAGACAGTTAGTAAGGTAGCCATATTGGTATCTTCAGGCAGTTACACAGATAGCCGTAATAGTATCTTTCGACAGTATGACAAGACCCCGTAACAGTTTCTTTTAGACAGTAAGACAGGGAGCCGTAACTGTGTCTTTGGACAGTAAGTCAGGTAGCCGTAACGGTATCTTCAGACATTTAGACAGGTAGCCTCAAAAGTATCTTCAGACAGTAAGACAAGTAGCCGTAACGGTATCTTCAGACAGTAATTAAGACAGGTAGCCGTAACGGTATCTTCATACAATAAGACAGGTAGCCGTATCGGAATCTTCAGACAGTAAGACATCTATCCGTAACGATATCTTCAGACAGTAATCAAGACAGGTAGCCGTAGCGGTATCTTTAGGCAGTTAGACAAGTAGCAGTAACAGTATCCTCAGACAGTTAGACAGGTAGACCATTACGGTATCTCCATACAGTAAGGCAGATAGCCGTAACGGTATCTTCAGACAGTTAGACAGATAGCCGTAACGGTGTCTTTAGACATTAATTAATACAGGTAGCCGTAACGGTATCTTCAGACAGAAATAAAGACAGGTAGCCGTAACGGTATCTTCATACAATAAGACAGGTAGCCGTATCGGAATTTTCAGACAGTAATACATGTAGCCGTAACAGTGTCTTTAGACAGTAAGTCATGTATCCGTAACAGTATCTTCAGACAGTAAGACAGGTACCTAAAAACAGTATCTTCAGACAGTCAGCCCGATAGTCGTTACAGTATGTTCAGACAGTACGTCTGGTATCCGTAACGGCATCTTCAGACAGTTATACAAATATCCGTAACAGTATCTTAAGACATTTAGAGGAATAGCCTTAGCAGAATCTTAAGACAGTTAGACAGGTAGCCGTAGCGATATCTTTAGACAGTAAGACAAGTAGCCATAACAGTATCCTCAGACAGTTAGACAGGTAGCCGTAACGCTATTTTTAGACAGTTAGAGAGGTATAGGTAACGGTATCCTCAGACAGTTAGACGGGTAGCCGTAACGGTATCATCAGACAGTTAGACAAGTAGCCGTAACATTTGGACAGTAAGACAGGTACACGTAACAGTATCTTCAGACAGTAAAAGAAGTAGTCGGAACAGTATCTTGAGACAGTAAGACAGGTAGCCGTAACGATATCTTTAGACAGTTAGACGGGTAGCCGTAACGGTATCCTCAGACAGTTAGACAGGTAGCCGTAACGCTATTTTTAGACAGCTAGACAGGTATAGGTAACGGTATCCTCAGACAGTTAGACAGGTAGCCGTAACGCTATTTTTAGACAGTTAAAGAGGTATAGGTAACGGTACCTTCAGACAGTTAGCCGTTACGGTATCTTCAGACAGTTAGTAAGGAAGCCATATTGGTATCTTCAAGCAGTTACACAGATAGCCGTAATAGTATCTTTCGACAGTATGACAAGACCCCGTAACAGTTTCTTTAAGACAGTAAGACAGGGAGCCGTAACTGTATCTTCGGACAGTTAGTCAGGTAGCCGTAACGGTATCTTCAGACATTTAGACAGGTAGCCTCAAAAGTATCTTCAGACAGTAAGACAAGTAGCCGTAACGGTATCTTCAGACAGTAATTAAGACAGGTAGCCGTAACGGTATCTTCATACAATAAGACAGGTAGCCGTATCGGAATCTTCAGACAGTAAGACATCTATCCGTAACGATATCTTCAGACAGTAATCAAGACAGGTAGCCGTAGCGGTATCTTTAGGCAGTTAGACAAGTAGCAGTAACAGTATCCTCAGACAGTTAGACAGGTAGACCATTACGGTATCTTCATACAGTAAGGCAGATAGCCGTAACGGTATCTTCAGACAGTTAGACAGATAGCCGTAACGGTGTCTTTAGACATTAATTAATACAGGTAGCCGTAACGGTATCTTCAGACAGAAATAAAGACAGGTAGCCGTAACGGTATCTTCATACAATAAGACAGGTAGCCGTATCGGAATTTTCAGACAGTAATACATGTAGCCGTAACAGTGTCTTTAGACAGTAAGTCATGTATCCGTAACAGTATCTTCAGACAGTAAGACAGGTACCTAAAAACAGTATCTTCAGACAGCCCGATAGTCGTTACAGTATGTTCAGACAGTACGTCTGGTATCCGTAACGGCATCTTCAGACAGTTATACAAATATCCGTAACAGTATCTTAAGACATTTAGAGGAATAGCCTTAGCAGAATCTTTAGACAGTTAGACAGGTAGCCGTAGCGATATCTTTAGACAGTTAGACAAGTAGCCATAACAGTATCCTCAGACAGTTAGACAGGTAGCCGTAACGCTATTTTTAGACAGTTAGAGAGGTATAGGTAACGGTATCCTCAGACAGTTAGACGGGTAGCCGTAACGGTATCCTCAGACAGACAGCTAGCCGTAACGCTATATTTAGACAGTTATAGAGGTAAAGGAAACGGTATCCTCAGACAGTTAGACGGGTAGCCGTAACGGTATCCTCAGACAGTTAGACAAGTAGCCGTAACATTTGGACAGTAAGACATGTACACGTAACAGTATCTTCAGACAGTAAAAGAAGTAGTCGGAACAGTATCTTGAGACAGTTAGACAAATAGCCATAACAGTATCCTCAGACAGTTAGACGGGTAGCCGTAACGGTATCCTCAGACAGTTAGACAGGTAGCCGTAACACTATTTTTAGACAGCTAGACAGGTATAGGTAACGGTACCCTCAGACAGTTAGACAGGTAGCCGTAACGGTATCCTCAGACAGTTAGACAGGTAGCCGTAACGCTATTTTTAGACAGTTAGAGAGGTATAGGTAACGGTACCTTCAGACAGTTAGACAGGTAGCCGTTACGGTATCTTCAGACAGTTAGTAAGGTAGCCATATTGGTATCTTCAGGCAGTTAGACAGATAGCCGTAATAGTATCTTTCGACAGTATGACAAGACCCCGTAACAGTTTCTTATAGACAGTAAGACAGGTAGCCGTAACTGTATCTTTGGACAGTTAGTCAGGTAGCCGTAACGGCATCTTCAGACATTTAGACAGGTAGCCTCAAAAGTATCTTCAGACAGTAAGACAAGTAGCCGTAACGGTATCTTCAGACAGTAATTAAGACAGGTAGCCGTAACGGTATCTTCATACAATAAGACAGGTAGCCGTATTGGAATCTTCAGACAGTAAGACATCTATCCGTAACGATATCTTCAGACAGTAATCAAGACAGGTAGCCGTAGCGGTATCTTTATTAGGCAGTTAGACAAGTAGCCGTAACAGTATCCTCAGACAGTTAGACAGGTAGACCATTACGGTATCTTCATACAGTAATGCAGATAGCCGTAACGGTATCTTCAGACAGTTAGGCAGATAGCGGTAACGGTGTCTTTAGACATTAATTAATACAGGTAGACGTAACGGTATCTTCAGACAGAAATAAAGACAGGTAGACGTAACGGTATCTTCATACAGTAAGACATGTAGCCGTAACAGTATCTTCAGACAGTAAGACAGGTACCTAAAACAGTATCTTCAGACAGTTAGAACGGTAGTCGTTACAGTATGTTCAGACAGTAAGTCTGGTATCCGTAACGGCATCTTCAGACAGTTATACAAATATCCGTTACAGTATCTTAAGACAGTTAGACGAATAGCCTTAGCAGAATCTTTAGACAGTTAGACAGGTACCCGGAACGATATCTTTAGACAGTTAGACAAGTAGCCATAACAGTATCCTCAGACAGTTAGACAGGTAGCCGTAACGCTATTTTTAGACAGTTAGAGAGGTATAGGTAATGGTACCCTCAGACAGTTAGACGGGTAGCCGTAACGGTATCCTCAGACAGACAGGTAGCCGTAAAGCTATTTTTAGACAGTTAGAGAGGTATAGGTAACGGTATCCTCCGACAGTTAGACGTGTAGCCGTAACGGTATCCTCAGACAGTTAGACAAGTAGCCGTAACATTTGGACAGTAAGACAGGTACACGTAACAGTATCTTCAGACAGTAAAAGAAGTAGTCGGAACAGTATCTTGAGACAGTAAGACATGTAGCAGTAACGATATCTTTAGACAGTTAGACAAGTAGCCATAACAGTATCCTCAGACAGTTAGACGGGTAGCCGTAACGGTATCCTCAGACAGTTAGACAGGTAGCCGTAACGCTATTTTTAGACAGCTAGACAGGTATAGGTAACGGTATCCTCAGACAGTTAGACAGGTAGCCGTTACAGTATGTTCAGACAGTACGTCTGGTATCCGTAACGGCATCTTCAGACAGTTATACAAATATCCGTAACAGTATCTTAAGACATTTAGACGAATAGCCTTAGCAGAATCTTTAGACAGTTAGACAGGTAGCCGTAGCGATATCTTTAGACAGTTAGACAAGTAGCCATAACAGTATCCTCGGACAGTTAGACAGGTAGCCGTAACGCTATTTTTAGACAGTTAGAGAGGTATAGGTAACGGTATCCTCAGACAGTTAGACGGGTAGCCGTAACGGTATCCTCAGACAGACAGGTAGCCGTAACGCTATATTTAGACAGTTATAGAGGTATAGGAAACGGTATCCTCAGACAGTTAGACGGGTAGCCGTAACGGTATCCTCAGGCAGTTAGACAAGTAGCCGTAACATTTGGACAGTAAGACAGGTACACGTAACAGTATCTTCAGACAGTAAAAGAAGTAGTCGGAACAGTATCTTGAGACAGTAAGACAGGTAGCCGTAACGATATCTTTAGACAGTTAGACAAGTAGCCGTAACGGTATCCTCAGACAGTTAGACAGGTAGCCGTAACACTATTTTTAGACAGCTAGACAGGTATAGGTAACGGTACCCTCAGACAGTTAGACAGGTAGCCGTAACGGTATCCTCAGACAGTTAGACAGGTAGCCGTAACGCTATTTTTAGACAGTTAGAGTGGTATAGGTAACGGTACCTTCAGACAGTTAGACAGGTAGCCGTTACGGTATCTTCAGACAGTTATTAAGGTAGCCATATTGGTATCTTCAGGCAGTTAGACAGATAGCCGTAATAGTATCTTTCGACAGTATGACAAGACCCCGTAACAGTTTCTTTTAGACAGTAAGGCAGGGAGCCGTAACTGTATCTTTGGACAGTTAGTCAGGTAGCCGTAACAGTATCTTCAGACATTTAGACAGGTAGCCTCAAAAGTATCTTCAGACAGTAAGACAAGTAGCCGTAACGGTATCTTCAGACAGTAATTAAGACGGGTAGCCGTAACGGTATCTTCATACAATAAGACAGGTAGCCGTATCGGAATCTTCAGACAGTAAGACATCTATCCGTAACGATATCTTCAGACAGTAATCAAGACAGGTAGCAGTAGCGGTATCTTTAGGCAGTTAGACAAGTAGCCGTAACAGTATCCTCAGACAGTTAGACAGGTAGACCATTACGGTATCTTCATACAGTAAGGCAGATAGCCGTAACGGTATCTTCAGACAGTTAGACAGATAGCCGTAACGGTATCTTTAGACATTAATTAATACAGGTAGCCGTAACGGTATCTTCAGACAGAAATAAAGACAGGTAGCCGTAACGGTATCTTCATACAATGAGACAGGTAGCCATATCGGAATTTTCAGACAGTAAGACATGTAGCCGTAACAGTGTCTTTAGACAGTAAGTCATGTATCCGTAACAGTATCTTCAGACAGTAAGACAGGTACCTAAAAACAGTATCTTCAGACAGTTAGACCGGTAGTCGTTACAGTATGTTCAGACAGTAAGTCTGGTATCCGTAACGGCATCTTCAGACAGTTATACAAATATCCGTAACAGTATCTTAAGACAGTTAGACGAATAGCCTTAGCAGAATCTTTAGACAGTTAGACAGGTAGCCGTAACGATATCTTTAGACAGTAAGACAGGTAGCCGTAACGGTATCTTTAGAGAGTTTGATAGGTAGACGTAACAATATCTTCAGACAGTTAGACAGGTAGCCTTAACAGTACGTTCAGACCTTAAGACAGGTAGCCTTAACAGTATCTTAATGCAGGTAGAAAAATAGCCTAAAAGTATCTTCAGACAGTTAGACAAGTAGCCGTAACGGTATCTTCAGACAGTAAGACAGGTAGCCATAACGGTATCTTAAGACAGTTAGACAAATAGCCGAAATGGTATCTTCAGACAGTAAGACGGGTAGCCGTAACGGTATTTTTAGACAGTAAGACACGTGACAGTACCTTCAGATAGTAAGACAGGTTTCGGTAACGATATCTTCAGACAGTTAGACAAGTAGCCGTTACAGTATCCTCAGTGAGTTAGACTGGTAACCCTAATGGTAGATTTAGACAGACAGGTAGCCATAACAGTTTATTCAGACAGTTAGACAGATATAGCCATAACACTTTGTACCGACAGTAGAACAAGTACCCGCAACAGTTTCTTTTACACAGTTAGACTGGGAGCCGGAACTGTATCTTAAGACAGTTAGACGGGTAGCCGTAACAGTATCTTCTGACAGTTAGACAAGTAGCCATAACAGTATCCCCAGACAGTTAGACAGGTAGCCGTTACGGTATCATTATACAGTAAGGTCGATAGCCGTAACGGTGTCTTTAGACAGTTAGACATGTAGCCGTAACGGCATCTTCAGACAGTAATTAAGACAGATAGCCGTAACGGTATCTTCAGACAGTAATTAAGACAGGTAGCCGTAACTGTATCTTCATACAATAGGACAGGTAGCCGTACCGGAATCTTCAGACAGTAAGACCAGTGGCCATAACAATATCCTCAGACAGTTAGACAGGCAACCGCAACGGTATATTTATCCAGTTAGACATGCAGCCGTAACAGAATCTTCAGACAGTTAGTCTGGTATCCGTGATGGCATCTTCAGACAGTTATACAAATACCCGTAACAGTATCTAAAGACAGTTGGATGAATAGCCGTAGCAGAATCTTTAGACAGTTAGACAGGTAGCCGTAACGGTATCTTTAGACAGTAAGACAGGTAGCCGTAACGGTATCTTTAGAGAGATAGACAGGTAGACGTAACAGTATTCTCATACAGTTAGACAAGTCGCCGCAACATTATCCTCAGACAGTTAGACAGGTAACCGTAACGGTATATTTGGACAGTTAGACAGGTAACCGTTACGGTATCTTAAGACAGTAAGAGAAGTAGTCGTAACAGTGTCTTCAGACTGTTAGACAGGTAGCCTTAACAGTACGTTACGACCGTAAGACAGGTAGCCTTAACAGTATCTTCAAATAGCCGTAAAAATATCTTCAGACAGTAAGATAGGAAGCCGTAACGGTGTCTTTAGACAGTAAGACATGTAGCCATAACGGTATCTTCAGACAGTTAGACAAGTAGCCGTAACGGTATCTTCAGACAGTAAGACAGGTAGCCATAACGGTATCTTAAGACAGTTAGACAAATAGCCGAAATGGTATCTTCAGACAGTAAGACGGGTAGCCGTAACGGTATTTTTAGACAGTAAGACACGTGACAGTACCTTCAGATAGTAAGACAGGTTTCGGTAACGATATCTTCAGACAGTTAGACAAGTAGCCGTTACAGTATCCTCAGTGAGTTAGACTGGTAACCCTAATGGTAGATTTAGACAGACAGGTAGCCATAACAGTTTATTCAGACAGTTAGACAGATATAGCCATAACACTTTGTACCGACAGTAGAACAAGTACCCGCAACAGTTTCTTTTACACAGTTAGACTGGGAGCCGGAACTGTATCTTAAGACAGTTAGACGGGTAGCCGTAACAGTATCTTCTGACAGTTAGACAAGTAGCCGTAACAGTATCCCCAGACAGTTAGACAGGTAGCCGTTACGGTATCATTATACAGTAAGGTCGATAGCCGTAACGGTGTCTTTAGACAGTTAGACATGTAGCCGTAACGGCATCTTCAGACAGTAATTAAGACAGATAGCCGTAACGGTATCTTCAGACAGTAATTAAGACAGGTAGCCGTAACTGTATCTTCATACAATAGGACAGGTAGCCGTACCGGAATCTTCAGACAGTAAGACCAGTAGCCATAACAATATCCTCAGACAGTTAGACAGGCAACCGCAACGGTATATTTATCCAGTTAGACATGCAGCCGTAACAGAATCTTCAGACAGTTAGTCTGGTATCCGTGATGGCATCTTCAGACAGTTATACAAATACCCGTAACAGTATCTAAAGACAGTTGGATGAATAGCCGTAGCAGAATCTTTAGACAGTTAGACAGGTAGCCGTAACGGTATCTTTAGACAGTAAGACAGGTAGCCGTAACGGTATCTTTAGAGAGATAGACAGGTAGACGTAACAGTATTCTCATACAGTTAGACAAGTCGCCGCAACATTATCCTCAGACAGTTAGACAGGTAACCGTAACGGTATATTTGGACAGTTAGACAGGTAACCGTTACGGTATCTTAAGACAATAAGAGAAGTAGTCGTAACAGTGTCTTCAGACTGTTAGACAGGTAGCCTTAACAGTATCTTCAAATAGCCGTAAAAGTATCTTCAGACAGTAAGATAGGAAGCCGTAACGGTGTCTTTAGACAGTAAGACATGTAGCCATAACGGTATCTTCAGACTGTAAGACAGGTAGCCGTAACGGTATCTTTAGACAGTTAGACAAATAGCCGTAATGGTATCTTCAGACAGTAAGACGGGTAGCCGTAACGGTATTTTTAGACAGTAAGACACGTAACAGTATCTTCAGACAGTTAGAACAGTTAGACAGGTTCCCGTAACGATATCTTCAGACAGTTAGACAAGTAGCCGTAACAGTATCCTTAGAGGGTTAGACTGGTAACCCCAATAACGGTAGATTTAGACAGTTAGACAGGTAGCCATAACAGTATATTCAGACAGTTAGACAGATATAGCCATAACACTTTGTTCCGACAGTAAGACAAGTACCCGTAACAGTTTCTTTCAAACAGTTAGACTGGGAGCCGGAACTGTATCTTAAGACAGTTAGACGGGTAGCAGTAACAGTATCTTCAGACAGTTAGACAGGTAGTCATAACAGTATCCTCAGACAGTAGCCGAAACAGTATCTTTAAATAGTTAGACAGGTAGTCGTAACGGTATCATTAAACAGTTAGACATATAGCGTTGGTGGTATCTTCAGACAGTAAGACAGGTAACAGTATCTTCAGACAGCAAGGCAGGTTTCCCTAACAGTATCCTCAGGCAGTAAGACACTAGCCGAAACAGTATCTTCAGACAGTAAGACAGGTATCCGTAACAGTATCTTCAGACATTTAGTAAGGTAGCCGTAACGGCATCTTCAGTCAGTAAGTAAGACAAATAGCCGTAGCGGTAACCTCAGACAGTAATTAAGACAAATAGCCGTAACGGTATCTTCAGACAGTAAGATAGGTAGCCGTAACGGTGTGTTCAGACAGTTAGACAGGTAGCCGTAGCAGTATCTTTAGACAGTAAGACATGATGTATCCGTAACATTATCTTCAGACAGTAAGACAGGTATTCGTAACAGTATCTTCAGACATTTAGTCAGGTAGCCGTAACGGCATCTTCAGACAGTAAGTAAGATAGGTAGCCGTAACAGTGTGTTCAGACAGTAAGAAAGGTAGCCGTAACAGTATCTTCAGACAGTGAGACAGGAAGCATAACGGTATCTTCAGAAACAGAAGGACAGGTAACCCTAACGGTATCTTTAGACAGTAAGACAGGTAGCCGTAACAAAATCGATAACAGACAGACTGGTAGACGTAACGGTGTCTTCAGACATAAAGACAAGTAGCCGTAACGATACATATAGCCAGTAAGACAGGTAGACGTAACGCTGTATCTTCATACAGTAAAACAGGTAGCCGTAACGGTATTTTCAGACAGTAATAAAGACAGGTATCCGTAACAGTAACTTCAGACAGTAAGACAGGTAGCCATAACGATATTTAAAGACAGAAAGTCAAGTAAACCTAACGGTATCTTCAGACAGTAAGACAGGTAGCCATAACGGTACTTTCGGTCAGTAATTTAGACAGGTAGCCGTAACGGTGCCTTCAAACAGTAAGGCAGGTAGCCGTCACGGTATTTTCGGACAGTAAGACGGTAGATATAACGGTATTTTCATACAGTGAGACAGGTAGCCGTAACGGTACTTTCAGACGGAAATTAAGACAGGTAGCCGTAAAAGTATCTTCATACAGCAAGACAGATAGTCGTAACGGTACTTTCGGATAGTTATTTAGACAGGTAGTCGTAACGGTGCCTTCAGACAGTAAGACAGGTAGCCGTCACGGTATTGTCAGACAGTAAGGCGGTAGATATAACGGTATTTTCAGACAGTGAGACAGGTAGCCATAACGGTTCTTTCAGACAGTAATTAAGACAGGTAGTCGTAACGGTATTTTTATACAGTAAAACAGGTAACATTATCCTCAGACAGTTAGACATGTATTCGTAACAGTATCTTCAGACAGTTAGTCTGGTAACCGTAACGGCATCTTCAGACAGTTAGACAAGTAGCCGTAACATTATCCTCAGACAGTAAGACAGGTTACTGTAACGGTATGTTTGGACAGTTAGTATTATCAGACAGTTAGACGGGTATTCATAACAGTATCCTCAGACAGTGGCCGAAACAGTATCTTTAAATAGTTAGACAGATAGTCGTAATGGTATCATTAAACAGTTAAACATATAGCCTTAACAGACAGTGAGATAGGAAGCCGTAACGGTATCTTCATGCAGAGACAAAGGGACAGGATACCCTAACAGTAAGACAGGTATCACGGTATTTTTAGACAGTAAGACAGGTAGCCGCAACAAAATTGTCAGACAGTAAGACAGGTAGACGTAACGCTGTATCTTCAGCCAGTTAGACATGAAGACGTAAAAGTGTCTTCTTACTGTAAAACAGGTAGCCGTAACGGTATTTTCAGACAGTAATTAAGACAGGTATCGTAACAGTAACTTCAGACAGTAAGACAGGTAGCCGTAACAGTATCCTCAGACAGTTAGAATGGTGATACTAACGGTAGATTTAGACAGTTAAACGAGTAGCCGAAACAGTATCTTCAGACAGTTAGATAGGTAGTCATAACAATATCCTCAGACAGTTAGACAGGTAGCCAAAACAGAATCTTTAGACAGTAAGACAGGTAGCCGTAACGATATCTTTATACAGTAGGACTGGCAGCCGTAACAGTATCTTTGAACAGTTAGACAGGTAGTCATAACGATATCATTGACAGTTAAACAGATAGCCGTAGGCGTCTTCAGACACTTAGACCGGAAGAGGTAACGATATCTTCAGAGACAGAAGGACAGGTAACCCTAACGGTATCTTTAGACAGTAAGACAGGTAGCCGTAACAAAATCGTCAGACAGACAGACTGGTAGACGTAACGGTATCTTCAGACAGAAAGACAAGTAGCCGTAACGATATCTTTAGACAGTAAGACAGGTAGACATAACTCTGCATCTTCATACAGAACAACAGGTAGCCATAATGGTATTTTCAGACAGTAATTAAGGCAGGTGTCCGTAACAGTAACTTCAAACAGTAAGACAGGTAGCCGTAACGTTATTTTCAGACAGAAAGTCAGGTAAACGTAACGGTATCTTCAAACAGTAAGACAGGTAGCCATAACGGTACTTTCAGACAGTAATTTAGACTGGTAGCCGTAACGGTGCCTTCGGACAGTAAGACAGGTAGCCCGTCACGGTATTTTCAGACACTAAGACGGTAGATATAACGGTATTTTCATACAGTGAGACAGGTAGCCGTAACGGTACTTTCAGACAGTAATTAAGACAGGTAGCCGTAACGGCGCCTTCAGACATTAAGACGGGAAGTCGTAAAATGTAGCATGTAAATAAAAATGCTGAAATCAGCATTGAAATCCAAGTTATAGATTTATGTTGTCACTCTGACGACGGGCGGGGGGAGTAATAGGGACAGGAATCAGTGTATGTGCATGCGCAAAAGTCGAAAGAACTGGAAGTGAGCGAGAGGTAACGGGAGATATTATTTACATTTATTACTGAGATATGGTAGTTTGTTGATGTTCATCACAATCTGTGATTGGGATTAATTAAACAGTTTTCATTTTGTCGTTTGCTTTTGTTTGTGCCACCTTCATAAACAATTACATTTTTTGTTGATTTTGTTTGTTTTTGTTTGATTATTTGACGTTTCAGCGATTTCGCAGAGTGTGGAATATTTGTCTTAATCTCGTGGTTGGCTTTGCTATATTGAAGATGGTTTGTTTTAAATATTAAAAAAGCTGATGTTTGTTCTGTGGATTGAATAATTGTGGGAAATTATTTATCCCTGTCCATTACAAGATAAGAAAATTGTATTTCAATGAATCACGTATTTACCAGTGATATGGACGTATTTGCCCAGGCAGTACAGCCGGAATTTGTAACCCTGTATAAGCCAATGACGTTGCCAAAGACGACGGGCTGATATCGATAAGTAGACTTTGACGACAACCTGATACGATTTTCGGCCCCGTATCAGCCCGTCCAGGCTCGGATCCATGTAAAGGCGTGTACGCCCTCCCCACTCAAAGAGAGAGAGAGAGAGAGAGAGAGAAAGAGCGAGAGAACGAGAGGGTAAAACGAGAGAAAAGGAAAATAAATATGATATTTCATTAAAGAAAATTCCTTATTTATGGTCATAGTTGAAGAATAAAGCCAGCTAAAAGAAAGGGCAAACATATAAACAAACGAGTCTAGAAAACTTTGTCTGGGTGGCTACCAAATGCTTAGATTACCGGACCTGCTGGATAGGGGGTGGGTGGCTTGAGCGCCCCCAGACCCCTCGCCGAACTTTTATGCCTCCCCTAATACAAATTCATGGATCCGCCCCTGCCGTCTTCAATAGTTATTTCATAAATATCAGTCTGTCGTCAGTGGAAAGGTCGGGATCAATTGAATTAACTGAATTAAAACTACTAACAGAACAAAGTCATCTCACTGTGAGTCATCTATATTTATGACAAGTTTAAGATTTTTAGGTTAAAATATTCGATCAATAGATTATGAGTTTACATTGTTTTATATCGTCCCTTATATCAACCCTCGGGCGAAGCTCTCGGGACTTGATATAGTAGTCTCGGGCTGATACGCGTGCCAATATGGAAACTGTAATGTAATAATCTATAACTATGTACTCCCCAATTGGTTCGTGGATATTCAACGAATTATATTTGCGTGCATTTTACATGGACATATTGACAATATCAAAAAACCATTTACACAAGTAGTAAAGTTGATTATATACACCCATGTACATTTTCACCTGTAAACCCTTTTCAAACAATTAAATGTCATTCAAGAACTGTGTACTGTATCACGTGATTTTTTTATCAATGATATCAATTACAAGTATTGACAGTCGGGTAGACATTTCTGTGTCAGGCTGATAACATTACAGAACAATCCGGGTAAATATATATGTATAGCATTGTATTATTCTTGTCTACTCTATGCAGTAATTTACAAATATATTTATATCAAAACAAACGACATGTTAATACACAGCTCTTCACGTGAATTCTTACATATTTCTTTTTAATTAGAAACGAAAGTAAAACATATATTTCTAAATATCAAATAAAATGTTCATAAACTCAACGCAATAAATACTTTCTAGAGTTTTTTTTTCCTGACTAATCGCAAAATTAAACCGAATTTAATAAATATGTGTTGGAAAACTTCTGTTACCAGCCATATTTAAAAGTAGGTCAAATAAGTGCATCGTGGACTTGTGTATAACATATGTTTACATTTAGGTGTCAACACCTTTTTCATATTCACTTACATTCTAATATAGAGAATTGCTTTACGCATAAATTAAAATGCATGTTGGGTTCAACCACCACCCCAAGCTAAATTTTTGTGGACAAAATTGGTGCTTCACTTCCTTAGGGACCGATCATTTAACTTCCAGGGAGGGGGCTTGGTTTTTTCCTAAAAAAATATTTTGGAAGCAGAGGGTAAGAAAAAAAATGTTCTGAAGAAGGATTTCTGCTATATAAAATAATGCTAATACCGGTAATGAAAAAAAATATTCTGTCGCGACGCCTTCAAAAAATAAATATTTTCTGACCAAAACAAAAACACCATGGACCCTCCCCCCTTCAAGTTAAATGGTCTGTCCCTTACGGTGAGAGTGCCTGGGGACAACAAGGTCCAGCAGCAGCGTCTGAAAGGAGGTCCAGCGGGGCAACAATAATAACTTTGGACCATGAAATCTTACACCTTTCTGTTTTAGGTTAACAGGTTTTTTACCATGACGGTTGCATGCGCAACCATTGCAACATCTCTGGCTACATCTTTGACCTGCTAATGCCCTACTACAACCATTGCAACATCTCTGGCTACATCCTTGACCTGCTAATGCCCTACTACAACCATTGCAACATCTCTGGCTACATCCTTGACCTGCTAATGCCCTACTACAACCATTGCAACATCTCTGGCTACATCCTTGACCTGCTAATGCCCTACTACAACCATTGCAACATCTCTGGCTACATCCTTGACCTGCTAATGCCCTTCTATCCGCCGTTTTGTACATTATGCAGCTTCTATATTAACTTCGCTAAGAAAGGGGAAGTGGCAGCGGTTTTATGTATGCCACTCTCATTTTCGTACCACCGCATAATCTTCACTTTTATCGTCTGTTTGTAGAGTTCTGAGCTCAACATGGTTATTTCTATGCATTTTTTTTAATAAATTTATTGTTACTTTTTGAGCTTTCGGATCGACTTATCAGATTATATAGTAATGAAGGTAATACTAACATACCAAACACCGTGGACACTGTCAAAAGACAAAAAATCTAAGTCCAAGACTCCGGCCAACTCAAGAACCAAACACCGTGGACACGGTCAAAAGACAAAAAATCCAAGTCCAAGAACCAAAAACCAAAAATATATAACTTCAAGCGGTTAAAAAGTGTGAAAATGACATTATTTTGGCGATTTTGAGTTAATTGAAGTTATCATCGATAAAGCCTAGTAATTGGAAATTAATTAATTTATTTATTAATTAATTTTTTTATTTGCTACCTATTTAATAAAACGTTGTTATTTCAAACACAATAAATTAAGTTGACATCGGTTCAACTATTCTAGTACACTAACGATAATATCCTCTTTAGCCAATTTGTTAAGCTTGCGTCAATGAAAAAGGAGACCAGATTACAGTTGAGGCGTGACCCCATTATTAAAGTATTCAAGTTATTAATGCCCTTTATGATAGCCAGGTTATAGCAGGGTAAGTGCCACGGTTTTTTTTGCGGGCTCCTCAGAATTCGGAATTTTGTGAAAACTGTATCCGGACATTTGGTGTAAACCTAAGTTCACAAGTAGTGCCTAGTGTTTCCTCCGATACCTCCGGTTTATTAGCACAATAAAAACTAGACGCCATGGTAAAGCTGTGGTTAATTTGCACAAGACCTTATTTGTTACCACGATTGAATATAAAATCATTAATTTGTATTATACAAGACTAGTCCTTATTACAGGTTCATGTGAACATTGTACGTTTCATGCGTAAGAGAACGCCGAAATGATAAAGGCATCAGCCTTGAATTTAAGTACGCCACGATTTGATAATACCCGAATCACTGTAGAGCTTTTTGTATCAAAATTCGAAAACGTTATACCACATTCGGCTAAGTTCATATACACATTAAGTACGTTGTCAAAAAGAACATGTTTCGGCTATATCATGGCCTGCAGTTTTGATTTGGGATGACAGACGGAGTACATGGTTCAATCCGATAAACTTTCATGATAATAGCTGAAAGTGTTCACATCGCTGAAAATTTCTAAAAATTAAATGAAGCTCTAAATATAAACGATATAGCTGATTTGCTATATTCCTAGTTAAAAAATCCTTATGCATTGATTCAATTATGTTTTAATTGTTTACAGAACGACGACTATGGCTGAATCCGTTGAATTGCAATGTGAAACATGTCGTTATCAACAGGTTACTAAATCTGCGAGCAAGTGGTGTACCGAATGTCAGGAGGGTTTTTGTGAAGAATGCTGTAGGAGTCACACAGCGCAAAAAATATCCAGAAACCATAATATAATATCAACGGAGGATTACCAAAAGACCGAAAAACTCAACGTAAACTTGGAATGTCCAGAACACAGTAAACTATTTGGTTTTTATTGTCCTACACATGACAGTATTGTATGTGTTTCATGTGTCCAAACTAAACATGGCGGCTGTGAAGATCTCAGACCGTTAGATGAAGCAGCAAAAGGTGCCAAAACTTCCACTGCACTCATTGACCTGGAACAAACCGTTGATGGACTTTTAGAAAACATAGAAGAAGGAAAACGACAACTACAAAAAAATACAACAAATGTGGAGGAACAGGAAGATATCATACAGAAATCCATCGCAACAAAGCGAGCAGAAATTAATAAGCACTTAGATCTCCTACAGGAGAAATTATTAAAAGAACTAAAATCAAAGTCAGAAAAGGCAGTGAAAGAAATTTCTTTGATGACGACCAAACTTGATACAAAACGCAAAAATATTTCGAAGTTAAAAGACACTGCACAACACATGAAGCAATTTTCATCAAATCTGCAAATGTTTGTTGGAATTCGGAGTATTCTGAAAACTGTTGTCAACGAAATAAATGGAATCAAACTCCTGGTTAACAGTATACCACAGCTAAGTATAGCAGTTCAATTCAACCCTAAATTTGACACATTCACTGAAGCTTTCGACACTTTAGGAGAAACACAAATAACGTCTAAAGAAGCAGTAGTTCCATATGTTGAGCGACGGCTAATACAGGCACAGCACCAACGTCCAGCTCAACCACCAGTCCATACATTAGACAATCTACAGTTGAAGCTGAGGACAAATATTAAAATGGGTGAAAAGAATTCCGCTGTAACGAGCTGCTTAATATTACCAAACAAATCTATTATGATTGTGAGTAACACTAAACCATCTCTTACTATTCTAAAGGAAGACGGATCACATGACCGTGACATCAGTGTTCCGTATAATCCTTATGACGTCACAATAATTGATGACCAGAGGGTTGCAATTTCATATGGAGAGAAATGTATAACCATAGTAAATGTAAACAATCAACGTACAAATCAAACTCTGGAGAAATTATGTAAATATGGGATCTATGGCATTACATACAACGATGGTAAATTATATGCCGTGGCCAGGAGAGAGGGAATCAAGGTCATAGATCTACATGGGAACATTATCAAAACAATACGTATATACAACGATGCATGGGGTACGTGGAAGGTTACAACACAGAAAGACAAGATTTACTACTCAGTCAACCTCGGGAGTGTACACTGTGTAGATATGGAAGGTACAGAAATCTGGACGTGTCGGGATGATCGATTATTGTCCTCTCCAATCATAGCTGTTGATAATTATGGTATAACGTTTGCAGCTGGTTATAACAACAATCTACTTCTGGCCATTTCTCCAGATGGTAAACAACAGAAGGTTTTACTGACCAGTTCTGATGGACTCCAGAACCCAGGTGCTGTGTACTACGACAAAGGCAGTAAACGACTTCTGGTCTGTAATCAGGAAAACGGACACGCTGCATTATATGATGCCATTTACTAATAATTATTTACACTCGATTTTCATGTTAAGGACAAATGTTTGATTTCGACCTGAACCCAACTAAAACTGGTCAGTGATTCATTTTGTAGGATGTTGCTAATTCACACATCTATATTCCTAATTTGGAAATAATACAACTTTAATTTTGGTATTATTTATTAGACTAAAGATACAAAAAAGGAATAACAAGGAAGATAAAATTTCGAATATAAAAAATAGTTTTTGTCTTAATATAAATAAAATAATCTGATTACATTAAACTATCTTTTTATTTATTTAGTTACTTTTTGCTATGAAGACAAAAATTGTGATGCTGACGACAAGACAATAAAAAACAATTCAGTTCGGCAGATTTGCTATTAGACAATTATTTCATTGTGTAAGTGGTTATTACTGATACTCTCACTCTTACAGCCATTAAGTTTGGTTTGGATTAAGCATCCCTAACGCCTGACACTCAGTGACCTCGAAAGATGTATTTTCAAAAAGATGTATCAGCAAATTCATACACCAGACCGATGGTTTTCTGATTCTTGAATGGGGTTCAACTTTGACCAATTTACACATTTTTTAAGGAGTCCATTATTTATGTGGGTTGGCAGTAAAACATTCCATGTAAAATAAGGTTTGAGTCGAGCGCATCGTGCCCTCAGTCTCGAACACCCGCATCCGCGATCAATAGTAGATGACCAATTACAATAACAACTCGGCCAACGAGGCCCTACAAGACCGATGGAAAGTATATGGTTAACTGATTAAAAACTCGGCCACCGAGGCCCTACAAGACCGATGGAAAGTATCTGGTTAACTGATTAACAACTCGGTCACCGAGGCCCTACAAGACCCATGGCAAGTATCTGGTTAACTGATTAACAACTCGGCCACCGAGGCCCTACAAGACCCATGGAAAGTATCTGGTTAACTGATTAACAACTCGGCCACTGATGCCCTACAAGACCCATGGCAAGTATCTGGTTAACTGATTAATAACTCGGCCACCGAGGCCCTACAAGACCCATGGAAAGTATCTGGTTAACTGATTAACAACTCGGCCACCGAGGCCCTACAAGACCGATGGAAAGTATCTGGTTAACTGATTAACAACTCGGCCACCGAGGCCCTACCAGAAACATGAAAAGTATCTGGTTAACTGATTAACAACTCGGACACCGAGGCCCTACAAGACCGATGGAAAGTATCTGGTTAACTGATTAACAACTCGGCCACCGAGGCCCTACAAGACCCATGGAAAGTATCTGGTTAACTGATAAAAATCTTTTGCACAATTTGTATAAAAGCCGGCAGCTCACTCCGGAGAGATAAGGCGTGAAAAAATTAGTTGTGATAATATTAAACATAAGAAATACTGCTTCTGTCTAACATGAAGTCAGATCGAGGTCTCCGGAAATTGTTTATTTTAAAAACAAAGTCATATAACTCTATAACGAAAAATCAGAATTTCACAAACAACTGAAAAAAACTGGCATCTATCTTGTTGTAGTCTGAAAACTAAAAAAAATCCCGCCATTTTTTTTTACCAAATCATATAATTCTATAATGATGGATCACAACGGTGTGCAGTTAGAAGGAAATATGTAAATGCATTCTTTAAGATACAGTGTCGCATGTGGCCGGGCGGACATTTGTATTCCATAATACGTCCATCATCGACAGGCGTATAAAAGCTAAAGTAATTACATATTTACATATAACCCAAATTGTTTACATGTGTTTCACAAATTTCTAGACATTTCTAGACAAATGGAGAATATTAATTCTGGTAAGAAACATTACTATATACCTAATACTGTATTGAAGTAATTGTGCACTTGCAAGATTGTATGAATGTGCATTATAACTATACAATTTTAAATGTTATTTATTTATTTATTTATTTATTTATTTATTTATTTATTTATTTATTTATTTATTTATTTATTTATTTATTTATTTATTTATTTATTTATTTATTTATTTATTTATTTATTTATTTATTTATTTATTTATTTATTTATTTATTTATTCATTTATACTTTCAGTCAACACATGTTCTTTACCCATCACAGGTTACTTCAAAGTTCCATTTATGCCATAGGTTTATTGTATCGTTGTTGTTTTTTTTGACGTAAAATTAATACATATTTTTGTCATTTGTGTATTACATATTTTTGTCATTTGTGTATTTGCGTTGAATAATGACCACGACGTTGTCAATCTGTCGGCAAAAACAAGTTGTATTTATGACCTATATACGACTACATCTCCTATTTAAAACAGCTTCAGTAACTAAGAAATAAATTGGAGTTGAACATCTTTCATTATAAAACCAAACAGCTTTCGTCACACTTCCAAAACAAGTCCGTCCTATACGAATATCTTTTTAATACTGTTATAAACGATATTGATTTTGTTATTTACACAATATATTTTTTTTTCTAAAACCGAGAGAGGTCAGGGTGACACAACGTTATTGCAATATGTCTGTCAGATTAGTCAAACTAGCTTATACTGTAGCTGTTACAAGCCTTGGAACCATTTCCTGTAATCTGTGGTATTAACTTTTGGACACACAATTTGTTGGTTGTGACGTGTTTGAAATACGACCTCTGGTGTTTTCAAAGTGTTGGGTAGAGCTGCTTATGGTACCGGCGATTTATACGATGGAAACTCGAAAGCTGGTTTTGATGCTTTATTGTTACAATTCCAATCGTGCTTCACAGTAAAATAACAATATACTGATTCCAACAACTATAACTTTAAACTACTGCTTAAGACTGACTAACTAACTCACTGCCTAACTGCCTAACTGCCTTTATTATTCGTCACCCTATCATTTATCCGAATCACAACAACATCTCAATTAATGAGCGACAAAAGTGACCAAATGGCATGAACTCACATTATAGCAAAAGTGACAATACAATTAATTATAATCCTAATCTCATAAATCTGACATCCTTATCATATTAATAATACAATGGAACACAAAGAAAATAAAGCAGTGCCACTTAAAGCTCTAAATAGATAATAGTAAATTGGCACAAAGATCACAAACATTAATTAGATTAAAGGCAGGGGAACTTAATTAAAATAAAATTACATTGTAAATAAACTATCTTTTCAAGTTAAAAAGTCCAAATTTAATGTGTCTCTATGACGATAATAAAAGTTAACAAAATACAATTTCATAACAATAATTTCCATAATATCAAGAATCCTAATTATATAGAAACTTAAGTCCAAAGTGTCCCTACGATAGTTGGCTTAAATGGTTTTCTAATGTTGCACAACTTTTGATGCATTTATCATGGTGTGATTGGTTGGATTGAAGTTGTCGGATGGAAAATAAAGTGCTCGATCAATGAGGAGTTAAACTCACTTTACAATGAGTCGACGAGATGATTTCCGCAGAGACTGGCAGAGATGTCCTAGTAAAAGTATCTTTTCGAAAACTTGTCAGCTTATTTCACCAGCTTCTCGACTAACCGCATTCGAGCTTAGACATCTGTTTACCAGCTATTTGACTGTTGACACGACGGTACCTATTATAATGCTTAAATATATCGACAGTGGCAGATTCAGGGGATTGACGTAATGGGCGTACGTCCCCTTTGAAAAAGGGAATGAAAAAAAAGAGAACAGGGAGGGTAACAACCAGCGCCAAAGGCAAAAATGTAATCCCCGCTCGTCCTCACCATAACTTTATCCAGTATCGGTACTAATTTGTTTTATTATGATATCTCTGTTGTAAACTGTACCAAATAAAGATTACTGAACACTATAAAAACCTTGTAGCGGGATTTCAGCCATATTGGATGTTTGCTTTACGTAAAGCGTTTGGTAATTCAGTTTTTAAGATTGTATTGTACATTTTACGAGCAGCATTTCAGCTATATTGGATATTGCGTGACGTCCAGCGAGCAGTATTTCAGCTGCTTAGATATTTACTTTACGTCCAGCGAGCAGTATTTCAGCTATATTGGATGTTTACTTTACGCCGAGCAAGGAATATTTCAGCTTCATTTGCTATTTTCATTACGTCCAGCGAGCAGTATTTTAGCGATATTAGATATTACGTTATGTCCGGCGAGCATTATTTCAGCTATATTGGGTTTTTGCTTTACGTTCAGCGAGCAGTATTTCAGTTATATTCGACGCTTGCCTTACTTCCAAAGAGCAGTATTTCAGCTGTTTAGATATTTGCTTTACATCAATAGATCAGTATTTCAGCTTTGTTGGATGTTTACTTTACGTCGAACAAGCAGTATTTCAGCTTCATTTGCTATTTTTATTACGTCCAGCGAGCAGTATTTTAGTGGTATTTAATGTTTACATTATGTCCTGCGAGCATTATTTCAGCAATATTGGATTTTTGCTTAACGTCCAGATAGCAGTATTTCATCTGTTTAGATATTTGCTTTACGTCCAGCTAGAAGTTTTTAAGCTATATTAGATGTTAACCTTACGCCGAGCAAGCAATAATTCAGTTTCATTTGCTATTTTTATAAAGTCCAGCGAGCAGTATTTTAGTGTTATTAAATGTTTAGGTTGTGTCCAGAGGTCATTATTTCAGCAATATTGGTTTTTTTGCTTAACGTCCAGGGAGCAGTATTTCAGCTATATTCGACGCTTGCCTTACGTCCAGAGAGCAGTATTTCAGCTTTATTATATGTTTGATTTACGTCCAGCGAGCAGTATTTCAGCTATATTTGACAATGCTTAACGTCCAGATAGCAATATTTCAGCTGTTTAGATATTTGCTTTACGTCCAGCGAGAAGTTTTAAGCTATATTAGATGTTTACCTTACGCTGAGCAAGCAATAATTCAGCATCATTTGCTATTTTTATAAAGTCCAGCGAGCAGTATTTTAGTGTTATTAAATGTTTAGGTTGTGTCCTGTTGTCATTATTTTAGCAATATTGGGTTTTTTTTTTGCTTAATGTCCAGCGAGCAATATTTCAGCTGTATTGGGTTTTTGCTTGACGTCCAGCAAGCAGTATTTCAGCTATATTCGACGCTTGGCTTACGTCCAGAGAGCAGTATTTTAGCTGTTTAGATATGTGCTCGACATCAATAGAGCAGTATTTCAGTTATATTCGACGCTTGCCTTACTTCCAAAGAGCAGTATTTCAGCTGTTTAGATATTTGCTTTACATCAATAGATCAGTATTTCAGCTTTGTTGGATGTTTACTTTACGTCGAACAAGCAGTATTTCAGCTTCATTTGCTATTTTTATTACGTCCAGCGAGCAGTATTTTAGTGGTATTTAATGTTTACATTATGTCCTGCGAGCATTATTTCAGCAATATTGGATTTTTGCTTAACGTCCAGATAGCAGTATTTCATCTGTTTAGATATTTGCTTTACGTCCAGCTAGAAGTTTTTAAGCTATATTAGATGTTAACCTTACGCCGAGCAAGCAATAATTCAGTTTCATTTGCTATTTTTATAAAGTCCAGCGAGCAGTATTTTAGTGTTATTAAATGTTTAGGTTGTGTCCAGAGGTCATTATTTCAGCAATATTGGTTTTTTTGCTTAACGTCCAGGGAGCAGTATTTCAGCTATATTCGACGCTTGCCTTACGTCCAGAGAGCAGTATTTCAGCTTTATTATATGTTTGATTTACGTCCAGCGAGCAGTATTTCAGCTATATTTGACAATGCTTAACGTCCAGATAGCAATATTTCAGCTGTTTAGATATTTGCTTTACGTCCAGCGAGAAGTTTTAAGCTATATTAGATGTTTACCTTACGCTGAGCAAGCAATAATTCAGCATCATTTGCTATTTTTATAAAGTCCAGCGAGCAGTATTTTAGTGTTATTAAATGTTTAGGTTGTGTCCTGTTGTCATTATTTTAGCAATATTGGGTTTTTTTTTTGCTTAATGTCCAGCGAGCAATATTTCAGCTGTATTGGGTTTTTGCTTGACGTCCAGCAAGCAGTATTTCAGCTATATTCGACGCTTGGCTTACGTCCAGAGAGCAGTATTTTAGCTGTTTAGATATGTGCTCGACATCAATAGAGCAGTATTTCAGCTATATTAATTAAGGTCTTTCCCCCTTTCCAAGGGAAAGACCTTCTTGTATTTCTTATGATTATTATTATTATTTTTCTTTTTTTCCCCAAATTTCCAAATGGGTTTGCCAGAAGGGGTTTCGACATATCATTATGATACTTGGTACGTTTAATCGCTCATACCAGGAGATGACCTGGCTCACCCTGTGAGACTATTCTATTTTTAGTAACAGAGTTATCTGCCCCAACACCGAAAACCTTGTTAGCAGATAAACTCAGAAACCGTAACAGATACTCAAAATCTGAAGTGTGCAAAGTGTAGGGCGACGTATGGCGATGATTTAACATGCAAACTTTTTTTTCTTAATCGACTTCCGGTTTACGCGTTTTTGACCTGAAAAATTTTTCTCAAAAACCGTAAGTCCTAGAGACTTGGGACCACCACCACTGATCCTAAGTGACATATGTTACATTTAAAAATGTCAAGGTCAAAGGTCAAAAGTCAAGGTCAAAGGTAACCATAGGTCTTGTTAGCACTATATCTCACAAACCATAGAAGATCGAAGCAAACAATAAATGGGAAAAATACTCCACTTATTGAGACCTTCATTTGGTACATTGACCCAAAGCTGTGCGATGAACCGTTTTCGAGTTACTGCCCTTGACGCGTTTCGGTTAATCGGTTTTTTGGTTAAAACTTGAAAACGGTTAGAGATAATATAGTAAACATATAGGTTTAAAGTGATCAGTATGAAAAGAGCTTCAATTTGAGCCAAAGGTCAAAGGTCATAGGTCAAGGTCATACCCTAGCAACAAGGTAACTGTTATAAAAAGTCCTTAGCAACCGTATATTTTTAGATTCAGAATGATGTACATTACTTAAATATTTCATTTCATGACCGGAAGTGGCCTTTTGTCCCTAGCAACCGAATGAAAGTCCTTAACAACCATAAATATTTTGGGCCGGGAACACTTTCTTTATCCAAATAATTCATTTTTATGACTGGAAGTGACATTTTGTGCTATAGCAAGACACAAATCTCATAGCATCACCTAACTTTTCTAACTTTAGAGGAACAGTGGGAAAGACCTTCTCATTTGTTCTCAGAACAAATGGCAGTTTAATTTTATTTGCTATTTTTATTACGTCAGCGAGCAGTGTTCTAGCTGTATTGGACGTTTGCCTTAGTTTTCGTTTGCGCCCGGTCAGCAGTATTTTAGCGATATTAAATGTTTACATTATGTCTAACGATCATTATTTCAGCAATATTGGGGGGGGGTTGCTTGCCATGACGTCCAGCGAGCAGTATTTCAGCTATATTAGGTTTTTGCTTGACGTCCAGCGAGCAGTATTTCAGTAGATATGTGCTTTACATCAATAGAGCAGTATTTCAGCTATGCTATTTTCATTACGTCCTGCGAGCAGACCAATAACAATAATTAGTTGTTTTGGAAAGCTATTTACTTCAATTCTAAACTGCAGACTTAATAAATTTTCTGATGAATTTGGTATATTTTGTGAAAACCAAGGTGGATTTAGAAAGGGTTTTTCAACCATTGACAACCTATTTGTCCTAAATATGTTAATAAGTATTTTGAAATATGAAATTTTTTTGTGCGTTTATCGACTTTGCTAAAGCTTTCGATACCGTATGGAGAAAAGGTCTTTGGAACAAAATGCTAATAAGTAAAGTCAATGGTAAAATGTATAATGTAATTTTTAATATGTATCAGAACATAAAATCTAGAATTACTTATAATGGGCATGTATCAGAGTACTTTGCATGCAGTGTCGGTGTGCGCCAAGGTAAAAACTTATCACCATTTTTGTTCTCATTGTATTTGAATGACTTAGAAAACTTTTTAATTAGTAAACATTCCACAGGGTTAAACAGTATATCAGAAGAAATAGAGCGGGAGCTCAGTGTTTTTACAAAACTTCTTATATTACTATATGCTGATGATACTGTGCTGTTTGCTGAATCGGCATCTGATCTTCAAAATTTATTGAATACATTTTCTGATTATTGTAAAATGTGGAAGTTAACTGTAAACACAGATAAAACAAAAATTGTGATATTTTCAGGTGGGCGACTGCCTCGCAATTATCCCACCTTCACATTCAATGGGCAAAATATTGAAATTGTATCTGATATTGTATACCTTGGAGTAAATTTCTCTAGAAACGGGAGTTTCTTAGCTGCAAAAATACTAAATGTTAACAAAGCCTATAGAGCTATGTATGAAGTACTAAAGAAAGGTCGTACCCACAATTTGTCTATACGGTGCCTTTTCGATAAGGTTGTAAAACCAATATTGCTTTATGGCTGCAAAATCTGGGGATATACAAATTTGGACATTATAGAGCGAGTTCATCTTAAATTTTGCAAATGTTGTTGCATTTAAAGAAATCTACTCCAAATTTTATGGTTTATGGTGAACTTGGCGCATATCCAATGCACATACATGTACAATCACGTATTGTAAATTTTTGGTCCAAACTAGTATTCGGCAATGACAATAACCTCTCCAATATTTTGTACAGATATTCTTTTGACAAACTTTACAAAAATGACAATTTTCAAATGCCATGGTTAAAAGAAGTAAACAATATTTTAAATATGTGCGGATTTAGCAATATTTGGATAAATCAAGGAAACTTTAATCCTAAATGGTTAAATTTATGTGTAAACCAAAAACTTAAAGATCAGTTCCAACAAAATGGTCAGCTGATATTAACAGCTAGTCGAAAGGAATTTCGTATAGGCTATTGAAGGACAGTTTCGTTTTCGAGAAATATTTAAATATTTTACAAAACAAGGATGCCATTACATTATGTCAGTTTAGAACTAACAACCATAGGCTACCAATTGAAACAGGGCGATGGTCGGGAATTGAAAGACAAAACAGAACATGTAAACTTTGTAACTCACTAGAGTTGGGGGACGAATTTCATTACATACTACAATGCTCTACCCTAAATATTGAAAGAAAGGAATTATTAGGTTCTGTCTATTCATATAGATCAAATATTATCAAGCTTGCGAAATTATTCCAATCACAAAATAAGGTCAAATTAAGAAATCTTTGTAAATTTATTAGAACCATAAATGTAAAAATACGTCTTCCCGGTTAGTGTTAGTTTATAGTTTTATTGTTTTACTATTAATGTATTACTGAATGTATAATTGTATCTTATCATGTGCATGGTTCCTATTATTCATAATGTTCAATGTTTGTAAATTTATATCAATCTCTATACCAATGTATTACGCAATGGTTTATGAGAAATAAAGAATCTTGAAGAGCTTAGAAATGAATTTCAGCGAAATCAATAGTGACATCTAATTGTGACGTCAAAGTTTTTAAATAATTGATCATTGGCTGTATATCACACACAATTATATAGTTAATGCAATTAAGCTGCTTGATTGTAGTTGAACTGTTTGGCAAAAATTGTGGTAGGACGTAGCAAACATTTTAATTCTTCAAACACACATTGAACATTCGGAAGGCACGAAGTCTTTATCAATCAAAGTTGTTCGAGCAAACGCTGTCCGTAGTAAGACTTGAACCTCTGTGATGACAGGCCCGTGATCAATAGTAGATAATCAGCTAGATTAGCCAATCGGTCACTGAAGACCCGGATATGATGTTGGTAGAAAAACTGGCAATCTTTGTCAAAAAAGATTGGAGTCGAGCTCACCCTGATCGCAATGAACTTGAACACACAAACTCAGGGCTTATTTGTTAGGGCAAAGCTAGATTCAGTTTATTCAACTTATTGGAACCTAAACTGGTTTGCCGTTTGTTAGAAGCAAACTGAAACTGGTTTTGCAAACCAACCAAACCACACACAGGGGTGGTTTGTGGTTTAGGTTTCTAGGTTTAAGTATTAAAAAACGGCGGCACTAATGTTGCAATATGGAGATGTTGTAAAGATAAACGAAGAAATATTTTGAAAAATCAAAGAAACAAGATAAATCTTTATTAGAACATAGCATTGCTGTTTTTCTGGGGAAACTAATAAAAGACAAACATAAAAAATGTCAAACAAATTCTTTGGCATTTGACGATTGCGAAAACAAAGTCCAACAAAATTTTTAGAGAGTCATCTGAATAGAAGCATATGCAACAAATGGTAGAATTTGTTTTATCCAATTTATAATAGCGTAATCTTTGCTTCCTATTAACTAAAGAATGTTTCTTTATTAATTTCTTAAAACTAAACCGAAAACCAATTATTTGTTACTCATCATATAACCAAAACTCTTCATTGAAACCGGTTTAAGACCTAAAACCTAAACCTAAACTAGTTTTGCTGTAAGAAATTCGTCTTCAGTATTACAGACACGTGATTAATGTGGAGGATTAACTACTTTAACCACGTGACCACCGAGGCTTGCAAATTATTTGTTTAGTATGTATACTTTAATTACTTGTACAAATATATACGTAATTACAATACGCTGGTCGCATAAAGGGTATAAAAATGATCCCCCTTTTTGTTGATTGCTACGCTGACATTGAACTCAACCTCAACCTCAAGTTTATTATAGAATTGAACGATGTATAGATAATTTACAATCACTCTGAAATATTTCCACTTCCTGTGCCGATCAGATATTTATGTTTTAATTGACAAAACACAATCTGCATCATGTTTTATACATTTTGTGTCTGTAGGTCACCTAGGTAATATAAAGAAAATGAAACATATATAAACTGATTTGTTTATGATCAGAATGTTTATCTAAAACAGTTGAGTCATAATAGTAGCGCTTGGAGTGGTGTGGCGGAAGGATGTGATGTACAGTCAAACCGGTTGATAACACCACAGATTCATGATCTTCTGATTCTGTCCACTTTCTAAGACAGACAGCCCGTGTTATTTTATAGAACAGAAATAATATGTTCTTACAAGCGTCACTTAATTTCAATCTTAGGTTTATCCCACTTGCCAATTTCGAAACTTTTCACATTTTTTCGTGGAAGAAATCACAGATTTGTTTTTCTTTTAATAAGGAGCATGCTAACAACAAAAACACAATTTAACTTCATCGTTATACAAAAAGGTATGTAGCGGAAATGTGGAAATATATGTAGTTCCTGAGAAAAGTCTTCTGTTCTGACTCGGATGGCGCTCACTAATGCTCGGCTGTGTCTCTTCAATTACGAATTTTTTCACGGACTCCATATATTTCCATATCTTCTTGGAACATAACGGTATACTACGAAAGCCCAGAAGGCTCATTCGATATTCGAAACTCGAGATTCGAGATTTGAAATTCGAAATTCGAGATTCGATCGAAATTCAATAGTTATAACCAATCAGATTGTGTGTAACATAAACGTCTACCAATCAAAATAATTCTTATATAAACGTAGCCACGGGCTATTATGTTTATTTGGTGTTTTAACCGTCCACATATTTGTCAACGAATGACTTGTTCAACATAGTTGTATTGAAAAAAAATCCAATTTATAAGCTTTATTTGTTATTTTATCAAATTAATTCAGTTCACAATAAAATCTTGATTTTACAAATCAAGAAACAAGAATGTACATGTAAAAAGGAATTCAACAAAACTTGGTGTGTAGGAAGTACACCATATGTAGTTTTGCATGTTACCAGGGCATTTTGGCCCTCAAACTTTGTGTGGGGGCTATCAGGGGGGATATAGAGGGGGCCCTCCCTTTTGACGGAAAAATTTGGTTGGATATAGAGGAAATCATTAAAGCAAGACCAAAGTGGCCCCCCTTGGCCCGTCAGTGGCCCCCCTTTTCGAAATTTTGGACCCGCCACTGGCTTGTTTTGGCCCTTTGAACTTAGAAATGCGCTGAAAATACCCATTAATTATCTTGTCAGCACAAATCCTCTGAAACTAAATTTTATGAAACTTGGTATGTAACTAGTACACCATATATGTAGTTGTGCATATTATCAGGAATTGTTGATTCCTAAATTTATATGGTAGTTATGGCTCTTTGAACTTAGAAATGTTCAGTAATCCTCAATAATCATGGTTTTCGCTTTAACTCCCTTAAAACTACTCAAACAAATTTTATGTAGTTTCGATATAACCAAGGAATTCTGATTGGTAGAGATTATGACACGCGCAATCTGAATGCCTAAAACTATATTGAATTTCGAATTTCGAATCTCGATTTTTGAATTTCGAATAACGAATTTCGAATAACGAATTTCGAATTTCGAATCTCGAATCTCGAATTTCGAATATATAAGAACTATTCTGATTGGTAGACGATTATTCCACACGCAATTTGATTGGTTATATCTATACTGAATTTCGAATTTCGAATCTCGAATCTCGAATTTCGAATTTCGATTCTCGAATTTCTGGGTTTTCATATTATACTAATAGTGTTTATGATTTTAAGTTGATTGAAGCAAGACGTGGTCGATTCAATTTGAAACGCTAATGAGTTGTAAAATAAATACAGCAACAAACAATGGAGTCTGAGTACCTTTGATATTTAATATTTTTATTGGTAAATTTGCATTAGCTTCAACACGAAGTGTGCCAACATGCGAATACAAAATTATTTAAAAGGAAATCAATAAGTTTTCGCCAAACTCTTAGGACGAGTACATATTCCGATATGGTTTCTTCAACGGGGTGACACCACCGGAGAAGGAGACACCAAACACGAAAAGCTTTTAATTTCAATTTCAATTTAAACGGAAGATTCCAAGAAATTTAGCAAAGATAGATTAGGACCTTTTTCCGCTAGGCCATTCCTCCTCCCAAACACACACACATCTTTTTGATTATTGTAAGAATGTGATTTTATGCCTATCATTTTATAAACATTTGCAGAAAGCTCTTCATGGCGTTTTCTTTTTATTGGAGTTGCTTTTTTCAAAAAATATATTTAGACATAAAATAAATTCATAGCATTTTTTAGTTGGCATTTAAATTTAAAGTCAAACATATAATAAAATAAAATATAAACGATTCCTTTTCTATTGTTCCATGTCGTTTGAATTCCTTTCATAAAAATGTTTAATGTCAACGGGAAACTCCGGCATTATAAAATGTCACATAGCCGATTTGTTGTTTTGCAGTTTTGTGCAAAACTTACTAGTTTGGCGGGTAAGGCTCATTATTCCTTTGGTTTATTATGCTTACAAATTAAAGACTTCATTTTTGTCAAGTTACGAATGCACATGTGAATCTTTTTCCGAACTGTATGTTGTGAATATCCCCCTCCAGGATAAATATTCAGCATGTCGATAGAAACATATGTTTTCAACTGTCGGTATATAGGCAATTGCAAATTTTTATATTTATATATTTAATATTTAATATAGTTTTCTTCTAGGTATCATTATAAAGGGCTGTTTTTTCACTACACGCAATGTATTGGGGAAAAAGCACATGCTTCAGGTCTTCAAGTCCATTGCAAGGAAAACCACGACATCAACAAGTTGTTGGACGACGAGCAGCAATACTTCCAATGGTACCCATTCAACATGTAAAAGACGTATGGTTTAATTCATTGACAGAGATAGACAATTCGGTGACCTACATCGACACACTTGCTTTCACTGACTACGTTACAGAGCATTGGGTAGAGACTGATCGCTTCCTGTGGAACCACAATGACACGGCTCTACCCAGATTCAATAACCATTTAGAGGGGTGGCATCACAAAGTGAAGAAACACGTTTGTCATCCACATCTAAACATGTTTAACCTGATCAAACTACTTCAGAACCAACAAGCATCCACGAAGATTAAACTCATTCAGTATAGAGCATGTGGTAAAAGAACACAGAGAAAGAAAGTACGTACAAATTGACCAGAGACTGGGTGGACTGAAACAGCGACTACATGATGGACAAGTTACAGTAGAAGAATTTGCTGATGCTGCCTCCGTCTTGTTGCATCTTGTTAAGGCTACTGACATTTCAATTTATATTGTGTCTGTTATTTATGAAACTTAATAAAATTACGTATAATTCCAATATGACGTGCTTTAAATGCTTTGATACCACAACTGTGGTAATAAAACTGATTGATGTATGAGCAACACGTGACGAGGTGTGCGTGTTTTGAATGGCTGTTTCAATTACAAACTGTAACTCCAACTGAAAAGCTATCGAGTATGACGTATAAATTTTATACAAAGTGACACGCGCTATAATTATCCGTTGCAATATTTTGTGTGTTACATTGGCGGAACAGCCAGTTTATGGCGAAAATGATATTTTCTATAGGTACGTAAATATCATAAATGTACCGTAATTGACTTATTAGAATAGAAATTATTCACGTCACGGAGGTTGTGATTTATCATTTTTTTATCGGCGTTATTTTATCCCACGCTATCGCTCGGGATAAAATAAAATGACATAAATGGTCATCCCGTTGTAAAACAATGATAATCCACAGCTTCCGTGAATTATTTCTGAAGTATACTGTTTTTTTATATAATCTACGACGGCTTATTCGTGCCAAACAACAAAAAGAAAAAAAAATGTATTTTGTTTGTACGGTTTATTAAATCGTTTGTATGATTTATTAATCCGTTTGTACGGATTATTAAATCCTTTGTACGGTTTATTAAATCGTTTGTACGGTTTATTAATCCGTTTGTACGGTTTATTAAATCGTTTGTACGGTTTATTAAATCGTTTGTACGGTTTATTAATCCGTTTGTACGGTTTATTAAATCGTTTGTACGGTTTATTAAATCGTTTGTACTATTATTTTCAGGGACCATAGGGACCACATCGAAGTAGTCGGCCATCTACAATTGATTATCGGGAACCAAAGGGACCACATGGTCTAGTTAGTTGGTCATCTACATTTGATAATCAGGGACCAAAGGGACCACATGGTCTAGGTAGTTGGTCATCTACATTTGATTATCAGGGACCAAAAGGACCACATGGTCTAGGTAGTTGACAATCTACTTTTGATTATCAGGGACCAAAAGGACCACATGGTCTAGGTAGTTGACAATCTACTTTTGATTATCAGGGACCAAAGGGACCACATGGTCTAGGTAGTTGACAATCTACTTTTGATTATCAGGGACTATGGGGACCACATGACGTTCAAACGAATTAATAAACCGTACAAACGGTTTAATAAACCGTACAAACGAAATGATAAATTGTACAAACGGATTAATAAACCGTACAAACAATTTAATAAACCGTACAAACGGATTAATAAATCGTACAAACGGATTAATAAACCGTACAAACGATTTAATAAACCGTACAAACGGATTAATAAATCGTACAAACGATTTAATAAACCGTACTAACGATTTAATAAACCGTTCAAACGATTTTATAAAATGTACCAACGATTTAATAAACCGTACAAATGATTTAATAAACCGTACAAACGATTTAATAAACCGTACAAACGGATTAATAAACCATACAAACGATTTATTAAACCGTGCAAACGATTTAAAAAACCGTACAAAAGGATTAAGAAGCCGTACAAACGATTTAATAAACCGTACAAACAGATCAATAAATCGTACAAACGATTTAATAAGCCGTACAAACGATTTAATAAACCGTACAAACGAAATAATTGTTTTTCTTTTTGTTGTTTGGCACGAATAAGCCGTCGTAATAATCTCTATTCAAGCTAGCAAAAATTTACAAGACAAAAAATGTTAAAGTAAAAAAAATATTATTATCAGTATTAAACAAAACCCATAAAATGAATTTTACACCTGTAACACTAATGAACAAATTTTTTTCCAGAAGGGATAAAAATGTTTATACGACAATTCAATGTATGCCAACATTTTTGTCTTAACTTTTTAAACCCAACTTAAAAATGTTGGCATATGTTGAATGAATACAAATATAAACAAGTGTAGACGTGTCTTGGTTTGTTGATCACAAATTCTCCCGCTGGAATAAAGCTCGCTGGACGTTATACCACTCATATAGCTGGAATATGGATATACCTTATTCCACACATAAACATGCAGCTGAAACATCGCTTGATGGACGTTTTACCACACATACAGCTGGAATACTTATCGTTAGACGTTATACCACACATATAGCTGTAATACTGCTAGCTGGACGTTATACCACACATAAATCTGGAAAACTGCACGCTAGACGTTATACCACACATACAGCTGGAATACTGCACGCTGGACGTTATACCACACATATATCTGGAATACTGCTCGCTGGACGTTATACCACACATAATATAGCTGTAATACTGCTCGCTGGACGTTATACCACACATAGCTGGAATACTTATCGTTAGACGTTATACCACACATAGCTGGAATACTGCTCGTTAGACGTTTATACCACGCATATAGCTGGAATACTGCACGCTGGACTTTATACCACACATATAGCTGTAATACTGCTCGCTGGACGTTATACCACACATATAGCTGGAATACTGCACGCTGGACGTTATACCACACATATATCTGGAATACTGCTCGCTGGACGTTATACCACACATATAGCTGGAATACTGCTCGCTGGACGTTATACCACACATATAGCTGTAATACTGCTCGCTGGACGTTATACCACACATATAGCTGGAATACAGCTCGCTGGACGTTATACCACACATATAGCTGGAATACAGCTCGCTGGACGTTATACCACGCATATAGCTGTAATACTGCTCGCTGGACGTTATACCACACATATAGCTGGAATACAGCTCGCTGGACGTTATACCACACATATAGCTGGAATACCGCTCGCGTCTGAAGAAGAAACATGAACTACCATATAGATACTGTACTGAATTATATCTTTAATGGAAAATGCTTGTTTGTCATCGTTTTTGTTTTTCTCTTCTTCATGATATAATTGAAAAATTACCAAAACTGACCTCGAACACATTCAAACTAAAAAAAAATAAGTAAGACGTATAAACTCTCATTTTGAATTTTTCTTTTGATGGCGCATAACAAATGATATTGCGGGTATGGTCCTAAGACGAAGAAAGTATATTGAAATTCTTAGCCTGTGTACAGGGAATATTTCTTTTGTAGACCATGAGGGGTGCTGGGGTGCACTAAAATGGCAGTTTTTACCATAGCGGCATACAAACACATTTTATCAATGTTATAATTAAAAAGTTTGGGTCAGCTGTAACAGGGACATTGGAAGAGTTGAAAAAGATGCACACAATAAAACTCCAACGAATGGATAAAATAATTTGTATTGAGATTTCCGAAATATAGAGGCTGCCGGCGGGCGATACATACCCAGCAGGTGGCCTAAAGCGTCTTCATAACTCCTCGTCATAATGTTGCCCTTCTCTCCCTTAGCATTAAATCTGTTGCAAAAAAGTCCGAGACAGCGGTGCACTCGATTAACAAGGCCTCACAGATGTTTACATCTAAATGGCTTTGTTCTTTTTTTAATGTTTATGTAAAATATATGTATTAAAATAATAATATCTGCATTTAAATTTGAATAAGTATTAAGTTACCATGGGGATAGATATCAAATTATATAAGTATTTAATTCAGTTTTTAAATCCATTAATAATACAAATAGATT
The DNA here is from genome assembly GCA_944474755.1 of Limnoperna fortunei. Lineage (NCBI taxonomy): Eukaryota > Metazoa > Mollusca > Bivalvia > Mytilida > Modiolidae > Limnoperna > Limnoperna fortunei. The sequence continues at coordinate 26,215,577 of OX104112.1, read as the reverse complement.
TTTAATTAGTATTTCGTTTAAAGTAGATTTCTTCAATGATTTGTGGTTTTTTTTCGTGTGAAATTTACATGTCGTTAAATGCAACTATTTTCAGTGACAAATGAATAGAAAACATAGAATATTGAACATATATAAATTAAGATACCTTTAAATGTCAAGTTTGTGAAATATATGCATTGAAAAGTTTTTTTATGTATTCTTATCCAAATTCGTTTTTAATAATTGATTTAAACGAAAATCTTTACAACAGCGACATAAATGTAATACTGTATATTTAGCCCGTGTGCAAAATATAAAATTAAAAAATAAAGATAAAAGGTACTATGACAAAATACAGACCAGTTTAACTAGTGACCACAACAATTAATGTGTGACTTATGTTTGAAATCGATAATGCCTTGTCTAAATAAGGCTGTTAATAGACCCGCTACTCTTAGCTTTAAATCTTGCAATGCACGAGGAACTAAAATAATAGTTTTATAAAATTACCCATTGGCTGCGCACTGCAGTAATGTCGATATATAAAATGCATTCTTTGGCACGGATACAAACTTAACAAACAAGGATCGGTGTGTAAAGGGGGCCTCGTAGTATCAATACAGAGTCATACCACAGAATAGAGGTTGTGCGTTGGAACCTGCTTTCAGTTATAGTGGACTGGACTTCAACCATTACTGATGAGTACTGCTAATTTTTTTTTCCATCGAGGGTACCCACCGATATTGCGGCTTCCCGGACAATACCAACTTATAAACAGTAAATACATGTATCGATTCTGACGCTTTCATCGAATTGAAGATTTCGTTATAGATGGAGAGATCTCTACTCAGGGTTTTTGTATCCCACATGTGTCCACGAAATCCTGACAAACTTAGCTAGGAAATTCCCGGGCTAGAAGTTACTATTTTAATTGGCTACATCATTCCTGCATGTACTGACGAGTACTCTTTAATGGCGTAGTACCAAGCAAAGGGCCTACATGTATGTACTTGAAAATTACCTCCATACTACATGTGTATAGTACTATCGTTGGCAGGCACAAAATCAACGCTAGATGAATTACTACCTTAACCATAAGATTTAAATTTTAAACGTTTAGGCAATTATATCATTTGGGTTGTTTGGATACATGTATACTTCAGAATGTCTGGTAATCGTGACGTCATCTTAATTAGCATGAATTTTTTATAGTGTGTACAATAACGACAATGGAATTCATCGACCATACTGAACAGACACAGAAAACAATATGTTGCTTATTTCTTATTAGTTAGATAAACTCCTCCACTTGCATTCAGCGGTATATATTAATGCATTACAAGAAGGAAAAAACAATTTAAGGATTGTTGGGATTGACAGATTTTGTTTTGTATCTAAGAAAATGCTTTCATTTGTTCCAAAATTATGTGTTTGTTTGTTTGTTTGAATGGTGTTTTAACGCCACTTTCAGCAATTGGTCAGCTATATCTTGGCATCCCGTGTTTTTGGGGGGATGAAGCCGGAGTACCCGTAGAGAACCTCCGACCTGCGGTAAAGGAAAACTGGCAATGCTTGTCAATTAAGTTTGGAGTCGAGTACACCCTGAGTTCAGTGAGAATCGAACCCGCAATCTCAGTGTTGAAGACCACGTGATCAATAGTAGACGAACTACCTTAACCATGGCCATCCCGAGGCCCCGTTCCAAAATTAAGATGCAAGATTAATTTATGAATCTATGATGCGTTAAAAATGAAATGATAAATTGTTGATAAATAATACCATTGCCCCCCCCCCCCCCAAATAGACTACAGAGCTTTATGGTGACATATATTTTACTTAGACTACTTGCAGCGTATGACGTCAGGTTACGTTTTGTTGACAGTCATTAGAAGTGGTATCATCCTGTCATACGAAGGTCTATGATGATGTGATGCGCGACTATTTTTTTATTTTTATCTTGTTATTTCAGAAATCACATATTGTGGTTATTTCTACAAGTTCGGTTACTGAACGTACATATCAGTTAAATAATTGATTGATTGAATAGTTGAATCAAGAATCATTTCAGCTCTATTTTAATGGTGCAATTTAAACCTGAGAAGCAACCAATATAGCCAAGTTCAAAACAACAGATGAAGAAAAATTAATTTCTTACAGGAATCTGGGAAAGACCTTTCTAATTGTTCCTGAACAATTAACCCTATCTGTAAACTTGCTTTACAAAGTTATTTATTATTAACTTTTTAAAATTTGCCTCCGTAAAAATCCACTTATGGAATTATATGATAGCAAGACTGATACATGGTGTTAAAACTATTTAGTTTTTGTTACGAAGCCTAATAACTTACTACAAACTCACGAAAATGTATCAAGAAATTACAAGACCTTTGTTTTTAATTGTGAGCCTATTAGGCTTCTGAAATATTAAAATTCTTTTATTTTCAAAAGCTTTTAAAACATTTTATTTTTTTTCCTTTTTTCTTCATCAGATTAATGATATAAAATATATTGCAAGTACGTTGTTAAATTGTTTTTATTTCTCTTTATATTCCAACCCTGAAGATATGTTTAAAGGGAGGTAATTGCATTTAATTTTTGAGGAACGAATTTGCGTCCACAGCAAGCGTGTTTTCGCTTTACTGAGGACGAGGTCGATTTATCATAAACGGCACCACTATTTGTAATTATTTGTAATAAATACTATAACACAGAGGTATTTACAGAAGTTGACCGATTCAGAATATTAGCAAATTTAGTTATGTTTTAACTGACAATATCCAGGAATACACATTATTTCATTGCTTGTTTGCCTAAATGGTTATAAATCGCCTCTTTTAATATTTTTTTCTCAGCTTTATCATGGTGTCCAGTTATTATTTGGGAAGGAAGACTAAATAACCGGTGTAAAGTACAGACCGTCTACATATAAAATCGATCCGTTGCCACTGAATTTGGTACACTAATTTAATATCGATTACAACTGAAGTTTAATAAAGATGTGCGTACATGTAAATACGTGTCGGGAAAGGGATTTTTAAAATGTTGATATCCGAATTTATTCGCTGGGCCCATTCTTCTGCCACAATTTTTAAAATTATTCTCTATTTGAACATAACACAAGCTGTAAACTCAACTGTAATAAAGTATAATACCGGCCAAAGGGCCCGTTTCTACATCTAAATTTACAGTTTCTTGTTTTGTGATTTTACCCCATAGTTTTACAGTTTATCCATCTTGGGCTCCATTACATAACAAACTCGTCCAGGTGACCACTATTTTATCCATCTTGGGCTCCCTTGCATAACAATCTCGTTCAGGTGACTATCAGTTTATCCATCTTGGGCTTCTTTACATAACAAACTCGTCCAGGTGACTATGAGTTATCACGTGCACACTACTCAGTTAAGTTATTCGTTAAACTTTAATATGTATCACCAAATTTTATTATTGAGGCGAAATATTCACAGACGGGTTTATTTGTATCAAACAGGTTTTTCAAATTAAAAATAAGGTAAACAAAAACCATTTTTTATAGTTTAATTTGAAGATATTTCTTTTAAATATTATTCCTCAAAACTGATTTTTGTGAATTTGTTTCAAAGCGTCTTAACATAATATATTGATTGATTGATTCGATGTTTGCTTTACGTCCAGAGAGCAATATTTCTGCTATATTTAGGACGAGACCAAGTTAACAAATAAATTAAGGGAAAAATGGACCAAAGAGAAAAAAAATAGGCATTCCGGTCGAAAAGTATGGGGTACATGTAGGGGCGGAAAATGTAGCATTTTGTAGCGGCTACAACGAGCCTTCTCGTATCGACTTGTACAAAGGGGTCTATATCGTGTACAATCTAATTAAATTTAAATCTTTCACTTGCTCATCCCTTTTTGCTATGGTAGATGCGTGTTGTTCTAACAACATCCCATTACAGGTCCCGTCAAGGGTCATATGCATAATTTTCCGTTAGCCAATCAAACATCGAGCTGACACACATTCGGAACATAGAAAAATCGGCATTTTTCATTCGACGCTAAAGTGTACCAAATGTATTATAAATTGGTAAGTGCATAACATTATCTAAATTAGCCAAGGACTGATCTAAATAGGATTAAAGCGGATAAAGATTTATTGAAAAGCAAACTGTGCACTCCGTTAGTCAGTCCATCGGTCCATCATACGATTTTCGGAGTTTTTTCTAAACGCTTGCAGATATTGAGCCGATGTTTGGTATTGAGTCAGCCACGATGAGTTAAGGATCAATTTTTAATATCGTTCCGGTCCATTGATTTATGACGAAGTTATGGCCCTTGGACTTGAAAATTGCTAGTAGGGGACTGAGCAATACTATCCACGTTCAGAATATTATGCAATCCTCAATATGATTAATTGAATAATGATCTTCCATTTTGATAAACAAGGGTCGTCGCTTTGCAACAATAATTGTAATGATGTTGTATATTACTCAAGTTGGCGACTTTTATTTTGTCAGTGACTTTATCTGAAAAGTTACTTAAGCCCCATTTATATTTAAAACCTTCAGAATCTACTATTAGTTCGCTCTGTCGGCCATGGCTTTATAATACAGTACTTGTATTTTTATTCAACATCCCGCTGTTTACTAGTATTACACAAGATATTTTCAAGAAGCAGACTTGAACGTGTAAAACCGGGAAATGTCCCCGTACATTCGTGTACATCATCGTACGTCATCGTTAGAGTTACAGATCTATCTACGGCGAGATTAGAACCATTTATATTAAAACGAGACACAACCGGAATAAAACACACTATATATCTGTATTTATTGTGACCTGCAAATTTGTAAAGGTACAGCTTCTTAATTAAATTTACATTTGACCACAAAAGGCGAATTAAGACTCGAACTTACATCAATTGTGTGGACACGCCGGTGGAGAACTTACATCAATTGTGTGGACACGCCGGTGAAGAACTTACATCAATTGTGTGGAAACGCCGGTGAAGAACTTAAATCAATTGTGTTGACACGCCGGTGAAGAACTTACATCAATTGTGTGGAAACGCCGATGAAGAACTTAAATCAATTGTGTGGATACGCCGGTGAAGAACTTAAATCAATTGTGTGGACACGCCGGTGAAGAACTTACATCAATTGTGTGGACACGCCGGTGAAGAACTTACATCAATTGTGTGGACACGCCGGTGAAGAACTTACATCAATTGTGTGGAAACGCCGATGAAGAACTTAAATCAATTGTGTGGATACGCCGGTGAAGAACTTAAATCAATTGTGTGGACACGCCGGTGAAGAACTTGTTGAAGAGACCAAAGACCAATCCGTTGCCGAGTTCTCGATTTAAAAGAAAATGAAAAAGAACTGATGCACAACTTTATTGATGTCTAAAACTTGTTTAGTCTCTGTAGCTGCAGATTGTACAGTCGACTTAACTTTCTGGAAACGGAATCTGATCCCATTGATAATCTAACTTGAATTGTACATCCAAATTGCACACTTAGTATGTTACGTTTTAAAAATTAAAAAGAATTTCGTGCATAGTAGTCATAGTAGTCATTGTTAAGGTTGGAGTCCACCACACCTTACCTGGCAGCCATTGTCAGTTATCGTTGTCCACCACACCTTGTCTGGCAGTCATTGTCAGTTATCGTTTTAGTCCAGCACACCTTACCAAGCGGACATTGTCACTTAATGTTCGTGTCTAACGCGCCTTGTTTTGCAGTCATTGTCAGTTATCGTTGGACTCCGCCACACCTTACCGGGCAGTCCTTGTCACTTAAAGTTGGTGCTCAACACACCTTGTCTGGCAGTCATTGTCACTTAAAGTTGGAGTCCATCACACCTTACCTGGCAGTCATTGTCAGTTAGTGTTGGAGTTCATAACACCTTGCTTTGAAGTCCTTGTCACTTAATGATGGAGTCACCACACTTTGTCTGGCAGTCATTGTCAGTTATCCTTGGAGTCCACCACACCTTGTCTGGCAGTCATTGTCAGTTATCCTTGGAGTCCACCACACCTTGTCTGGAAGTCATTGTGACACACCTTGTCTTAAGGTCATTGTCAGTTAGTGTTAGGGTCCATCACACCTTGTCTGGCAGTCATTGTCACTTAAAGTTGTAGTCCTTCACACCATGTCTTGCAGTCATTGGCACTTTAAGTTGTAGTCCTCCACACCTTGTCTGGCAGTCATTTTCAGTTAAAGTTGGAGTCCACCACACCTTGCCTGGCTATCATCGTGACTTAAAATTGGAGTCCACCACACCTTGTCTGGCAGTCATAGTTAGGTATACAGGTAGGACAGTTAGTAGATAGGTATACAGGTATCATAGTGAGTAGATAGGTAAACAGATAGAACAGTTAGTAGGAAGGTATACCGGTAGGACAGTTAGTAGGTAGGTATACGGTAGGACATTTAGTAGGTAGGTATACAGGTAGGACAGTCAGTAGGTAGGTATACAGGTAGGACAGTTAGTAGGTAGGTATACATGTAGGACATTTAGTAGGTAGGTATACAGGTAGGACAGTCAGTAGGTAGGTGTACAGGTAGGACAGTTAGTAGATAGGTATACAGGTATCATAGTGAGTAGATAGGTAAACAGATAGAACAGTTAGTAGGAAGGTATACATGTAGGACAGTTAGTAGGTAGGTATACGGTAGGACAGTTAGTAGGTAGGTATACGGTAGGACAGTTAGTAGGTAGGTATACATGTAGGACAGTTAGTAGGTAGGTTTACAGGTAGGACAGTTAGTAGGTAGGTATACGGTAGGACAGTTAGTAGGTAGGTATACCGGTAGGACAGTTAGTAGGTAGGTATACCGGTAGGACAGTTAGTAAGTTGGTATACTAGTAGGAAAGTTAGTAGGTAGGTATACAGGTAGGACAGTTAGTAGGTAGGTATTCCGGTTGGACAGTTAGTAGGTAGGTATACCGGTAGGACAGTTAGTAGGTAGGTATACCGGTAGGACAGTTAGTAGGTAGGTATACCGGTTGGACAGTTAGTAGGGAGGTATTCTGGTAGGACAGTTAGTAGATAGGTTTACAGGTAGGACAGTTAGTAGGTAGGTATACAGGTAGGACAGTTAGTAGATAGGTATACCGGTAGGACAGTTAGTAGGTAGGTATACGGTAGGACAGTTAGTAGATAGGTATACCGGTAGGACAGTTAGTAGGTAGGTATACCGGTAGGACAGTTAGTAGGTAGGTATAATGTAGGACAGTTAGTAAGTTGGTATACTAGTAGGAAAGTTAGTAGGTAGGTATACAGGTAGGACAGTTAGTAGTTAGGTATACCGGTAGGACAGTTAGTAGATAGGTATACCGGTAGGACAGTTAGTAGATAGGTATACCGGTTGGACAGTTAGTAGGGAGGTATTCTGGTAGGACAGTTAGTAGATAGGTTTACAGGTAGGACAGTTAGTAGGTAGGTATACAGGTAGGACAGTTAGTAGATAGGTATACCGGTAGGACAGTTAGTAGGTAGGTATACGGTAGGACAGTTAGTAGATAGGTATACCGGTAGGACAGTTAGTAGGTAGGTATACCGGTAGGACAGTTAGTAGGTAGGTATAATGTAGGACAGTTAGTAGATAGGTATACCGGTAGGACAGTTAGTAGGTAGGTATACCGTAGGACAGTTAGTAGATAGGTATACAGGTAGGACAGTTAGTAGGTAGGTATACCGCAGGACAGTTAGTAGATAGGTATACAGGTAGGACAGTTAGTAGGTAGGTATACCGGTAGGACAGTTAGTAGGTATACAAGTAGGACAGTTAGTAGATAGGCATACCGGTAGGACAGTTAGTAGGTAGGTATACCAGTAGGACAGTTAGTAGGTAGGTATACAGGTAGGACAGTTAGTAGGTAGGTTTACCGGTAGGACAGTTAGTAGGTAGGTATGCCGGTAGGACAGTTAGTAGATAGGTATGCCGGTAGGACAGTTTGTAGGTGGGTATACCGGTAGGACAGTTAGTAGGTAGGTATACCAGTAGGAAAGTTAGTAGGTAGGTATACCGGTAGGACAGTTAGTAGGTAGGTATACCAGTAGGAAAGTTAGTAGGTAGGTATACAGGTAGGACAGTTAGTAGGTAGGTATACAGGTAGGACAGTTAGTAGGTAGGTATACAGGTAGGACAGTTAGTAGGTAGGTATACCGGTAGGACAGTTAGTAGGTAGGTATACCAGTATGACAGTAGGGTTGGTATAGTACTAGGTATAAGTATGGTAGTAGGTGGGATGTTATATCGTTTAACAAGGATATATATATATGGCATGTAAAAGTGGGAGCGTCTCAAAATATTCTAACGAGTGAAAAAAGGGAATTGGTCCAAGGATATATATGGCATAAAGCTTTAATGTTGAATGCAAGCTGATTAATTTCCTATCCCAGGTAAATGCTGAGGTATGTTAGAAAGGTATGCAAATCACAGAACTGTTAATATTTTCGACCATAGCTAGCATTTACTACTGTTCAACATGTATGTCTAAAATATAACAGTACGAATTATCCTTAATTATCCATTAAAATTCAACATAACGTTCGATTGATTAGGTCGTGAATAGCCCAACAAACAAATTAAAAGTAACTACATTAGTGTATTATATGACGCTATATTGCGAGAATTCATACGTGAATTATCTATAATTGACGCCAAGGCGAAGTTCGCCGAAAAATCTATGGCAAGGTTCTGTGGTTAATGGTTCAAAATTCGGCATTGGCGGATTGGAAGTGTTTATTATTTTACTCAGACACATGTTACAAGAGCAACATATACAAAACAAATACATATATCCATGTACATATATAAACAAACAAATATATACATAATATGTACAAATATAAGACAGACACCACATATATATATTAATATGAAACGTGCTCTTTAACTATAAGAATGTACGTCTACGTTCATCTTAGATTCATAGAAAATTTCCTATTTTCTTCAAGAATAGTGCTAGTTTTTTCTGTAACTGTTAGTTGCAGAGAGAAAGTAAGCCTTTTAATTTATATTCTTTTGGCCTGCTTTGGTTATTAATATAAAAACTCGGTATAGAGAGCTCGGATTTTTCAATTGCATTAGAGCTACATACAAACAAGTAGTGGAATTCATCTCCAAGTCCATTTTTGCAGAGATAGCAAATTATCTTCTCTCTCGGTTCCCCCAGTCCAACGTCCCGTTTTGATTTCAATCGTTTGGAAAACAAAATTTAAAAAAACAAAAGCTCAATAAGTGAGGTAATTGTCTCACTTGTGCGGTCCTATACGGTTAAATTTAGGCAAATAACTTAAACAAATATAACGCGATACTGGGTTGCACTTTGCCCGCCCTGTGGGCCGAGCACTGAGAACTGCTCCAGTATGGTCTTAGTTGGTTCAAGTAGGCAGACCCGTAAACAACTCATAAAATTATTTGTAACTTTAACAATTTGTGGAATTTAAAGAATCAGAGACTTAATAACTACAGGGAAATCTTAATGGAAGCCCATTTTGTGGTGAAGGTCTTACGGCCGCTTTTGCGCCAGTGGGTTCATGGTAGGGACCAGGAAGGGGTATATCCCTTGTAATCTTCAGAGACGTAGCTTTGTCATAATAAATTACAAATCTTTCTGTAAGAGTAACACACGTAAAAAGACGATTTTCTTACCAAACTTTATGCAATCATCACACTTAATATGAATCTAATAATCTTCTGTTTGAGGCTGATAAAGCTATAACAACACGAATTCTGTTAAGCTGCCCACTGAGCATACCCCAATGACCTCATAAGTATTATTTTTGCCAAAACGACCGGTTTGTCCTGCTATAAAATTGGTGCAATTGCGTGAAAAAGGCCTTCATGTGCTGAATTGTAACAACAAAACATAAGGTTATAAGCACGAACTTAGATCCCCATTGTAGACACGCATGTGAAGAAGTTCTTGAAAAGACCAACTGCATAGATTACATAGCCGCAGAGGCCGCTATTTCATCGAAAAAATATCTGCCGTACATAATGTTTTTACTACAAACGCATTTTAGTCAACAAATGTTCACACAAAGTCATGTATCTGCGAAATATCGCATGTTTTCTATTTCTATATTGACAAGTAGGTGATTGCGAAAAAAAAACGTTTTGGCTCACCTAGTTACTCCCCTTTGACTACAAAATTAAGTACAAAATTCTCTAAATTTATTACAAAATGATTTTGACATTACAATCACCTGCAATTAAAGAATAAAATAAAGCCATTATCATTTACAGTAACGGTTAATTTGTGTACTTTGTGAGTGGATATGATCACTTCTATCCAGGTTTTTAAATTATACAACAAACAAAAAACAAAAACAATTTGATTATTTCGTTTATGGATAAGAGATGTGTACTCGATATATTCAGATTAGGCAAGGTCACTCAGCAAACTTACTGTAATTTACGTCTTATTGTAACAAAATATTTGTGTATAAATGGTCAGTTTAATGTGGTAAGTTTATGTGTTCTTCCAGTGGGAAAATATCTCATCCACTTTACCATTGGCTGTGGTAAGTCACATGACATAATTGCTAGATGTATCGAAATGAAAAAAAAATCTGTATTTGTTGACAGATTGTATTTATCAATATCATCTAAGAAGAAAGGCGATGTATGCTGACCTCAAAATGTAGAGATTGACGGACGTTTATTTTTAAATGATATTACAATTTAATTAATTTATTTCACAAAATTTAAATGAAAAAAAAACTTTATTGTCATGTAGGTTAAGTTTCTCAATGCCTGAATTATCATATAGTTCTGAAGGTTTAATGGCCACTTCAGTCAATTACGTACGTGTCCACCACCATTACGTACATGTACATGTCCACCACTATTACGTACATGTCCACCACCATTACGTACATGTCCACAACCATTACGTACATGTCCACCACCATTACGTAAATGTCCACCACCATAACGTACATGTCCACCACCATTACGTACATGTCCACCACCATTACGTACATGTCCACCACCATCACTTACCACAGCGACATATTTGCGATGAGTGCAGTTGATTAGACGATTTATGAACGCCTTTAGAATGCATGCAGATAACCTTTAAAACGATGACAAAAAATCAGCTGAAACTTGGCTGCTCCGCAATCATCCGTCTTTGAACTTTATCCCACAAATGCACAATATGGCTCGGATCTGGACTCAAAACCGCGAATCCATCACATTGACATGATTATGTTCTATGAGCTCCATTGTGGCTCTTGTTCATGTTCAATGCGCACTTGTGCTATCGTGCTAAACTGTATTAGTTTGGTGAAAAGCAAATGTGGCATGATATGGGGTCTAAGCAAACAATTTGATTTCAATGTAATATACGATGTCCTTTTTCGATATAGTATATCATACAACTGTAAGAGAGAGTTTCATATGTATAGCCACTTCTACAAAAAGCAATATAATCAGTACAGAAATAAAGCATCTATGAGTAAAATAAACAATTTATTTAATCTTTGTTTTATTTATGGAAATTGTATAATTTCCTTTAGTGGTAAGAAAAATTTTGAAAATAGTTGAATTCCAATATTTACCAAATCCTGCCTCGATCCGACAAAACAAAATTCCGCACACACTTAATACTGTATAACTAATATAATTATTGAAGTAACATAAACACTTATCTGATGGTGTGTGTTGCTAAAAAAGCTGTAGAACCTTAAAATATCAAAAGACAAAGCAAATCAATCACACGATTCAAACGTTTCGTATATTGAAAACGGTGCACATTCTGAATACGAGAACGAAGGATCGAGATTTCTGCTGTTCCATTTGTAGAAAAGGTGGAAACATGACAAACTTCTCTTTCATGTTATAGTTAGTTTAAACATATTTTTTTTGAAATCTTGCAACTGTGTATACACGTAACATATCACAAACAAATTATAACACAAAAGGATTCGGAAACAAGCTGAAACTTATATTAATCCATCTCCTAATTAAATATATATCACATAAAGTAAAAGCTCATAACAGTTTGCATGCTTGTTATTTCAACATATATATGTTATAAAAATCACAAGGTATTATATACGTGCTACATATAATGTAGAAGAAAAACAACATTAATAATACCAGAAAACAAAAACATTAGAGGGTTGGATGAAATGTATCCAACTTTAAAATTATTTTTCTAGAGAAGTGACAAATCGTTTGCTTTTTAAAACAAACTTCTGGACTTTTAAACAGATTTCCTTATTCAGGATTGTATTTAGTAAATTTGATCCGAAAATAAAAGCTGGGAATCAATTGGAATTGAATATATGATCGATAATATTAGTTCCTCCCTCATGGTATCGTATTTTGTAATGAGAAGAGGTTTCAACTTGTCCGCATGTGCAGTTAGGAGAGTCCACCAGATTTCGTACGTAGAGGTGTTCATTTAGAGAGCTACTTCCCAGTCGCAATCTGGTGTGTAATACCTGTCCCAGTCGGGTTCCTACGTAGTAATAATCTGGAGGCTTTATGACATGTTTACTTATTCGTTGTTTGAAGATATTTATCGACGTAGAATTTCGAGTATGCAGGGGTAATCTTTTCCATCATTTTGCGGTCGAAGGCAGAAAATATTCCGAGTAAAAAATTGCTCTTGTACGGATCTCAATAATATTTTGTGATTAACGGGTTATGTGAATGGGTATGTCAATTGATGAAGGTACCATTTCCCGCAAATAATCTGGGGTTTCGAAGTTAATCATTTTGTAAAATAATATAAGTTTGTGGGTCTCTCGTCTGTCTGAAAGCGATTCCCATCCCGTTTCTTTATATATTTTTTTCAATAGAAGTTAATTTATTACCTCCCGTTACAATTCTCATATCTTCTATTTGAATATTTTTATTTTATTGACTAAACCCCATATTACATCCCCAAATTCTAATAAAGGTCTTATAAAAGGAAGGTACATTTTTTCTAAAACGTGCCGATCAAGACAAGTCGAAATTTGCGCAGAATATTATTTCTAGTATAAGCCTTTTTTACTATATAATCAATGTGATCGTACCACATACCATCTTTGAAAAAATAAATACCCAAATGCTTATGACAATGAACCTCATTTCTGTCAAAATTATTCATAATCAGAGTAGGATGTACGGGTTTCACTAGCTTACGAGAAAGTATTAATTTTTCCGTCTTCTGTGGATTGAAGTTGACCAGACACTTATTTGACCATTCGTGTATTTTGTCAAGGTCACTGTTTAGTAATCTTGCAGCATTTTCAGGGGTATCGACAATTAAATATAAACTTGTATCATCAGCAAATAGTTTGATGATGGCACCGATCTCAGTGACTATGTCGTTTATAAATAAAAGAAACAAGAGTGGTCCTAATATAGACCCTTGGTGAACCCCTGCCTTAATTGGCTTCTATGCAGAGCAACTGTCATTTGACACAACGCGTTGATATCTAGCATTTAAGTAGTCTGTGAACCAGTTTAGTAAGTTGCCTGAAATTCCATAATTTTACGATTTAAAAAGCAAGCCTTTATGCCAAACTTGATCAAAGGCTTTGCTTATATCACAGAATACCACCCTTATTTCTTTGCCACTTTCTATGGCCCTCCCAAAATCATTAGAAATATTAACAAGTTATTTTATAGCCGAGTCTCCTTTAGTAAACCCGGATTGATTAGGAGTAATAATTCTATATTATATTAAATAATTATGTACGTGTTTGTAAACACATCTTTCCAAACACTTGGCCATTATACATAAAAGGGATATTGGTCTGTAGTTTTTAATTTCACTGGGATTATTACTTTTAAAAACCGGTGTAACATTAGCTTTTTTCCACTCTTTTGGAAAATAAGCTCTATTTAATATAACATTTATTAATGCAAATTTATACCCCGAATGGTTGAAAGCATAAAAACAAATATAGATACAAAAAGGTCACAAAACATATAAACAGCATGTAAATTATACAAAGAATATAATACCATCAAAATTACTGTCAGCGGTGAATCATGCAATTGAAGTTTCCATTTTTCTTAGTATAAGTGACTTTTTAATAATTGTAGCAACGTATTGCAAATGATCCGATAGAGACAATATTTCAAAAAGTTATTTTCGTCCGATTCATTTTCTATTTGAAAAGTATAATTATTTTGTTTTTTAAATTCTTCTCTTATAGAGTTCTGAAATCACAATATTACTTAAATTGTGCTCAGGAGTTATAAGTTTTGGAAGTTCAACTCCAGAGTCGTCATGCTCGGTTTGCGATATAAAGAATCCCTTTATCTCATTTGCCTTGTCAGTATCTTCGAAAATTAAAGTGTCGTTTTTAAGTAAAGGAGGGATGCCTGATTTGGTTGGCTGGTTACAAAGTTTCCACAAATATGTGGCCGACGAGTCTACATTGGACAATTAAATGATGAGTTTAATTTGATACGTAGTACGTGCTTTCCGCACTACAGGCGTTACTTTATTTCTTTTCGAAATTTATTCCATTTTAAAGGATTATTATGGCGTTTGGCTTTCGTATAAGCACGATGTTTTTTTCTTGACAAGTCTTCTTATGTAATTAGTAAGCCAGTTTGGATGATCAGATTTACGTATGGTTACTATTTTATTTGTAATTGTCTTTTCAGCAGCACGTATTATGTTACTGGAGATACCTAGGGTGATTTCTATTATCACTATTAAATATACTGTCCGAATGTTATAGTTGGACACACCGATCCTAGTGTTGACATGCATGTGATGATAACATATATAGCTTAAATACTGTTTGCACACAATTTGCACTTTTTGGGTAGAGTTCTTAAAAATATATCGTAACTACAGATAAGAACACACCGTTTAAAGAATCATGCTCGAACTCATTGCCCCTGTTGATGAAGATCAAGTTCATACTATGCTGCTGAGGTCACGCTTTAATTGAAATTTAAAGATGACTTCCCTGACGCTTGCATCTGCGCTCTTTGCATGTTGTCTATTTCTATATGTTATGTTTATAACTCTGAGGTGATATGAACCATTTTCGCTAATCGAGTTACTTCCCTTTGACAACAAAGTTAATTGCTAAACTCATGAGAAACAAGTAAAGCCCGGTGCATAATAAGCAATTCATGTGTGGTTTTTTTTAGCTCACCTGCCATGTGAGCTTAAGCCATCACTCCTGCGTTCGTCGTAGTCTGTCGTCCATAAATATGTTTTTAAAATCTTTTCCTCTAAAACCACCGAACCATAATTGACTTTGCAGGAATGATATATGGCATGTTGGCAACAAGCGATCCTCATTTTTAATGGATCCAATAAAAACATGTCCGCTGTTACTAAAATAGAAAAAATGGTAAAGATCACTTAAAACACTTAAAATGGCTAAAGCTCAAAAACTATAACAGATAAGAAAAATCTGATGATCTTGAGACCTATCAAAAGAATAAAAGTTTTACAAAAGTCTTAATTTGGTCAGTTTTCAGATGACCCCTTTTAAGGGTTATTCCTCTTAAAATTAAAAAAAAATCACGGGTTTTTTTTATGTGTTTTGACTTTTAGAATGAAAACTATTATAGATAAAGAAAGGCTGTTGCTTGCTAAAAAGCTCTACAAAGGTCTCAATTCGATCTTAGTTGTCAGATGACCCCTTTTATTATCGCTTTAAAGGTACCAAATTGTGTTTTTGTCTGTCGTCCGTAAACAATTCATAAATCATTTCCTCTGAAATCACTGATCCAATTTGACTTAACATTTGCAAGAATGATATAATGACATGTTATTAACAACTGGTCATCATATCGAATTGAGCTAATAAACAAAGTTGTTACTAAAAGTAGTAAAATCACTTAAAATCGTTTATACTAGTAACTCAAAAACTATATAAGATAATAAAAATCCGATACTGTAAACGTATTAATTTTTGCGGATTCTAATTTTCGCGTTTTTGTCAAGTTGAACATTTTTGCGGTACTGATTTTCGCGGAATTAATCGAAGATAAAATAATTAAATATGACTATATATATAAACCCCTGTTTAGTTTCTTTCCAAACCTACTTTAATCCTTTGAAAAAAATTCACATACATTAATGACGTGTGACTTTGTGTACAGAAATATCGACTTCCTCTGAAGCAATTTAGCCCTAAAGTGTTGATTTCATACTCACTTCTGGTATAAAATCAAAAGTGAATTTATTTTTACTCAGTTCAAAAATTACTTTCAAAATGTTAAAACCTCTCGATTTATTAAGGAATGACGAATTTAAAACCAAAGTCCGTGAATCATTTGTGAACTGGTACAGGGGTGAAATAAACAAGGAACTAAACAAGGGGTAATCCGTCCAAGATGTCAAAATCGATTTAAAACTTTCTTATCTTAAACCAAAAAAATGCAGCTTGGATGGTTAATGCATTTCAACAAATTAGACCTGAAACATTATTTCAACCTTTCGAGGTTGGTTTAAGTCGGGGATCAAAGAAACCGTTGAGAAATGTATAGATTAACTTCCCGTTATAACAACACTCGTTAATTAATCAATAAAGACTTTGTTGTACAATTGTTTATTGTAATCAGTGATCCGTACAATGACAGGTTACTAGTAATCAGGCCGTTTTTGTAAATAGATATGTATTTTGTCAATAATTTTCAAAATATTCTTTGTATTTTTATTCACGCCAATTTAAGGTAAATACTATCAAACATTTGATTTCAATATTTGATTGACGAAAATATAAACATTATGTTTTTTGTAAGATAAATGCGTACAATTTATAACAGTACTTACTCGATCAATAATTGATCTCTGGTGTTCACCTTGCTCGTGTGTCTGTTTAGTATACCAAAGTTTTTCGAGGGTATCTATTTTCGCGCTTTTCTTGGTACCGCGAAAATAGCGAAAATTAGTACACCGCGAAAATTAATACGTTTACAGTAGATCTTCAGGCTCTTCAGAATCAAAAGTTCTCCGAAATCTCTATTAGGTCAAATGTTAGATGACCTCTTTTAGTGGTTATGCCCTTAAAAGTAAAACAAAATCGCTTTTTATGCGTTTGCCTTTAAGAATAAAAAGTGTTGCAAACAGAGAAAAGCTGTTGCTTGATGAAATGTTGAGCTCAAGAAGCTCTACAAAATTCTTCATTGGACCTTGGTTGTCAGATGACTTTTTTAAGGGTTTTGCCCCTTTATTTAAATTCAAAAAACATGTCTTTGCTTATTGTATGAAAACTATTGCAGATAGAGAAAAGCAGTCGTTTGATTACATGTTAAGTCAATTAAACAAAAATACCCATTCCCTTTAAATAGTAAAAAATATCTTGAACCCAACAAAAGTTATTGAACATCAGACAACAAACAAGGAAAAATAAACTTCGTCGTTTTATATTTAGTTACACGGGAATATGGGAATACATGGATCGAGTGCATTTAATATATTTTGCGAAGTCTCGTTTTTAATAACTGTATAGCTAATAGTGCTTATGATTTTCGTTCTGTGAATTTCCCGCGCGTGAGTTATTTTCACTGATCAGTTGATCATGACATTATGAGACTGCGTTCAAATAATAAAAAATATGTTAGTCTGAGTTTTGTTTTCTAAGCTAAGTTAAAATATAGTATACCACATATTCCATATGACTTTTGCTAATTTATACGGATATTTTCATATGGTACCCCGAATTACATGTAATTATATGTTATATTGCCCTTCGTTGTTACTGTTGGGCAATATAACATATACAGGCAAAACACAAAGTACCTTTTGGAGAATATTCGTGTACATTGACCACAATCATACACAAGTATTAGCTTTCCTAAAAAAACTAGCCGTCTCTAAGCTTTATTTTTCGTGGACAAAAATACGTACTGTTTTTTAATGTTATTATGTATTGTTATTATTAACTTCACTTCATTATAAGTACACAATGTTTAGATAGCCAAATCAGGCAACCGCAAAATATAGGTCAGAGTAAGCATATGAAGCATGAACTATGCTAAGCATCACTAGATGCATCATTCTACGCGGTAAGATAGTTGATGTGAACCTTGTCAGTAAGCAGGAAAAGATTAAAATTGTTCTCCTTTTCTCACTTGTTTTTCCGTTTTTCTCCGTTTAAGTTTTATGATACACATTTTATGATAAACATACACAAATCAATCCGACTTTCCTTTTAAAACAGTTAAATTCCCATTATCTTGCATATTTTTTTCTTTTTTATCGTAACCGATTCGTGATCGCTCGGCTTTTCTCGAGTGGCAACGAACGGCGGTCGGCCTATTATTATTGCTACCGTGCTATGCAGGGTTTTCATCACTTACTTAGCTCTGCTTATTTGTTGAGTATTTTAAGTTTGGTTTGGACTAGCAGGAATGATATATGGGCTTGAGATAATGAAATGTAGGCAATATGAAATAGAACAACTAGAAAAGATGCAGCGGAAAATCTTGAGGCCTTCCAAACAAAACCTCAAATACTGCAGTTTACCTATTCGTTGGTGCAATTCCAATACAGATGTATATAGATCTTAATAATATACTGTCACTCCTTAAGAATATAATCAGATGCCCATCATCAGCGGAGTATAATATCTTAATTAGACAACATTGCTTCAACAGAAATAGCAACGAACTTTTTACTGAAAGGGCTGAACTAGTTTTAGAGAAATATGGAATGGAGACAATACATGAACCAATGAAAAACCCTAGATCAAAAAGGCGTGGAAAAAAGAAGTAAGGAAGGCACAAAAATTATACTGGTCTCAACAATGTGAGGAAGATATAGCTAAGAAGTCAACCCTTTAATACCTCCAATTACAGAAAAACACGATGTCACAATCACATAATATTTGGGAAGGCGCAGAAAATATTCTAGAAATTAGTTTATTGTACTATTGTTTATCTGGAAGCTTCTGGAATTTACATGTCACTATTATTAGATAAGAAAGATTTAGATAATTATAGAAGAACTTTCTACAATATTCTTTATGACATGGTTGTAACATTTATAGTTTTTAAGTTCAAGTAATAGTTGTAAGATTAGACAGTGCCAATAGCAGTTATCCAATGTGGTATTGTTGAAAGTGAAAGTAACTGTACATATTGTAAATAGAAGTTTGCAGTTAATAAAAGTTAGAAACCTGATTCCGTGCTAGTTTGGATTTTGCCACAAGATCAGCTTGTAACTCAAACATACCTGTTTAATACAACAAGAAAAAAGTATGGAGATAGTTATATCAAAACTATATGCTGCCTATGCGGAGATGAGCCAGATGATCTACAACATTTTATTCTCAAGTGTCCAAAGCTGGAAAACGTTCGGAGAAGGCATCTCTGACATATCAAAAACTACCTAGATAACCTCAGAAACGATGTTTACCAAGAGTTTGTCACCCAAAACAACCTACTTCAACTCATACTGGACTGTACAAACCAACAGATGCCGTATATCAGTAAGCTGAAAAAGCAAGGTTATATAGAGCTGGAGGAACTTACCAGGAGCATGTGCTATAACCTACATGTGGAAAGGATGAGACAGTTAAAGGGGGGGGGGCAGGATTCTATAAATATATAAACTATGTATAAATGTATAAACTATGCAGCATATAGTTTTGATATAACTATCTCCGATGCTTTTAGGGTTTTTAATAGAAAAAATGCAATAGTGATGATACCCTTCTTGTATATATATCTATGAATTTTATTTTGACTCCACGCTTGACCAAGTGCATCTTATCGTTTAACTCATGATCAAGCATCGTGTTTTAGCAGCTTTTATAGTTTTAGAAACCGCTATACATGCCCTTTTTGATATCAGAAAGTAAAATTTTAGATTAACAATATTTAAACATTTTAGTGCATTTATGACTAGTGCCTGATATTTTACGTATAATGCTGCTTCTTGCCTTTTAGTGCTTTTACGATAAAGTAGTAATTGTAGACTGAGTTTAATAACTCTACATTTAAATAACTTATATGTGGATGCCTAACTGTATTATAACCCATACACTGTACATAAATGTTCACCTGACTCCGTCAACTATTCGTATTCTCACTGTGACTATATGCACCATACACATGCAATGATGTGCACCACATATATCTATCCAGAGGATAGAGTGCGCCGACTAACGGCGGTAGTTACCTGAACAAGACAAGACAATTGACCAATCGGCAGCTGTATCCCGATTTAGCCTATTATGATTGCTACCGCCCCGTAATTATGCCGGGTTTTCATCCCTGACTTATCTCTGCTTATTTGTTTTCCAATCGGCAACTATCTCCCGATTTAGCAGCCAATCAAGACACAGCATTGTTTATCTGTTATCCTTGAGATACGACTGGTTTCCGCTGTTTAGCTTTTGATTATTTATCCCGTCTCGCATGCGAGACGGGAATAATATTTGTATATAAGATTATGACCTTAAAAGAAGGGGGTGCCCGAGTAAGGACCGCAAAATGGTAACACAACCAAAACGGGGGAAGCCATAGATGAATAATTGTATAAAAAAGAATGAATGATAATGGATCATAGTTGTATACAGGAATTATTTACAAACATTACCACATTCGACTTTGTATGGCCTAGTAAAGAAGGAATAAACTTACCGGATAGTATTCATACGAAACGATTTAGTGTTTTACATGTTCAGAATGATATAGCCACAATATTAACTTCTTGTACCCTAAAGATCAATTAATCTGTAAATGTTGCTAAATGTGTATGTAGAAAATATTAATATATTAATATTTATTAAAACCATGTCAGAATTTTTACGGTAATTGCATTTCGTTCTATCATTCAATATACTGTAAACTCCGTATCAGTAACGCGTAACGCTTAATCTGCGATATCATTTAATTTCCTACGTATCAATCTTAATGCTACCTTCGGACGGTAACTAAGTGTCACACGGCGGTTAGTCATATCAACTTTTGATCATAGCCTCCTATGGCCGAGATGTGTTCGATAAGAAACTTTACAACGTTAGAACGAGACGGTTTTAGAACCTACATGTCACGAAATAACGAATAATGCTCGCCTACTGCTTACCATTTTTGAGGTCACTAGCCTGATTCGTTTGTGGCTTTAATATTACTAGGTTCTGGCGATATTTCATAGAAGTTTACACTAAGATAGCATTGTAACATGAAATGTTCAGCGAGGTTTGTGTTACTTATTTGTTTGTTGTATATTTTTCATACTTCATACATAATAATAAAAATATTGATTACAATTATTATATGAAAGATATAAAAATTAACACTGAAATAAACATCTAAAGATGCAGATTGATTGACTAGATTTCTTATAATATTGTGGAATGGTTTGGGTTTGTCTTAGTTTACTTTGAAGTTAAGTGTACAATAATTTAGATGATGCAAGGGGTGGAGCTTGTATGACATCAGAACTGTTCAATAACTATTGCTTCATCCCTTGAACTGTTGGAACATTTTATCGTGCGATAAGTACACACTTTTAGAGGTATATTAAGTTCAATTTTTTCTTTGCCTCAAAACGATTCTCTGTAACAATTTTACATTAAACAATATTGAATTTTCGGACTCCGTTGTTTGTTAAATACATTCACATTAGAGATGAATAAATTCTTGTTTTTTAAGTCAGAATTATAATCTTCTCGTCCATTACATGTTTCATGCACCTCGCTGAATAAACATATGAATTGGGTTCCACTGCTAGAATTTAATTCACTGTCTGACATTGAAAAAATCAAAGTTGAAATCTCCATGTTGGACAGTTTGACGTTTTCCCATTTCGGTAAAAACATAATGTCCATGTTTGTGGCTATTTATGACAACGTAATATCGTACAAACTCGAAATATCATGATCTTGCTGCCATACATTACTTGCAGAATCATGAAATTGCTCCCACTGACGAACGTGAAAATACACGTCCTATCTGACTCTATAAACGCCCCTTCGCTGTTAATCATATACAGTAAATGACTCGTACTGTAAATATAACATATAACACTGTAAGTAGGCCAGCTTAATTTAATTAAACCATTTATGCACAGAAATCAATCAAGTAAATCCAACCTTAATTGGACAAGGACTTGTCAGTGCTTCTTAACAGTATGTAGCTTATTTCCTACTCGCCACCCGCCCCCCCAACCATTGCTGGAAATGGCTTGAAATCTTTCAGTAAGACAGAGGAATTTACTGTTTAAGGTGTTTTTTCTAAAACTGAATCAGACACAGGAAGTCAAAACCGATCCAATTCAAAGAATGTGATGTTTGAATCTGTTATGAAGTAAAGAAACATAACTTATATACACAATTTAGATACGACTATGTCTGCTTTGAAATGTTGGTTGTCTTATGCAAGAAAAAGCGTCGTCATTTTCCTCTTTCCTGTTTCGCGTTTTGTTTGTTTGTTTATTGACTAACGCCACTGCATTTTTCAGCTATATCATGGCCGCCCAGTTTTTTTGGCGGGGAGAAGGACGGAGTACCCGGAGAAAACCCAGATCTTCGGTCGGAAAACTGTCAATCTTGTCAATTAGGAAGGCAGTCGAAAATACCCTTCCCGCAATACGACTAGAACCCGCAACATCAGTGTTGACAGGCACGTGATCACAAGTTTGTTTTGTTTGTTTGAATGGTGGTTTAACGCCACTTTCAGCAATTTTTCAGCTATTTCATGGCGTCCAGTTTTTATTGGGGGAGGAAGCCGGAGTACCCGGAGAGAACCCCCGACCTGCGGTAGGAAAACTGGCAATCCTTGTCAATTAAGATTGGAGTCGAGTACACCCTGCCTGCAGTGAGAATCGAACCCGCAATCTCAGTGTTGACAGACCACGTGATCACTAGTAGACGAACTACCTTGACCACTCGGCCACCGAGGCCCCCTGATCACAAGTAACAGGTTATAGGTGCAGGAGGAGTTTGCTGAGATTATAAAGGGTGCAGTAGGCGTTTGCTCAGATTTTAAAGGGTCATGGAGGCGTTAGCCTTGTACATGTTAGAGGAGTAAGAGGCGTTGGCCAAGTAGACGCTATAGTTTTAGGACGCGTTAGGCCAAGTAAGCGCTATAGTTTTAGGAGGCGTTGGCGGCGTGGGAAATGTTATAGGTGTAGGAGGCGTTATCATGGGTCATATTGGTGTAGGGGGCGCTGGTTGTTCTAGATGTTAGGTATAGGAGGAATTGACCTAGAATATGTCAGGTGTAGAAGGCTGTATGATTAATAGTGCAGTGTGATATGATAATTATAATCCATCCCATTATGTTTGTTAAGTAGACTAGGTTTATCAAACAATACCCAAGTAGATGTTTTGTCCAATAAATCATAAATTTCTATTTACATCTACAAAAGTGCAGTTGATGCATTAACCACCATTAAGTATACAATTGACAAATTTACATTAAATGTCCAAAAGTTGGGGATGGAGTTAAATAATTCCTTAGTCACGTAGTGTAGCAGGAATTAATTTTCTCACTAATGAGACAGCGTGTTACCTATTTTTAGCCGGTTGAGATATCCTGCTCTCAACGCGTGGGTGAGATTAAAATTTCACGCTCCTTTTCCCGTAAAAATATATTGTGACGTCAACTGTCTGTTCAGTAATAAAAATTATAAAATATATGCTTTAGTTGTGCTGATTTACTGTTTTTTTTAAATATTAACATGAAAACAATAACAAATCTAAGCTTCCATGACCCAATTTATACCACAATATGATAGGGGTCATTATCCTATTCATGGAATAAAATTTCGGTGCGTGTCAAAAGATGGCAGGATGAAATAATAGTCCCAATTTTCTCTTTTGTTTCTGCTTTTGCTTATAACTGCTATTGCTTAAGAGTTGGATATTTTGAAAGGTATGGCATTACTGTAGAACATGAAAATATTTTTTTCCAGTCGATGTCTTTACAGTAGAAGCACTTCCTAAAGTGTGTAATGTGGTAGAAGTGACCACAACTTTGAAATGAAAGTAGAAAAACCATTCTTAAACTTTAAAGTAAAATTCCCGAAAAAAGTACGTGAACAGGTATCAGATCTTGGTCGGCTATTACCGCGGGCACACTACATTTTTGTTATTTAGTATGTTTTATATACAAGCGATGTCCAATACTTGGTTTTGCCTGGAACTGGCATAGAGAAAAGGTTTCCATCCACTGTTTTTGGTTCCTGACTGCCCAAAGAATATCTTTTACTAATTATATACTTTGTATCTGGATCTGTTTAATATATTACTCTATTTAATAAACTCCTCTGTTCATAGAACTTTGTTTTGTGTTGTTATTTTTTATATAGAAATTGATTTAATGAAACGGAATGTCTCATGAGACCAACTGTGTAGTGAAGACGTGTGAACATGTTGTTGAGAATCACCATTTTGCTCCTATATATTGTACGATGACATGCTCATCTTAGACCGTCATCACAGTTAGTAGAATAACTTCTTAAGAACATGTGTATATTCAACTCCTAGGCCCATGTAGATGACTTACTTCAGTACTTGCACCCGCTAACGTAACACTTTGACTGATTGATAACTGATTGCTGACGGATTTTGGAACGTTGACGGATCGCTGACTGATTGATGACGAATACATCCGTTCAAAATTATGAATCCGTAATTACCTTGGTAACCGTCAGTGCGATCAGTCCAATCAGTGCGATCCAGTTTCCGTCATTTAATTATTTGCATAAATCAGTCAGTTTATTTGTGGATACCTATAACTTAAAGGGAAACTTCGCGAAAAAAATGAAAATTTAATATGTTATTCTTGAACTAAAAAGAAACACATTTGCCTCTTGATGTTTTATTATATTTTCAGTGGTTAAGTTTCTGCATGAAATTTACCGTGTAAAAATGCACTTATGGAGGTCCGCCATCTCGTCACCATCTCGTCACTAGATGGCGATATTAGACATCCAAGTACCTTAAAAGTCGTCGTATGATAATAACGCGAAACGGTAAATAACAGAAGGTTTTACTATAAGACCAGGTTGTGGTAAGATAACGTTTCGTATTCCTGATCTATATATAAGCAAAAATCCCCGACTTGTGTAACAAGTAGTTAACCAATTTAAAAACTTCTATTTAAGACTATTTCCACATCAGCAACAACGGTAAACGGAAAGAAAGTCACAGGAAAAAAATCACAGTTTTGATAGGAAAAAAAGTCAATAAATATTAATTAAATTGAAAATTATTCGTATTATTATTTTCAACCCCGTCCTCCCTCTCAGTAATAGGTTTATTTCACATTTAGCAAAGGACAGGTCGTTATTTTCACAGACAACATTTTACATGCAGTAAGAAAAAACAAGTTACTTAAATGTATGCGTGCATGTTTTTATTTAGTCTACAACATTTTTGGTCACCCATTTTTTCAATCAAATTATAAAACTGTTATGCATAAACAATTGTTAACAATTGTTGATCTGTTGAACAAATATTGTTGAAAAAAACATATTATTTACTAAACATAAAGGTGAAAATATTGTAAAATATAAAGCGATTATTGTCGCAAGTTTTATTTGACATGCAGGAAAAATAGTTAACGACATATGCTTACAATTACACTGGATTGTTTGATTCTTTAAGACATATACTTACAATTACACTGGATTGTTTGATTCTTTATGATTTTCAGCAACATATCAGCTATTTCATGGCATTCAGTGTTTTCATTGGGGTGGTGTGGTAGGACGACGGAGTACATTTTTAAACGGACAATACTAGTCAATTAAGTTGGAGTCGAGCACACCCTTCCTGCAGTTATTTGCAAATCCGCAACTGTTCATTTGCATTAGATATATAGTAGATGACTAACTAATCAGCCACCAAGGCCCCGATAACCCTCGGAAGAAAAGTCGGCGAATACTGCAGTTTAGCATAAAAATGTGCTACGGATAGAACCGTTTTTTATGGTACGAAATAGTATTTTTTAGTGTAAACATTGTTATTACAGCCATATCGATAAAACAGAATCAAAACTTTAAAAGAGCGTCCTTTAATTTGAATAATAATAATTTCATTGATTGATTGATTGGATGTTTGCATTACTTCCCGCAAGCAGTATTTCAGCTTTGTTCAGGACGAAAACAAGTTTAAAAACAATCAATTAACGAAAGATGGACCGAAGGGCAAACATTTTGAATGCCACTGGACAAATAAATTGGTATAGGTAGGGGCGGAAAAATTACCTTTTTGTACCTCCTTCTTTTATATCTACACAAGGGATGCAAATTGCGCAAGTAGCGTGGCACTCTCAGAACACGTCACCCACTAAGATCCTCTGCAAGGCTTTTCCGTATTATGACGAACCCCCCACCCCTCCCCAAACGAGAAGGTATCCCCTATCCGCTACTTGTAACTTAACCAATCAGCTCCTAGGTCCATGTAGATTCCCTACTACCTTAACCACTCAGCCTCCTTGGTCCATGTAGATGCCCTACAACCTTAACCACTCCGCTCCTAGGTCCATGTAGATTCCCTACTACCTTAACCACTCAGCTCCTAGGTCCATGCAGATTCCCTACTACCTTAACCACTCAGCCTCCTAGGTCCATGTAGACGACCTACTGCGTCAGTGCCCATGGGTAAATGTGTATATTTGTGACTTTGATCTTGGCGTGGGTACATGAGTACTTGGACCCGCTACCGCAGTGTCCATGGGTAAATTTGTTTATCTGTGATTTTGATCTTGGCGTGGTTACATGACTATTTGGTCTCGTTATCTGAAAAATAAATAAGATACAACAAACTTTGTATCACACATCATATGACTTGTAGAAATAGTAAGTAATAATCAATGCGAATTCAAACATGTCTATAAGGTTACTGAGTCCGTTAGTTTGTTTATATGAGTCCGTTTATTTGTCTATATGGTTATTGACTCCGTTAATCTGTCTTTATGGTAACTGAGTCCCTTAATGTAAAGCAGCAAATTTTTGTATTCATTTTAAATGGCCAATTTCTGGTACAGATGACCCAGTACAGATGAGCTCACGCGCGCACATCTGTACTTGCTGCGTCATCCAATCAAGATGTTTGACGTTCTTGTTTCCGGCGTTCTGATTGGACGTCAGAGACAATGGCGTCTAAAACAATGGAGAGTCTATAGGTTATAGCGATGTGAAAGTTGTTGGTTTACGGAAGAAATGGGTACTTTCATGCGCTGCGCTCCACTTGTGAAAAGACATACAATTTCTATCACTCGTGAAAGATCAACCGAATTTTACCAAAAACGTATGAAAGAACCTATTAATCTTATGGCGGAAGGTGAAAGAGGTTAAAGAGGGTCTCCCTATTGTTGTGTCTGTCAGTCGGTCCCCAACAAATCGTGTCCGAGCTATAACTTTTTTATCGTCAGGTAGGCTATTTGATATTTGGCATGTGGGCTTAATATATTTTTGCCTATATTGACTTTCGGCTCTTGTTGTTCGGTCGGTTTCCTTTCTATTTTCCGTACCATAGTTTTGGACCGTTGACCTTAAGTCCGATCACATTTTTGCATATTGAATAACAAATGAGTGTCCGGGAGTTTAAAGTTTTGTCTTTTGAGGCAGGCGTTTGATATTTGGGCACGTGGACAGATCATTGGAATTTAACATGTTTGATATTTGTGTTGGTGACATTTGACCTCATACTTCAACAAAGACATATTTCCTTTTAGCATTACATATTCCTGTCTGGGCTATAAGTTGTTTTTCTTTTTGAGGTCAAATCACATTCTATTTACAGCATGATCGTCCTGATATTTAATTTCTTTAAGCAATAAGCGGGTATTGTATATTACTTTTCAGATAATCCCTGAAAGAGATTACGGAAGCCGGAAAACGTTTGACAGTTGTTTTAGGTATGTTCTGCAAAAAGGAAGTAGTATTCCAAAGGTCTTCAAATAGTTTACATCGTACAATCCATGAATATTAAACACCTAATGAAATATCCAACTTTGCGACTAACGAAAGCCGAGGAATGTTTGGCGGAATTTTTGTACGTATATGGCGGTCTAACTTCAATAATGTAGCCCCGTTTTTTAAGGACGGGGCTACAAAGAGTTCCCATTACTCGTAACATAGTAAAAACACTCTGACTTGTATTTTACATATTTTCCGCTATTAAACTTTAATCTTTGTTTAGTTTATATTTTTGCTTTCTCCTCCGTTCTGCTGACATTTCTACAATGTCTCATTAAATAATTTTAACTCTTTTTCGTAATTGTTGACAAAATTAAAATTGAGGAGTGTAGAGCTGTAGAATCGTGTCGGTAAAAATATGATCCCAGCTAATGCAATAAATCTGGAAAAACTTGAAGGATGAACATTTTTACCAAAATGAGTCAGAAATTATGTACTTCCGGAATTTTGACAAACTTTGACAACAATGGCCAATAAAGTGGAAAAATACAATTCTGTAACGAATAAGGTGTTGTCAAACTTAAAAAAACATTAAAAAGTATGTAGAAATTTAAAGAAACAGTTGAATAAATTATTATGTGCATAATACCCCAGGGTGTGAATCACTCCCGACTTGGTCCATTACGAGAAATAGGCTCTTTGCAGTTCTGACAATAAAAAAGAGCTAAATTACTGTAGTTAATGGCGGGCAAACAGAAAGTAGAAAGCTGACAGTAAAAATTGGGTATAATTTACACATAACGTACTATTAGTAAAAATAGCCATACAAAATATCCAACCTTTCTAATTATAAAAGACGAGAAATGTACGATTAAAATCAATGTAACGCACGTCGCTAACAGGAAATATAAGTCCGAAATTTCTGAAACAGACTATAACGTACCATTAAGTTGCATAAATTACCATAATATTCATCAAAATATTCTGATTAACGAAAGCCCAAACGAATGTCGAAATTATTTGGACGTTCTATCCTATGGTACGGAGCGAACTTTGTACTAGAAATAATTAACTTGATACATATTTCACAGACTGCTATTCGAAAGCAACAACTAGTTTTTGACCAATACAACCCTAAAAGCACAAAATATTGATTAATGTTGTAAAGGTTAGTTCAAACCAAAAATAATAGAAACTGTGTATTCTTTAAGTGTGTTAAGAAATAGTCCCTTGACTTTTGGCTCTTGCTATTTTTCTTATACATGACCGAAATTATAAATTTGTAAAAAAAAGAAATAAACATTTAGTAACAAAATATTCAGTGTTTAAGAATAGAATAGAGGGCCTCGGTGGTCGAGTGGTTAAGGTAGGTCGTCTACTATTGATCACGTGGTCTGTCAACACGAGATTGCGGGTTAAATTCTCACTGCAGGCAGGGTGTACTCGACTCCAATCTTAATTGACAAGGCTTGCCAATTTTCCTGCCGTAGCTTGGGGATTTTCTCTGGGTACTTCCTCTCCCAATTAAACTGGACGCCATGACATAGCTGAAAAATTGCCGTAAGTGGCGTTAAACACCATCAAACAAACACAAGGAATAGAATAAACCTTCACGGAGCCCCATACAGAAGTTTAAATCACCGTTTAAAGGTGGTTGATGAATTATTGTGACTTGTGTCGTACGGTGCTGTAGATACTCTCTGATCGAATATTGTACATGTAAGTTCTTTACTCCATTATTCCGACGCAGTCGGTATATTTTCGAATTTTGACCTTTGAACTAAAAGACGCTAACCCACGGTAACGTACTGTTATTGAAGACAAGCCTGCATTCTGATTGGACAAAAATAGTAAAAAATTCTGCGTTCGAACAACCTACTATAGTATACTCTGAAAAGCATTTCTCGATAATTATTCCAGCAGACTGGTGTTTTTAAACAATTGGTAGTCTTAATTTTACTTTATTTTTTTATGCCAAAAGAATGCCATTCAGAACTGATAAACAATAATAACATGATAAAATTGTAACTTTCGCGCATTTCGTATGGGATGGAATTGTATTTGCTTTGTTGACCGTCGTATCTGTACACAATCCTCACGCCGGTGATGTATTTACACCATATTTTCTTCATTTGACCTCCTGACACACACACTTTCTCTCCCTATCTTGAAATTATTGTCATAAAAATGGTCCTACACAAAGGTAAGTAGGTCATTGGTAATTGTCAGAACGCCAAGTGACTAGCATGAGACACGGTGGTTCGATAACACATTTTGTTTACTATACACACAGTGCATATAATATAGAGTAAAATTCACTGATTGTTTCGTTGCAATTATTTATTTAGACCATACGGTTTATCTCAACAACACCCCCCCCCCCATTTTTGGGATAGCATACACATTACCGATTTCAATAAGCATTGAATTGACATTTTGTGTTCATGTTAATATATTTTACTTAAAATTTCCCATTTTAAAAGATTGTCAAATTTTAAAGCAAACTGTAATGAATACATGTGAATGAATATTTAATTTACTTGATGCAGAAATTTCAAAGTACATATCGAAATTTATTTTAAAAAATAGGTGCTGTTTTGAAATTTTAAAATGTTAACTAACTTGTTTTCGAGTTAATATATACGATACATCACAAGAAAAAACCTACAACTCCGACATATACATAGAAATGTTTGTTTGTTTTTTTATTTACCATGTTGGTCTACTTCTGAAATAGCTTTTCATTGGGGATATTTAAATATGTTTATTGTTAGCTATATGATTTTTAAAGCCATTAATGCCTATCTCCTTTCCTTGCGTCCGTCGTCATTCACGCGCAGACAGAAGATGGAGCTCTAATTGCAAAGTCTCTTTTTGATAATACACTATGATTAAAAAACTTTTTTTTTTAAATCCATGAATGTAGCAACCTTCTTATATTATAGCCTTATTTTGATTGGATACAGTTCGCAACATGTTAATTATTTATCTGCCCCTCACACATCAATGAAAGAAAACGTTAATGTTTCTTGTCTCTCTCTCTTTCGTTTGATAATGTTTTTACAAGTTTTTTTCTTATTGATGTTTGTGTAGTTTCCGTTCTACCTTACATACATCTCAAAGAGTTATATGCGTCGAATATCTTTTTTAAAGATAGTACTTGTTAATAATTAAAATAAAGCAAGGACGTTTTAATTTCAATCTGTTGTGACAATATACATGTAGTAGTTGCTTTTGATTAGTATTGACCATCATACAATCTCCAATTAGAAATTAAATTGTTCATTTGGTGTGGGGATTAAGGGGCATCTGAAGGATTATCATGTTGATATATGCCTGCATTATTTACCAGTTTAATACCATGTAGTAGTTCCTTTTGATTAGTATTGACAATCATACAATCTTCAATTAGAAATTAAAATGTTCATTTGGTGTGGGGATTAAGGGGCATCTGAAGGATTATCATGTTGATATCTACCTGTATTATTTACCTGTTTAATAAACTTTAATTAGTTATGAATTTTGTGTCTTAACTCATAATGGCGTTACGGTATTATCAGACAATAAGACAGGTAGGCGTTACGGTATTATCGGACAATAAGACAGGTAGCCGTAACGGTATTATCAGACAATAAAATATGTAGCCGTAAGCGTATTATCAGACAATAAGACCGGTAGGAGTTACGGTATTATCAGACATCAAGACAGGTAGGCGTTACGGTATTATCAGACAAAAAGACAGGTAGGCGTTACGGTATTATCAGACAATCAGACAGGTAGCCGTAACGGGTATTATCAGACAATAAGACAGGTAGGCATTACCATATTTTCAGACAATGAGACATGTAGGCGTTACGGTATTATCAGACAATAAGACAGGTAGCCGTAACGGGTATTATCAGACAATAAGACAGGTAGCAATAACGGTATTATCAGACAATAAGACAGGTAGCCGTAACGGTATTATCAGACAATAAGACAGGTAGCCGTAACGGTATTATCAGACAGTGAGACAGGTAGCCGTTACGGTATTTTCAGACAGTAAGATTGGTATGCGTAACGGTATTATCAGACAATAAGACAGGTAGCCGTAACGGTGCAGATAATAAGCCAGGTAGCCGTAACGACATTATCAGACAGTAAGACAGGTGCCCGTAACGGTATTATCAGCAATGCAGTAAGACAGGTATCCTTAATGCTATATTCAGACAGTACGACAGGTAGCATAACGATATCTTTAGACAGGTAAACAGGTAACCGTAACGGTATTATCAGCCAGTAGGACAGGTAGCCGTAACGGAATCTTCAGACAGTATGGCGGATAGACGTAACGGTTTTTTAAGGCAGTAAGACAAGGAGTCGTAACGGTGACTGAAGACAATATGACAGGGAGCCGTAACGGTATTATCAGCCAGTATGGCGGGTAGCCGTAACGGTATCTTTACACAGTGAGACAAGGAATCGTAACGGTGAATTCAGACAGTAAGACAGGGAATTCGTTGTCATCCACCCCTTTCCCAAGCTGATGCCTTGCAACGGCGGAAAATGTACCATTACCATCAAATAGGTGTAGAGTGAACATAGTTTTAATGTATTTAAATTTTGCCCTTTTATTTTTTCTTTTGAACCCACACCACCTCTTTCTCCTATTTTAAAGTTTTTTTCAAATTGATTTTTCTCCAGCAGACGATTTTATTAATGGGTAGTCTCCCTTTTTATTACCTTTTTTTGTTGTTGAAATACAGAGTTACTGAAGTAGTTCCTGCTTCTCAAGATGGCAGCCTCCAGAATGGCAAATATATTTGGTTACAATAAACCAATTATTTGTTTACATTTTTGAACCTCAAGATAGTAATCAAGAAAATACACGGATGCATCTGATTAGATGTTGGGGTTCTGAAAATAGCAAAATTTAAAAATAGAAAAATAATTGATTGAAAATCTTCTACATTTGGGGGGGACAACATTTATAAGAACCGTGAAAATAGAGCTTTTTTTAAAAAAGGGGGGGGGAGACAGTTTGTTAGTTTCATTCAGTGCTGTTTTTTCACCCAAAATTTTCGGTCATTTTTGCCGCACGACCTTTATTTTTTTATTTGTTAATAATGAAGTCTAACATTTCAACTTCCACAAGCAACTGCTTTCGAGGATTTTCACACATAAAATCTTAATTGCAGGTACCACATATGGAAGATACAATGTTAAATAGTTGGTTTATTGTAACCATTTGTTATAAATTAGTAATTTTCACAGGTTGTTAACGGAATGTAAACATTTAGATGGTGTTAGGAGTATTATCGTACATTTGAAGTTTTTCGTAACATTTGAAGTTATTAAAAACTTTATTTTTAATTTTTTGTACTAAAAATCTGTTCCACAGGTTTGGAAGTTTTATCGGCAATAATTGCGTGCTTGCCGTCGCGTGCAGCTAATCTCACCCAGTGAGACAGAGAAATCTCATATTCAGAAAGTCACGAGATATTTCTATACCTCAGGTGAGAAAAGATGCGTCTTTTGCAACTCCAAACCTTGCGTTCTCGCTTGATTCCAAAATTAACTTAAAAAACAGCTTTTTTCCTGAATACTGGAGATCCTCGTCAGTTCAGCGAGAGGTGTGATAAGGATTTCTAGGCGTTTAATATCGATTCCTGGTAACTATATTCGATAATACTGTTTTTTTTACACATATGACACGAACGGCATGCCATAACCAACCAACATGTTCAATATTTTCATGCGCCTCGATTCGACTTAAAACTTACATTATTCGATTGAATAATTACACTTTTCACCATGTGGGTTTTTACAACTTCAATTTGCGACATTACAGTCTTTTATTAAATATACAAAAAAGAAAACTCATATAATCATTATATACTTCAAACGATCTACATTTCATAATTTGAAAAAAAAATTTCAAAAATCGTATATTATTCACTTTTCCTGTCTGGTCAATTATTATAACTGAAACTTGGAAACACTAAACAGACTTTATATCACCGTTTGTCACAAATATAGCGACAATTTCTACTAAATGCCAGACCGAACGGTTTACTAATTTTCTTGTTATAATCCAATACTATGTCAATGGCATTCCCGTTTGGAGAAAGTCCTTACAGGCAACGTACAGGTTACCTCCCCTGTCAGTTATTACGGCTTCAGGTCCATTGAAGTTCTCAGGTGTACTTCAGTTTGACACAACCTACTTTGTTACCGGCAGTAGAGTAGACACTATCCTGTGGACCCGGATGTAGGTAGTAAATGTAACCATGTGTTGATTTATTTTTATTTATTGGTGGATAATCTCATTAAATATGGTCGTCTCGTCTGTACGCACATTGTTCTCTTAAACTAAGACAGTAAATTCTTTCGTCATTTATGCAAACATCTAAATAATGTCAGAGGCTCTAAATAAAACAATTTTGTATACTAACGATTTAATTAAAAAGTGTAATTGGAAATACATATATATAGACACGTACTTTCAAAACTAGTCACGTATCATG
Source organism: Limnoperna fortunei (assembly GCA_944474755.1). Taxonomy (NCBI): domain Eukaryota; kingdom Metazoa; phylum Mollusca; class Bivalvia; order Mytilida; family Modiolidae; genus Limnoperna; species Limnoperna fortunei. Next base: position 26,181,298 of record OX104112.1, on the reverse strand, counting down.
AACAAGAGAATACGAAAACCGACTTTCCACAGTCGTTTGTCATAAAGAAATTGCGATAATTTTTACTGAATGCCAAACCGTACGGTTGACTAATTTTCTTGTCATGATCCAATATGACGTCAATGACATTCCCGTCTACCGAAAGTCGATGTATGTTATTTGAGTTATAACAAGCAACGTACAGGTTACCTCCCCTGTCAGTAGTCACAGCTCTAGGTGTATTGAAGTTCTCAGGTGTACATGTAAAACGTACTTCTCCACTGAGTTTGACACAGCCTACTGTGTTATTGCCAGTATAGTAGACACTATCCTGAGGACCCGGATGTAGGTAGTTTATGAAGTCACCACCAGGTAGAGTTATTGTAGTTGTATGCTTCCCTTGTTTACTGAGGATGTTAATCTTCCCACCAGTACCACCAACACAGATCTTATCACCGACAACAGCTATACCGCAACACACACCAGGTACAGAATGTGTATCACCGGACTTCATTGATTTTATGTCAACAAACTGTATTGACTGTTTGTAAGGCAGGGATACTACAGCTTTATCTTCACCTGGTATAATAGCAATACCCCATGGTTGACCAGATAACGTACAATCCTGTAGGTACTCACCACGGTCACTGTATACCAGTAACTTGGTACTATGGTGGTCACAGAGTAGTAGACGGTTGTCGTCTGTCACAGCCATACTGGTTATACAGACACCATCGGTAGATTTAATATCAAATTTCATGTCAAAGTCGAACTTTGTTGGCATCTGAATTGTTGTCGGTAAAACCTGAGCTTGTTTTGATTTGGATGGTTTATACTTGATCGGACATGGTGTAGACTCAATTTGTACTGACCCCAAAGATTTGATCTGGAATTGTTGCTGTTGAGATTTTTTTAACGAAATTTTACAGGTCAACATCGATGCTATTATTTTTTGTACTTTAATATCGTAGTCGGAAATTTTCCATTTATACGAGTTTAATAAAATAAATAGCTGGTTCTCTGATCCGTGTTTTGACACAAGCTCTAATTTACTGGTAACCTCGTCCAGAGATTCCATCAGTGTAGATAATGTTTCTTTGTCAGATTGTATTTGCTTCTCGCATTTCGTCTTAGCTGATTTAATTTCAGATATCACTTTCTTTTCGAGTTCATCTAGGCGTTCCAAAAGTTTGGATTTTATTTGCGAAACATTTCTCAGCGCATCTGATTCTTCATCATTTAGACTCTTTAAATTATCTTTGCGGTTGCTTATAAGCGTTTTCAAAGTTCCACGTAAGCTAGATACTGTGCTAGATACATCTTCTAACATAAGTGATCTTCGAACTCCTTTGGAAGCAACGTCTACAGGAACACATTTTTGACATGTCCGGTGCGTTTCTGCCATACAGGAACGGCAGCATAGACAATCATGTTCCACGCAGAAAAAATCAAGTGCCATTTCGTCGTGTTTTTTACAACCACTTTGTACAGATAATTTTTCCTTGGGTAACGATCCAGGATCTATTAAATGATGAGAGGCGCATGCTTTAAATGAACTATGAGCATTCAGACAGGCCGTACATAGGTCTTCCTCACAATCAGTACAGTACTTTACGGCCACTATGGGTGAAAGTTCCTTACGTGAGCATGGATCGCAAATGGGTTTAGACGATGCCATTCTTTTCTGAAAAAAATTAAATAAATAAATTATAATCTTATAATGGAAAATGGAAATATGTACTTACAATAATGTCGTTTGGTTGTTAATGTTTAACGCCAATGTCAGGTATTTTTTCTGCTATATCGTGGTGTCCAGTTTTGTATTATATTATTTTGTATTGTTTTGTAATACCCTAGGAAATACTTCGGGAGAAAAAACTGGTAATCCTTGTTAGTTAGGATTGGAGTCGAGTACACCCAAGCCGCAGTTAGACTGCATGGAACCTATAAGCAGACTACCTTGACCACTCGGTCACCAAGGCGTCGCTAAAATGGTATCTTGATCTTTAGGGACAGTATTCCAAAATATTATATGTAACGGGTGCATTTAGTTTATGACTTTTAATTTTAAATAATTATTACTTGTTACTGTGTTTTCGTCATAATTGCTCGAACCATAAAAATTTACAACGTTCGCGTCATATCAGCAGAGTAGCATAGGTAGAAGATAGTACTACACATTATAGAAATCAGTACAATCATGTTAATGCGTGTTTCTTAGGCAGCGCCATCTAGGGATTTAGGGGTATCCAGCCATCTCTAGGATTTAGAAGTAGGCAGCCATCTATTGGATTTAGGAGTAGCCAGCCGTCTCTAGGATTTAGGAGTATCCAGCCATCTCTAGGATTTAGGAGTAGGCAGCCATCTCTAGGATTTAGGAGTAGCCAGCCATCTCTAGGATTTTGGAGTAGCCAGCCATCTCTACGATTTAGGAGAAGGCAGCCATCTCTAGGATTTAGGAGTAGGCAGCCAACTCTAGGATTAAGGAGCGACACACGCACATAATTAAATTTGAATTTAAGAAGTTCTACAATGTTACAATTATTTTTGAACAGCGTTTTTTGTTCACAAAAGATTAATCAAACACATTAGCAGCCATGTTGAATATACCTAAAGAAGCTCGATACTTGACGATGCTTGACGTAAAGGCACGATAAATATTAATTTTTAGCATTTTTTTTTCGCGAGACAAGGATTATGAGGTCTATATCTGATATGGACCTGAAAATCCTTGTCAAGCGAAAGAAAATTGTAATATTTTTTTTATCGGTTATTTTTCAATTTAAATACATCTTTGTTTCATTTGTTTTCGTTTTTTTTGTGACATATTTAAGGTAATTTTGCTTTGTAATATTGACGTTTTTATGGTAAGAATCTGTGCACTACTTCTTTTGTACAATTTGTATGCGTAATGCGGTCTGACATGACGTCACTCCTACCTCATTCATTCAAAAACTGTTTAAGCAATTGTACGTACGGAGCTGGAGAGAATTTCAAATGAACGGAGATGAAATGTCAATCTGAAACCAATTTCAGCGTTACGAAAATGTTTAAGGAAGTAGGTTATCATATTTGAAAACTATATTAATGTTTCTTCAAAGAAGAAAACGATTCTGATTACGATTTCTTTCACTGACCGGCTTGGTGTGCATGTCAGTTATTCCGTTAATGTGTCTACCGATATTGATAATTAAAATCAATCAATATTGATTCTATACCCCCTAAATATGTAATGAAAATTTCTGCCTGTGTAACACCAAGTCATTAGTTGCCTATAGTATAAAGGGCTATAGCCTATCAACTACGTCTACGGTCACATACTCGATGTTTCGGCAATCTTCCTTCATTCAGCGATCGAAACGAAGTGTACTGTTAAAATATCCTGCATTTTATTCTCTATTAATGATAAACATGTGTTTCAACCCGATTAAACGCCGTTAAAGCGAGACACTTTCAAGACCTGTTTATCGCCGAAATTCGAGCGTACTGCCATACATGGGAGGTGGTGGGGGTATTGTATGAACATTGTTCGTTATTTTTATTTCAGCAGACTAATAAGATACTCTCTAGGTACTGATTGTGTGTTGCGTTTTATATTTTGTAACACTTCTTAGTGTCTGGACAGGTCTGATTAAGATGTATTGTTTCTTTCGTGGTGTTTGTTTTCGTGATGTTATCATACCCCCGCTTGACAGAGTCGGGGGTATATAGTGGTCCTCATGTCCGTCCGTCCGTCCGTCCGTCCGTCTGTCTGTTCGTCCGTCCGTCCGTTCGTCCGTCCACATTTGGTTTCCGGATGATAATTCAAAAAGTTTACATCCGATTTGAATGAACTTTGGGATATTGTCATATATCAGGTTGGTAAGAAGCCTATCGATTTTGGGGGAAATCTGTCACATTTCAAGGTCACAGTCCACGAAAAACGTTAGAAATTTTAACATAAAAGTTGTTTCCGGACAATAACTCAAAAAGTTTGCATCCGATTTGAATGAAACTTTAGGATATTGTTATATATCAGGTTGGTAAAAAGCGTTTTGATTTTGGGGGAAGTCCATCGAATTTCAAGGTCGCAGTCCACGAAAAACGTTAGAAATTTTTACAAAAAAGTTGTTTCCGGATGATAATTCAAAAAGTTTGCATGTGATTTGAATGAAACTTTGGGATATTGTTATATATCAGGTTGGTAAGAAGCCTATCGATTTGGGGGGAAATCTGTCAAATTTCAAGGTCACAGTCCACGAAAAAATGTTAGAAATTTTTACAAAAAGTTGTTTCCGGAAAATAACTCAAAAAGTTTTCATCCGATTTTAATGAAACTGTAAAATATTCTTATATATTTTGTTGGTAAGAAACCTATTGATTTTGGTGGAAATCCATCCAATTTCAAGGTCACAATCCACGAAAAACGTTAGAAAGTTTCACAAAAGCGGGGGTATCAGCGATCGCTATCAAAGTGTCTAGTTTATGATCTTTGGTTAGTAAATTTCGCATTATAGTGACCACAATCAAGAAATAGAAGTAGGTCGTTATAAAAAAAGTTCCAAGAGAACAAAGAGTTTGTAAAATTTGTAAAACACTAGATGATGAAAATCACTTCTTCTTTGCATGTAAAAAGGGTAATGAGATACGATTTTTTTAAACATAAAATAGATATTTTAACCAGCTTAGTTCAATAGAGAGACTTTAAAAATTGGTCTTGACCCTATACCAGATATCTTGCCCAGCGTTGTCGACTACAAAAAGCAATCTATTGAATTGCGAAAATAAGGTCCACACTGGTCACTGGTATCTGTTATAACTATATATAATTAATTTACATGTTCAATCATTTTGTTCTCTATATGTGTTTCTGTTTGTAAGTTCTTTTGTATTTGCTGAATCCGTCAGGGTTTATGTTTTGCAAATAAATAAATATAGGTTAGTGATGTGCCATTGGTCAAAAAGTAAGGCAGATTCTTCCGCAATGTGTTCGCGCATGACAAATGACCAACTGCTGATAATTTCTAAAATTCTGTTGAAGTAATGTATCTAATGAATCCTTACAATTTGAATGGTTAATCAAGACGGGGATATCATACCGTATTCCACGTGAAACCCCGGGGATATTGAATTTAAAACCAGTTTCAAAATGGCGTCTTTTCATCGAACAATTTATTTGTTTTACATAACATAATATTAAGATTTCAAAGATCGATTTTAAATACATGCATTAGATTACGGAATCTATCATCTCCGTTAGTCTCGATCACCCAGACGCATATATAATAGCGTCTTCGATCACCTTGTTATAGTTTTGCTACCAATAGGTGGAGATAAAAAAATTATTCTATTTTTAGGACCCTATATTTAGGCCAGGAAAACCATGCAAACATGTCTATACTTATAAAATGACGCCACAGTAAGATTCTCTCTTGATTGTGCATAACAATAATATTTGTTTTATAAATTGATAAAGTAATATTTGATAAAAATATTCAAATGTAAACTTTGCTACAATTTTCTATACACTTAAAAAATTATTTCCGTTCATATCAGAAGTGACTTCTGATATGAACGGAAGTAATTTTTTAGACAATAAACATATCATCCAATCAAAAATTACGCCCAGTTTTGGGCGTAATAGTAACGAGTTCAATATAGAGATGAATCCAGGCGCACAAATGTAATTAAATATAAGTGTCTGGATGATCGAGACTATCATCTCCGTCTGCGATTTGTTTTGAAATTAGCAACGTAGATAACCGATAACTAAACGTATTCTAAAATGACAAACAAACCATTTGCATCAACTTAGAAAGTAAAATTTATCATTTAAAGTTTTGGTGGGAATAAAAAGTCGTCAAAAATATTAATTTAAAATGCCATCAAAAGTTTCGTAGGTAGGAATGTGTTGAATGGGAGGTTCTCCAATAGTGGCCGGTGGTCCAAACTAAGTTTTTTCTTCAAGCATGAGACTTGTCTATTCTAATTTATATGGAGTAGGCATTGCCAAAATGCGAGCACAGACAATATTTTTTATCAATATTATCAATATTCAATGTGCATTTCATAATCGACGTAACTTCCGAACACCCTTAAATTTCCTCTAAATTCCAGTGGTCGCGTGACGCCTGTCTGTGTAACGGTGACGTCACATGAAATGAAATTTGATTGTCAGTTTTTAAAGATTGATTTAGAGATTGCAAAAAATAGTATCAAATTTTTGTTGTTCATTTTAAATATAACATTATTTTTTCGATGTAAACTTTATTTTCAAGTCTTTCTTCAAATTATTTTAGTCCTTTTTTCATTCACTTAGTTACAGTTTTTAGACGATATCAACTTCCGGACGAAAAAACTCAATATCAGCATTAAGCAGATTTTGATCACGTGATTTCATTTTGATCATATGACACATAATTGCCGTAGAGCTAACCGCTCTTCGCTGGGCTCGCTATAATACGCTAGAATATTAGTACAAGAAGTCTTCAACAGAATATAATTGTTATTCGGGCTTCACAGGGGGTATATGGGTTCATATTCCTTGTCTGTATTCTATATTCCATTCGCCTCCGGCTCAGGGAATATAAAGCACAGACAGGGAATATGAACTGTGATGACATTTGTTTACACGATATGCCTGAAATATTTATGCACAGTAAAATCCAGTTTATACACAATTAACACGGCTTTGTTACTTTTTAATGCACGCACGTAACTACTTCCGTTGTTGGCATATTAACATTCCAATAGGTTATATTTAGTAACCGGAACCTATTCGAATAGATTGCGGTGCAAACACGCAATAGTTCAGACTCTGTGGTAACAGTCATTTAGGCGCTTTATAATTTAAGTTATTGTTGTAAAAAATTTCAGTGACTCTTTTAATTTGGTATCTCCCTAGTATCATGGTATAGTCCAAAGTTGGGTATATAAACCGCTGCATCACTAGTATTAAGGTCCGTCCGACCAAGGGCATTAAGTTGTCGGTGTAGGACGTAAAAAACTCCCCAAGTCAAGTCAAGTATTAAGGTCTTTTGTGGTCTTGTCATTTGAGAGTAGTTCTTCATTAGTACTACCTGTGTAGAAGACGGTGATAGAGTGCAAAGACAGAAAAGAGAACATTAGGTCACCATGAGTTAGATTCTTCAATAGTTATCTGCTGACCCGAATAAGGTTCGCAGGGGTATAGTGCACTAGTTAATTGTGCACGGGTATACAGTGCACCTGTTAATTGTGCACGGGTATATAGTGCACTTGTTAATTGTGCACGGGTAGATGGTGCACATGATAAATAGTGCTCCAGACAACTGTACACGGATACATAGTGCACGGACCACTAGCCAACAAGAAAGCGTTCAGTTAAGTGCAAGTGTCACTGTTAAGGCTAAACACTAGGAAATCGCAACGCTACCACTGAATTAAATCTGGCAAATTGCCGAAGTGGGCATATTCCAATATCCAGAGATATACTCTGGTACGAACTCAGAGATTACGACACAGAGTACGTGACAGAACCCGTATCCCCTGTAAAGATCACGACACAGAGTACGTGACAGAACCCGTATCCCCTGTAAAGATTACGACACAGAGTACGTGACAGAACCCGTATCCCCTGTAAAGATCACGACACAGAGTACGTGACAGAACCCGTATCCCCTGTAAAGATCACGACACAGAGTACGTGACAGAACCCGTATCCCCTGTAAAGATCACGACACAGAGTACGTGACAGAACCCGTATCCCCTGTAAAGATCCCGACAGAACCCGTATCCCCTGTAAAGATCACGACAGAACCCGTATCCCTGTAAAGATCCCGACAGAACCCGTATCCCCTGTAAAGATCACGACAGAACCCGTATCCCCTGTAAAGATCACGACAGAACCCGTATCCCCTGTTAAGATCACGACAGAACCCGTATCCCCTGTAAAGATCCCGACAGAACCCGTATCCCCTGTAAAGATCACGACACAGAGTACGTGACAGAACCCGTATCCCCTGTAAAGATCACGACAGAACGCGTATCCCCTGTAAAGATCCCGAATAACATATAGTATCACTGGTCGTTGTTCTACTGAGCGTTGATACTAATTTTATTGGTAGTTGAGATCAAAGGAAATTGTAACAAATTACCGATAAATGCCGATCTTAACTCTCCTAAGTTAAATTAAAGGGGTGTTCCCGGAATGCCAACATTTTTAAAATCACATAATTAAGTTATGTTGTTTTAGAGGTTACAAAGCGGTACAACAAGGGGTGTAGGTATAATCATAGGTAAAATAACCCTTTTTTACAGAAAAGGGTTAATTTTAAAATTGCAAAATTACATGTATTTAGAACTTATTATTATTATGTTATTTAGGTAAAAAGGAATAATAAATAAATGAATTAATTAACATTTTAATTATTACACTTAATTTTGTCAAAAATGTGAAAATTAACAAATTGATTACTATAATTATAAGTATAGTAAGTAAGTATACCAAGCTGCTTAATTCATGAATATTAACTGTGACTATTGCTTACACTTTAGGAGGCAACATATCTTTTCCGCCTTCTATGGTTATTTTTTCCGCCTTCAATGGTTATTTTTTCCGGGTAAAAACTACCCGTGGTGAAAGAACTTACTAAAAATGAAATATACCAGCACTAAGAACGACACTATTACTGGACTAGGACAGCACCATCACAGTCACTCTGCAGACCAAGCAAAAATTGTAGCCTAAGACATCAAGCACCTGATATGGACAAAATTCCATGAAGAACCAATAGCAGCTATCTACCACGAAGTTTAGTCGAAGCATGACATGTGAGCGACGATTCGAGAGAAGTTGTTGAGAAGATACCGACATTCAACTGGGCAAAATCAATATTGTACAGAGCAGGCAGACACCCAAGTTACCCACCACTATTACATACATCCAGCTTGATGGCAAGTGGACACAGACTACAGCTTGAGACCGATTCCCACTATTCGACGACACCACACAAGGACAACGCATCCTTGCCTGCGCATCGACAGAAAACCTGACTCATCTTTCTGCTTTAGACTACATCTTCTGTGATGGTACCTTTCTACACGTGCCCATTACTTTTCAACCAGACCTGATATACAGTATCCACATCCAGCTTGAAGGTACTATGTGTCCAGTTGTATATGCCGTACTATCAGGCAAGACTAACAAACTTACGGAAGAGTTTTCCGCCTATACTGCAAACAGCAATGACTCATGGACTATGTGGATGCCGTGGGATAAAAACTTAATGGACTTAATACTTGTGCTGCATTATTTGTACTGTGTTTATAATTTTAATGAGAAATGCAGTGTTACTTATTATTACCTGTTTGTTTTATTTTGCTATAAATGAATATATTTATAATGATAAAATAAAATGATAAAAAAGTATTCAAAATATATTCTTTGAAAATATACAAATATCTATTTATTATTTATAGTATTTTTATACCTTATATTTCTTAAAATCTGTTTTAGAAATGTATAATTTTGTTAAGTATTTATTGAATGAATGCAGAATTTTAAAATTCACTATGCAAATATACAATTACTATCACTCAATATAATTTATTACACCAGTACAATATTACACGATTTTACCTTTACAGTTAATTAATACCCTGTAAGGGTGACCCCATAATCCTCAGTTCTATGATCTTTCAAAATGTTGGCATTCCGGCACACACCCAACTTAAACACAGAACCTGACTATATGATTTAATAGACATTAAATTAAATTTGCTGAAATTTCATCCCCGGTCTATAAAAACGGCACGTGCATAACTGTACTTGAGTGCCCTTGAGCCGTATGGACGTTACCACCGCGTCGGGTCATTAGACTTCCTTGCGATTTATCAATTACTATAAAATAATGACATACTCCATATTAACGGGCACTTCTGGATTATATATCGATCATGAGTCTTTCTTTCTTGATAACAGAAAAATGAATCCATTATAACTTTAAATAACTTAATTTTATCTTGAGAAATACCTATAGAAATCCCCCCCCCATTTTTTTTTTTGCTTTACAAAACGAAAGTAGTTTTTGTGTATACACAAAAAAATGCAGTTGGTAAAGGTATATGTTGTGAAAATATTTGTTTTATGTTCAATTAGCAATTAACAATGTGAATAACAATAGATTAATGATTTTAAATCCCCCTTTAAATTAATTCTTAATTTGTTTACCTGTCTTGTACGTGTCAGTGTAAACTCAACTGTGTCCCAAATGTACGACAACGGGAAAACCTACTTTGAGGAGTGTGAAACCCGGATGTCGTTATGTCTCCGATAAAATAATTAAAGTTGTGACAATTTTGCAGAGCAGTTTATCAATTTTATTAAAATTTGATTGGAATCTCAACAAATTATTTCTTAGCTTAATGCTAACATTAACATATTTTTTTTTAAATGGTGATCGGAAGTGCTTTTTTGTGGAATCAAACGGTGATAAAAACAAAGAAACAAATAAAAACAAAACAAAACTAGAAAAACTTGAAGCAAATTGATACCCCAACCACACGCTTCACTTATGTGAATTACAAAGTCTGTCCATATTTTTCTATTGGAAAACCAAAATATCGTCTGACCAAAATGTAAAACATCACGTGTACAATGTGACAAATATTCTATGTAAGTTTCATCAAATTCCATTCAGTATTGTGGAAGAAGTTGCGCATAAGATAACGTGTAACCAACACCCCCATCACTAAATACCCCTAGACGGAGGGAGTTGGGAAAAAAATAAAGACCCCCCTAGATTTAGATACCTATATTATATTTACAATAGTTTTATTCTAGACTCTGCTCCGCTACAGTCACAAACTTAACGTTAACACGAAGGATAGTGCAGTAAATTCTTATTCAGACAAAATATCACAACAATTCTCGTTGTTTTAAAACTAAAAGCGAAGTTGCTAAAGGTAATACAAACACTTCAAGCTAATTACCATCATCGCTGGTCAAGTGTTTTGATCTGGTTCCCTCTCTATTAACGAAAAGGAGGACCAGATCGTAACAGTTGGCTACTGGAGAATATCTAGTTTACATTGGATCCAAGAAACCTACATGTTGACATTTGTAAAAGATACCGACTCGATGTCGGCAAGTGTAAAAGTTCTTGCAAAATGTCGCCAAGTGACATAGTTACATCCCCGGTGTTGACAAGTGTAATAGTTACCTCCAGTAATTTGCACGTTGAAGGGTTACATATAAGGTCGACATGTGACATAGTAACCTAACCGATGTCGACGCGTGTATTAGTTACATACCGACGTATGCCAGTTTATTAGATATCTATGCGATGTTGACATGCGTAATAGTTATAAAATTGATGTCGGCCATTGTAAAATATACCTACTAGATGTGGACAATTGTAAAAGATACCTACTCGATGTCGTCAAGTGTAGAAGTTATTACAGGATATCGCCAATGGAAATAGTTACATTCCCCGATGTCGACAAGTGTCGGGGAATGTAACTATTTCAATTGGCGATATCCTGTAATATGTCGACAAGTGTAATGGTTACCTACCCAACGTCGACTTGTGTAATTTACCAACAGGATGTCGACAAATGTAATAGTTACCTACCCGATATCCATGTGTATTAGTTACTTTCCCGATGTCGACATGTGTAAAAGTTACCTAAACGATGTTGACATATGTTATAGTTACCTCCAGGAATAGTTACATACTTGAGGTCGACATGTGTAAAAGTAACCTAACCGATGTACACTGGTGTATTAGTAACATACCGACGTCTACAAGCTAACTAGCCATCTACGCGATGTTGACATGTGCAATAGTTATAGAATCGATGTCGACAAGTGTAAAAATATACATATACCGATATCGACAAGTGTAAATGATACCTAGTCGATGTCGACAAGTGTAAAAGTTCTTACACGATGTCTCCCTGTGAAAAAGTTACATACCCGATGTCGACAAGTGTAATGGTTACCTACCCGATGTCGACAAGTGTAATGGTTACCTACCGGCCGATGTCGACAATAGTAATGGTTACCTGCCCAATGTCGACTTGTGTAGTTACCTTACCGATGTCGGCATGTGCCTCCAGGAATTTACATATGTAATAGCTACAAACCTGAGGTTGGCATCTATTTTAATTCCTTTTGGGGGTCGTCGACAGGTGTAATGGTTACCTACCCGATGTCGACACATTTAATCATGTTAATGGTTACCTGCCCAATGTCGACTTGTGTAGTTACCTAACTGTTATGCCGACCCGTGTTGACTGTTAACTTGTTTGTTGTTGTTAAATCGTAGTAATAATAAGTCATTTTTTACATCTGTTTTTACGTTCTTCCTGAAGATAAAACTTAATTCACGTATGTAATTTTATTCACGATTATTTGCTGTTAATGCATTATTTATATCGCGGAATTAGACTAATTTGTTTACTTCATCGAGCACCTGTTACTATCGATGAACCGGAAGTAGTATACATGCAAATTTGTTTACTTGCTTCTTGTTATTGTTTACATTAACTAAAACAACTATTTTTAAAAGTAGCAATCTGAAAATCACAGTGATCCTCTGGTCACACTATGTATATAACATTCTGATATATTTATTGATGTATAAAACTCGAAATGATTTACGTTGTACGTTTCAAGTTATATTTTCTCAAGGGACGTCGTGGTCTACCACGACACTTTTCATTAAATATTTCTTTAAATATTTATTGTCATGTTACTTGTATACTTTCAATTTATGAGTAAGACATATGATTAACTAAAACTAACGTATTCATTGTAGTACCTTTCTGATTCATTTAATACTATTGTAAATTCCAGGAATAGAAAGCACACTTCACTTTATGTCATGGGCATTTTTGTTTTTAGCCCGAAGATCGATTTTATATTTTTTTGATTGGTTAAAAATTAAATAAACGTCAGCATATGTATGACGTCACATTTTCACGTCACTCGCTTCTGGATGTTCTTAGATAAAGACGTTATATTTTATCGTTTCGCTTTCCGAGTAAAAAAAATATGGCACAGACTCAACTTAAGTCAGATGTCGCGATGGTTAGTTTTTCTTCAACTCCTTTTTAACGTGATTGTATAGGTGAAATAAGCCAGTTAGCACTATCTGAGTGCTACTTGTGTGCTTTTAAACGCCAAACTCAGTTGCCGCTTGTTTCGGAATATTATTGTTTTACAATATCTTCGTGGAAATCGATATTTTGAGTAAATAAGTATGAAAATGTTTATTGGTCTTAATGGCGTTAAGATATTTTAATGAACGTATAAGTCAGACTATTATTGAAATTTTAGGTGTTCAAGTTAGCGCACCAGAAAAGTAGGTTGCACCATGGTGTTAGGTGTTGCACTATAAGCAGTTGATAGCTAACGTCACATTATTTATTTATACTAGGCTCGATTTTTGTTAAGACTTTAATTAACTTAGGTAATAAAAGATATTATTGCATAACGAATCACTGGAAATGAATATATCGTCAAAATTCAATAAGTTAACGTAAAATTGCACCAAGCGTACCAGACTTGTTGCACCAGACACCCGTGTCGGTGCAAACGTTACCTAACTCGGTGCAACTGCACCAAGGACGTATATACGCTATAACTATAGTGTAAGGTTTTTTTTATTTGGGTAATAAATTCTATTCCTGGGATAGATTTTAATTATGTACTGTACTATCTGTCAAATATTTATAAGTATTCTTCTTAATGTTAATATATATTTTAAGTACTTAATAAACCGGGTGTGAACTTTATTAGATTTATAGTCTCAATTACGCCTAAAATAACAGGACAAGGAATTATCTCACAAGCTGGTAACAAGACGGACCCTAAATTATTTGAATGTTTGCCGCTATTGCGCTTACAGTAAAATAGGGAGATACACCATATAAGGGCGGCACGACAAATTGTGTACTCGACTCCAATCTTAATTGACAAGGATTGCCAGTTTTCCTACCTAAGGTCAGTGGTTCTCACCGGGTACTCCTGCTTCCTCCCTCAATAAAAACAGGATGACATGACATCGCTGAAAATAGCTTAAAGTGTCGTTAACATCATCCAAACAAACAATACAGAGAAGCGTTTAAGAAAAATTTTCATTGTAGGATATTCTATTACATGAAATACTGTCATCCCAAGGATTCCGGATTTTCGATCGAAATAAAAAAAAAAACTTAATATTTGTAAACTGATTATCTAATTAACATTCGCATACAATCAGATTTGCAATTTAAAAAAAGAAGACGTTTTTTAAATCACTCTCTCCATCCCACCCCCCACCCCGAAAAAAATGTTTGAATAACCGATTTCTTAACTATACCTGAACATTTTTAATGCATGTATGAGGTTTTCATTTGAAATATTGCTTTTAAATTTAATGAATCAAACATATAGGTTATAATGTGCGTACATGTAATCTTTTGTTTTATATTAAATCATAAATATAGTTGAACAAAAACTAATGTTTACGTGATTCAACTAATTAAATTATGAATTTTATACACGACACAGCATTTTATTTGGTTTTCTATTTTTCTTCAGGAATTGAAGACGAAAAAACCATCTATTTGGTTTTCATATATAGCGCTGTGACACAGGACATGCTACCAGGATGAAAAAGGTGTCCCTTCATTATTAACTTACGAGATTTATATTATTATATAAAAAATAGACATCACCCAAGCATTGTTTGCACGCCAACGTCATAATTATGTTTATTTTCATTCAATGTTAATGATTGATATCTTTCGTACAGTTATGTTGATTCATGAAAACTAAGTATATCCTGAAATATTTTCACCTAAACACATTGTTAGCAGTGAATACAAATATATCGTCACCCTCCTGGATGACACTGATAAAACTAGGTTTCGGAGCCAAGGGCAGGCAATCAGAATAACTGCGTTTCGATTTCACGCTCTGAATATTTAAGAAACAGTTACGTGATAACGCGCTATTTATTTTCAAGTTCAAACGCTATTATCGATAATTTATTGACAAATAAAAATCATAAATGTAATGCGTGACAGGGGTTCCCTTAGCCCCGTGTGCCGACCATTGGGAACCTTCGCTATATGTGTTGTTGCTTTCTTCCGAAACAGTACAAGTTATACTTGTTGTTGCTTTCTTTCTAAACAGTACAAGTTATACGTGTTGTTGCTTTCTTCCTAAACAGTACAAGTTATACGTGTTGTTGCTTTCTTCCTAAACAGTACAAGCTATACGTGTTGTTGCTTTCTTCCGAAACAGTACAAGTTATACTTGTTGTTGCTTTCTTCCTAAACAGTACAAGCTATATGTGTTGTCACTGATTTCTTCCTAAACATTACGAGTTATACGTGTTGTCACTGATTTCTTCCTAAACAGTACAAGGTATACGTGTTGTCACTGATTTCTTCCTAAACATTACGAGTTATACGTGTTGTCACTGATTTCTTCCTAAACAGTACAAGTTATACGTGTTGTCACTGCTTTCTTCCTAAACAGTACAAGTTATACGTGTTGTCACTGTTTTCTTCCTAAACAGTACAAGTTATACTTGTTGTCACTGATTTCTTCCTAAACAGTACAAGCTATACGTGTTGTCACTGCTTTCTTCCTAAACATTACGAGTCATACGTGTTGTCACTGCTTTTTCCTAAACATTACGAGTCATACGTGTTGTCACTGATTTCTTCCTAAACAGTACAAGCTATACGTGTTGTCACTGATATCTTCCTAAACAGTACAAGCTACACGTGTTGTCACTGATTTCTTCCTAAACATTACGAGTTATACGTGTTGTCACTGCTTTCTTCCTAAACAGTACAAGTTATACTTGTTGTCACTGCTTTCTTCCTAAACAGTACAAACTATACGTGCTGTCACTGATTTCTTCCTAAACATTACGAGTTATACGTGTTGTCACTGCGTTGTTATTAAAAATTACGAGTTATACGTGTTGTCACTGCTTTCTTCCTAAACAGTACAAGTTATACGTGTTGTCATTGCTTTCTTCCTAAACAGTACAAGTTATCCATGTTGTCACTGCTTTCTTCCTAAACATTACGAGTCATACGTGTTGTAACTGCTTTTTCCTAAACATTGCGAGTCATACGTGTTGTCACTGTTTTCTTCCTAAACATTACGAGTTATACGTGTTGTCACTGATTTCTTCCTAAACAGTACAAGTTATACGTGTTGTCACTGATTTCTTCCTAAACAGTACACGTTATACGTGTTGTCACTGATTTCTTCCTAAACAGTACAAGCTATACGTGTTGTCACTGCTTTCTTCCTAAACAGTACAAGTTATACGTGTTGTCACTGATATCTTCCTAAACAGTACAAGCTACACGTGTTGTCACTGATTTCTTCCTAAACATTACGAGTTATACGTGTTGTCACTGCTTTCTTCCTAAACAGTACAAACTATACGTGCTGTCACTGATTTCTTCCTAAACAGTACAAACTATACGTGCTGTCACTGATTTCTTCCTAAACATTACGAGTTATACGTGTTGTCACTGCGTTGTTACTAAATATTACGAGTTATACGTGTTGTCACAGCTTTCTTCCTAAACAGTACAGGTTATACGTGTTGTCACTGATTTCTTCCTAAACAGTACAAGTTATACGTGTTGTCACTGCTTCCTTCCTAAACAGTACAAGTTATACTTGTTGTCACTGATTTCTTCATAAACAGTACAAGGTATACGTGTTGTCACTGCTTCCTTCCTAAACAGTACAAGTTATACTTGTTGTCACTGATTTCTTCCTAAACAGTACAAGTTATACGTGTTGTCACTGCTTCCTTCCTAAACAGTACAAGTTATACGTGTTGTCACTGCTTCCTTCATAAACAGTACAGGTTATACGTGTTGTCACTGATTTCTTCCTAAACAGTACAAGTTATACGTGTTGTCACTGCTTCCTTCCTAAACAGTACAAGTTATACGTGTTGTCACTGCTTTCTTCCTAAACAGTACAAGCTATACGTGTTGTCACTGCTTTCTTCCTAAACACTACAAGTTATACGTGTTGTCACTGCTTCCTTCCTAAACAGTACAAGCTATACGTGTTGTCACTGCTTTCTTCCTAAACACTACAAGTTATACGTGTTGTCACTGCTTCCTTCCTAAACAGTACTAGCTATACGTGTTGTCACTGATTTCTTCCTAAACAGTACAAGTTATACGTGTTGTCACTGCTTTCTTCCTAAACACTACAAGTTATACGTGTTGTCACTGCTTCCTTCCTAAACAGTACTAGCTATACGTGTTGTCACTGATTTCTTCCTAAACAGTACAAGTTATACGTGTTGTCACTGCTTCCTTCCTAAACAGTACAAGTTATACTTGTTGTCACTGATTTCTTCATAAACAGTACAAGCTATACGTGTTGTCACTGATTTCTTCCTAAACAGTACAAGTTATACGTGTTGTCACTGCTTCCTTCCTAAACAGTACAAGTTATACTTGTTGTCACTGATTTCTTCATAAACAGTACAAGTTATACTTGTTGTCACTGATTTCTTCATAAACAGTACAAGGTATACGTGTTGTTACTGCTTACTTCCTAAACAGTACAAGCTATACGTGTTGTCACTACTTTCTTCCTAAACAGTACCAGTTATACGTGTTGTCACTGCTTCCTTCCTAAACACTACAAGCTATACGTGTTGTCACTACTTTCTTCCTAAACACTACAAGTTATACGTGTTGTCACTGCTTCCTTCCTAAACACTACAAGCTATACGTGTTGTCACTACTTTCTTCCTAAACACTACAAGTTATACGTGTTGTCACTGCTTCCTTCCTAAACACTACAAGCTATACGTGTTGTCACTACTTTCTTCCTAAACACTACAAGTTATACGTGTTGTTACTGCTTTCTTCCTAAACAGTACAAGCTATACGTGTTGTCACTACTTTCTTCCAAAACAGTACAAGCTATAAGTGTTGTCATGGCTTTCCTTGAATAGAGACAAGTTTAGTCTTATAACTACTATTTATTCATAATTACAATAGACCAATAGACGCTGTACAGATATTTTTTTTTAATTTTGCTTAACCTATATAACGGGTAGATTTTTTTTCATTTAATCGTTAAAAGTGGTTCCCATTTGTTATTTGTTTGGCATTTTTGTATATTTTTACACACTCTTTAGATCGCATAGTCAATGACCAGAAAAAGTTCGATAAGATTTTTTTTCAATTTCAAACAAATTTTACATTTATTTTCTTTTTTACCGGTAATTATCACATTAAATCATGATTTTCATAGGAAAAATTTATGTTTAGGATACTCTGAACATTTTATTTATGTGATATTTATGTAACTTAAATTATGGCATTCTTTCAAAAGAAGCCATAAAAACTCAGAAGAGAATTCATGAGATCAATGATCAAAAGACTAACTTTTTTAGGCGAGGGGAAGCCGGGGGGTCTGCTACCTTTTGGAATGTTTTTGTTAGAAAAGATGATACTTTTCAGACTACCAAAATATTTTCAGTTTATTTCAGTTTAAAACGAAAATGACGTCATAAAAGGATTTGATTCTAGAAAGTCGGATCACCTCGGTTATATCCGCCAATTTTCGGATAGTCTAGTCTCTCATATCTTAACTTGTTTAATGTGTGTAAAATGGTATTACTGAAATTTTTTTTATGTATCGTTATTATTTCCTGCTTGATGAAATGTACGACTGGTTTCTTAGCTTCCAGTGAATGGTTTCTTACCTTCCAGTGAATGGTTTCTTACCTTCCAGTGAATGGTTTCTAAGTTTCCAGTGAATGGTTTCTAAGTTTCCAGTGAATGGTTTCTAAGTTTCCAGTGAATGGTTTCTAAGTTTCCAGTGAATGGTTTCTTACCTTCCAGTGAATGGTTTCTAAGCTTCCAGTGAATGGTTTCTTACCTTCCAGTGAATGGTTTCTAAGTTTCCAGTGAATGGTTTCTAAGCTTCTAGTGAATGGTTTCTAAGTTTCCAGTGAATGGTTTCTAAGTTTCCAGTGAATGGTTTCTAAGTTTCCAGTGAATGGTTTCTAAGTTTCCAGTGAATGGTTTCTAAGTTTCCAGTGAATGGTTTCTTAACTTCCAGTGAATGGTTTCTAAGCTTCCAGTGAATGGTTTCTTACCTTCCAGTGAATGGTTTCTAAGTTTCCAGTGAATGGTTTCTAAGCTTCCAGTGAATGGTTTCTAAGCGTCCAGTGAATGGATTCTTACCTTCCAGTGAATGGTTTCTAAGTTTCCAGTGAATGGTTTCTAAGCTATATTCACGTTAAACACAATAAATCATTTCTGGAAATAGAATGGACAATCGGGCGAAAATGTGTCCCTCCCAAAAATGTTGCCAATGGTTTTACAAAATTGTAAATTGTAAAAACGCGAATTTTAAATACTACAGATTAAATAAATTTTCAACAAATAATATTATGCTTTATTTCATGTTCAAGAAAGTAATTTTTTAAGAAATATGTAATGAAATAAAGTAGTGTTCAATAATTAGTCTTTATTCTATAAATATATATTTTATTTAGTTGTATTTATTATGTTAAAATCACGAGATTTGCTCAGACAGCGAAACACAAACATGTTTAGTAAAGGAACAAAAGGTACTTAGTCATCTTCATACAGTAAGACAGGTAGGCGTTACAGTATCTTCATAAAGTAAGACAGGTAGGCGTTACAGTATCTTCATAAAGTAAGGCAGGTAGACGTTACAGTATCTTCATAAAGTAAGACAGGTAGGCGTTACAGTATCTTCATACAGTAAGACAGGTAGACGTAACAGTATCTTCATAAAGTAAGACAGGTAGGCGTTACAGTATCTTCATAAAGTAAGACGGGTAGGCGTTACAGTATCTTCATAAAGTAAGACAGGTAGGCGTTACAGTATCTTCATACAGTAAGACAGGTAGGCGTTACAGTATCTTCATACACTAAGACAGGTAGACGTTACAGTATCTTCATACAGTAAGACAGGTAGGCGTTACAGTATCTTCATAAATTAAGACAGGTAGGCGTTACAGTATCTTCATACAGTAAGACAGGTAGGCGTTACAGTATCTTCATAAAGTAAGACAGGTAGACGTTACAGTATCTTCATACAGTAAGACAGGTAGGCGTTACAGTATCTTTATAAAGTAAGACAGGTAGACGTTACAGTATCTTCATAAAGTAAGACAGGTAGACGTTACAGTATCTTCATACAGTAAGACAGGTAGGCGTTACAGTATCTTCATAAAGAAAGACAGGTAGGCGTTACAGTATCTTCATAAAGTAAGACAGGTAGGCGTTACAGTATCTTCATAAAGTAAGACAGGTAGGCGTTACAGTATCTTCATACAGTAAGACAGGTAGGCGTTATAGTATCTTCATACAGTAAGACAGGTAGACGTTACAGTATCTTCATAAAGTAAGACAGGTAGGCGTTACGGTATTTTCATAAAGTAAGACAGGTAGGCGTAACGGTATCTTCAGACAGTAAGACAGCGAGCCCTAACGGTATCTTCAGACATACAACAGGAAGCCATAACGGTATCTTCAGACAGTAAGTCAGGTAGCTGCAGCGGCATCTTCAGACAGTAAAATAGGTAGCCGTAACGGTATGTCCAGACAGTAAGAAAGGTAGTCGTAACAGTATGTTAAGACAGTAAGTCAGGTAGCAGTAACGGGGACTTCAGACAATACGACAGGGAGTCGTATAGGTATCTTAAGACAGTAGGACAGGGACCTGAAAGACATGGTAGCCGTAACCGTATCTTCAGACAGTAAGTCAGGTAGTTGCAGCGGTATCTTCAGACAGTAAAACAGGTAGCCTTAACGGTATTATCAGCCAGTATGGCGGATACCCGTAACAGTATCTTCAAACAGTAAAACCAGAAGCCGCAACATTATCTTCAGGCAGTAAGACAGGTAGCTGTAACGTTATCTTCAGACAATAAGACAGGTATAGTTGTAGTGGTATCTTCAGACAATTAGACAGGTAGCCGTAACGGTATCTTCAGACAATTAGACAGGTAGCCGTAACAGTATCTTCAGACAGTAAGTCAGGTAGCAGTAACGGTGACTTCAGACAATAAGACAGGGAGTCGTAATGGTATCCTAAGACAGTAAGAAAGGGAGCCGTAACGGTATTTTAAGCCAGTATGGCGTATACCCTTAACGGTATCTTCAAACAGTAAGACATGGAACCGTAACGATATCTTTTGACAGTTAAACAGGTAGCCCTAACGTATTATCAGCCAGTATGGCGGATACCCGTAACGGTATTTTTAAACAGTAAGACCAGGAGCCGTAACGGTGATTTTAGACAATAAGACAGGGAGCCGTAACGGTATCTTAAGACAGTAAGACAGGTAGCCGTAACGGTATCTTAAGACAGTAGGACAGGGCGAATTCAGACAGAAAGACAAGTAGCCGTAACGGTATCTTCAGACAGTAAGACAGGTAGCTGCAGCGGTATCTTCAGATAATAAGACAGGCAACTGTAGTGGTATCCTCAGACAGTTAGGCAGGGAGCCGTAACGTATCTTCAGACACTAAGACAGGATGCCGTAACGGTATCCTACGACAGTAAAACAGGTAGCCGTAACAGAATCTTCAGACACTAAGACAGGTAGCTGCAGCGGTATCTTCAGACATTGGACAGGTATCCGTAACGTTATATTCAGACAATAAGACAGGTAGCCGTAACGGTATCTTGAGACAGTAAGACAGCGAGCCGTAGCGGTATCTTCAGAAAGTAAGACAGGAGACCGTAACGGTATATTCAGACAGTCCGGTAGCCGTACCGGTTGATACGATGCTTTATGTCCGACATTTTCTTTTTGTCCGATAATTTTGCTTTTCATCCGAACTTTTGCTTTTTGTCCGACTTTTTTGCTTTTTGTCCGACACAAGGACTATCATTCGTCAGATTTTCTTACACCGAATTTATTTTTTATATGAAAGAAAGAAAAAAGACCTAGCATCACGGGGCCTGTGGTCCACGGGGATGGGCCAAGTCTGTCGAAATTGTGTATGTGTGTGACCCCCAATTTTTTAGGCATTTTTTCAATGTTCATTTATGAAATTTTACTTCTGAACATTTTTTTAAAAATCTGATGGAATTTGCTTATATCCAAGAACCATCTTAAATGCGCTGTGAAACAAAACAACAAAATACGTGTAAATTCCTAATTCAAATGAGTAGTTCCGGTAAGGGCATAAAATGGTTGCATTGAAGCCCGTTTTAACATGTCTGCATATAATCCACAAATTACACCATCTAAATATGCAAAGTTGGTCGTTATTCAACAAGCGTGTTGCCACTGCTAAATCAGCCCCAGATATGTGAATATTAGGCGTTTTTCATTAATTTTGACTTATTAATTAAAGTTTGAGTATTCATTTTGGAATTAATCACAAAACTTGATCGTTCATGGATGTACGAACCGATATCTCGGACCTTACAAAGTGAATGAAAGGCGGAAGGCTGATATATCTCATTAAATATCAGTAAAAAACGTAATTTTAAAAAAGAAAACTCAGAGATTATACGTAATTATTAGATTCCAGGCATTTCATGTATTGACCACAGATTACGTTTTATTTCTTTAAAAATGGGTCTACGCAAATTTCTTGTCGCATAATTATGCCATAAATAAAAAAAATCAGATGACAAAATAGATGAAAAATAGCATACAGTCGTTAAGTTTTCGTCATTATTTATTTTTCAATACCATTTCTATCACTAAGTTGATCGCAAATTCACTTAAGAGGTTTGAGATTTAAACATAACTTTCGGGTTTCTCTTCTTTTATCCATTCAAACCCATGATACTCTATTATATCATGTACCCCCTATTTTCTTTTCAAAATTTCGTAAAACATGTCAAAAGAAGACCATATACACATTTTAGTCGAAGTCTAATTATTATTGCTGTGTTTTTGGAAAGGAACATTAAAGTAATGATAAACCTATGAAAAAGGCAGAGAAACTTCATTTCCTGCCAAAACTTCAACTGCTTATATATAATCATGTACCTATGGATATTTTTTTCGCCTTATGTACTTATTTTAGTGATCCTTCCAAATATAAATATACAAATTTTCACGAAGATTCAATTATTTGACTTTCAGGTGTGTATCTACTTTAGTGTTGCGTGCTTTGCAACACGGGGAACTTGTGGTGCCTATACCTTCGAATTACTGATTCGTGGCGACATGAACAGTTTATTGCAAAACGGGCTTTAGTAGTCAACCCGTTTTGCAATAACGCGTTTTTGGGACGGAAATTTGACCGATGAAACTACAGAATGTTCCTAATAACGTTTTGGTTTATCTATGAACTATTGTGAATATAAATATATATGAGCACAAACAGATACCATCGGATTACTGATAGATCCCGAGATAAGAAGTTAATTTCAAAATGGGTTGGCGCAGTCAACCCGTTTTGAAATAAAATCGCATTTGGCAATAACCAGTTTTGCAAAAAAGGAAACCAAAACCAAGAACACATTAACGGAAATGGAATAATTACACGCCAGTAAAATTAAGCATGGTCTTGTCCAAGTAAAGATGGATTTACCACATGCAACTATCAATTAATTCAAGGCAACTGACATAAAACTGAAGGAATACCATCAACATATTTACAAGCGCCTGTTTGAGTGGTTCAATAGTCAACTTAGCACTCCGGTTAAGCACAAAGCAAAATCTAGTATAACGTATAAGTTGTGAAATCTAATTACCATACCGGACTGCTGGAATATTTCAATTGCTATACGGGTAGTTTAGAAAGTTGAAGTCATCACGTTTGTCTACAGTCCATTTTGTAGTTCGGTCTCTATTTCCAGAATAAGGTTTAAGTATTAAAATCTGAAGGATTACACTAAATACGGAAATATTGGATCGAAATTGATCATCCAAAAAGGGAAGATAAGTAAAAGGAAAAAAATCGCTTCATTTATCATATGCTCGTATACTACTTACTTTCAACTTTTGTAGACCTACGGTACAGAACAGGACTGGTCTTTCAATGACTTCGCAATTGTGTGTGTCTTATAGATATAGGCACAATGTAACTGTTACAGTAATATACTATACTGGCCATAATGACTAACTTATTTCGTTTTACAAAATGTATTAGCAGCAAAGCGTCAATACAATAAAGTAAATCAACTATAAAAGGTGGCCAAACCTAAGTATAATTTCAGAAGCATTCGTAACAGGGTTTAAGAGTACTCTGAAAAGAGTTGGAAGCTGCACTTCTTAAAAAAAATACGACTCAATTTCCATCACTTGCAGCGAGGTCGTGCGATGTTATGGTCACCGAGCCACGATGTCTGGCTCTGCACCTGCAGTATCAGATCAACAAAAGCATGTTACTATTTTTAGCTAACTCGTTATAACGACTTAGCTAACTCGTTATAACGACTTAACTAACTCGTTATAACAACTCACAAGCTGTAACTCGTTATAACGTCTTAGTAACTCGTTATAACGACTTAGCTAACTCGTTTTAACGACATAGCTAACTCGTTATAACAACTTAGCTAACTCGTTATAACGAGTTACTAAGTCGTTATAACGAGTTACTAAGTCGTGAAACGAGATACTAAGTCGTTATAACGAGTTAGCTAAGTCGTTATAACGAGTTAGCTATGTCGTTATAACGAGTTAGCTAAGTGGCACTCTCCAAATACATCATCTACCACGGTTCGTGACCAGGCTTTCCGTATTATGACCAGACAACCTCCAACGACAGGGTCTCCTACGGAAGCCCATTAGTGCCAGGGTGGTGTTTTTTTTTCTAACTCGTTATTACGACTAACTCGAGTTAGCTATGTCGTTATAACGAGTTAGTTTAGTCGTTATAATGAGTAAGCTAAGTCGTTATAACGAGTTAGCTATGTCATTATAACGAGTTAGTTAAGTCGTGATAACGGGTTAGCTATGTCGTTATAACGAGTTACTAAGTCGTTATAACGAGTTAGTTAAGTTGTTATAACGAGTTAGCTAAGTCATAATAACGAGTTAGAAAAAATAAAACACCACCCTGGCAATAATGGGCTTCCGTAGTCTCCCCTATCCGCCACCCGGGGCTGCTGTGTCTAATTGTTTACATTACTAAATGAGAACAAATTTATATCATTAACACAAGCATATATGACCAAAGTGAGTGACATTATTTATCGATCAATTGAATCATTGGACAAACACCTTCATTAAATATGGCAAAAGCACTGTTCATACCTTAACCAACCTACCACTAGCGCTGGTTGACGTTATTTTTATTAAGTAGAGTATAATTAAAACTTGTCAACAAAGCACTAATTTGATAATTTGTTCAAAATACCATCAAGCCCGACTCCTATTTTATAAAGTACACACGTTTTACGCAAAAAACTTTAAAGATAAACTTTATAAAAGTACAGACAAATGCAAAAATATACTTAAAATATAAATATAATAAATGAATTAAATATTTAAAAAATATTTTTAAAATGTAACCGTGGTTAATGTTTTTTGTTTGTTTTAGTTTTCAAAAATAAGTATTAAATTTTCTTTTTTCTTTTTTATTTCTTATTCTGGTTGTTAACAAAGAAAGTAACACAAAAAAAAAATATTATAATCCACAATCTATCCACAACATCATAAAGAACGATTTAAACATGTTTGACAATTTTATTGCAAGATGCGTTCTTATTGCAAAACGGGTTGACTACTCCAATCCGTTTGGCAATAAACTTCTGATGTTGAAAAAAATATGATGAAACATAATATATACTTATTATAGTATATCGTTATATTTGTATTTGTGGATAGATAATCCACAACATAAAAAAGTACGATTTGTAAATGTTTGACAAGTTTTATTTTAAAACGGGTTATTGCACAATGCGTTCTTATTGCAAAACGGGTAGACTACTCCAACCCGTTTGGCAATAAGTTTCTGATTAAAACAGAGGATATATCTTATAATTTAATTTGCTTTGTAAGCTGAAATCTGATTGGTTAATTCAAATCGAGTTACCCATATTATAAGAAATAACTTGCGTGACCTTTGACCTATTCTTACGCCGTTAAAATTTGAATAGTTTCATGACGTCATCGACGTTTTTACTATAAAAATTGTTAAAGTTGATATAGTTAAAATTAAATTATAAGGAATGTTTCAAATTTCTGAACAGGTTATACGATATAATATGGTTTGGGTCTGTTTACACCATTCATAAACCGCTTCGCGGTTTACTAGGCGTAAACAGACCCAAACCATGTTATATCGTATAATCTGTTCAGAAACTTGATTGATTGATTGATTGATTGATTGATTAATGGTGTTTAACGTCCGAGCAGCAATATTTCAGCTATATTCAGGCGATGAACATGAAATGGATGATAAAATGAACATGAAATGATGAATGAAAATGGGATGGGACACAAGGAAAAATAGGGGTAACGAATGGCAAATGGTAGGATGGATAGGGTCGGGCAATTAGCCTCCTGTAGCGGGATCGAAATCCCTACTCATAGCGAATACTACAGCAGCGTTCTTTAACGTGCGAGGAACGTGGCATTTTTCCCAACACGGTGCACCAATATGGTTTGCGGTCAGGTTTTCCGTATTATGGCCTGACAACCCCAGCTAGCTTGCCAGGGGTACCCCATTCAACCACCTGGGGCACACATCCCAGTCGGTCTTTAGGCAAACCGACCTGACACGCCGGTCAGGGTACTGGGCGCTATTTAGTCGCCTTTTACGACAAGCTAGCGCGACTGCGGTCTATTCTTTTAGCCACCCGGATCCCGCACGGGGCGTTCAGAAATTTGAAGTATATTCCTTAAATAATAGTACATCGTTATATTTGTAATTGTGGATAGATAATCCAAAATCTATCCACAACATTATAAAGAACGATTTAAACATGTTTAACAATTTTATTGCAAAACGGGTTATTGCAAAATGCGTTCTTATTGCAAAACGGGTTGACTACTCCAACCGGTTTGGCAATAAACTTCTGATGTTGAAAAAAATATGATGAAACATAATATATACTTATAATAGTATATCGTTATATTTGTACTTGTGAATAGATAATCCACAGACTATCCACAACATCATAAAGAACGACTTGTACATGTTTGACAATTTTATTGTAAAATGCGTCCTTATTGCAAAACGGGTTGACTATTCCAACCCGTTTGGCAATAAACTTCTAATTGAAATAAACTAAAGGCTCTTAAGAGCCTGTATCGCTCACCTGACTTACAAACACAATTTTAACAGACATTACTTTTCTATTAATTTTTATATTAAATGCTAAAGAGTTTACATGATGATGCTGTTTCTATGAATGTTGCCATGTTTCAAATCAATCTGCATGCGGTTTGTAAAAAGAAGATTTTTGAAATTTGAGCCAATCAGAACCCATGAGTGGCCCTGGAAGCCATGCTGAATTTGTCATTGTCTCGAAAAATCAAAATATTCAGATAACAATCCAACCTTCATTTCTGCATAATTTGGCTTCATTGAGTGGAACTGTTTCCAAAAAAAGAAGTTGTTTGAATGTTTTTCCCATAGGGTCCTATGTTAAACAAAGTCCTGCGATGCTGGTCATCTTAGATTTTGGATCGGCACTAAAAACTCAAACTTTGTAGAGAACCATCTAAGGTACATATCTGCGATGTTTCAAATCAATCAGCCAAATGGTTTATGAGAAGAAGAATTTTGAAATTCAGCCAATCAGAACGCATTATTGGCCCTGGAAGCCATGTTCAATTTGCAATTGCATCGAAAAACACAAATTATTAAGATAACTATCCAACCTTCATTTCTTTATAATTTGGCTTCATTGTGTGGAACAGTTTCTTAAAAGAAGTTGTTTGTTTGTTTTTCCTATAGGGTCCTATGTTAAACTATGTCCTGCGATGGCGGCCATCTTGAATTTTGAATTGGCAAAAAAACCCAACCTTTGTAGAGGACATCTAAGGTACATTTTTGCAATATTGCAAATCAATCTGACAAGCGGTTTGTGAGGAGAAGATTTTTGAAATTCAGCCAATCAGAACGCTCTGGCAGCCATGTTTAATATTTGATCAGCACCAAAAACTCAAACTTTGTTAAGAACCACCCAATAAACATTCCTGCCAAGTTTGGTTTCTTTTGGCCAAGGGGTTTTGGAGAAGAAGATAGAAATGTGAAAAATTTACGGACGACGACGACAACGACGACGACGGACGCAAAGTGATGGGAATAGCTCACACTGACCCTATGGGTCAGGTGATCTAAAAAGATGAAACATAATATATATTTATAATATTATATCGTTATATTTGTATAGATAATCCTCAAAATATTCACAACATTATGAAGAACGATTTGTACATGTTTGACATTTTTATTGCAAAACGGGTTATTGTAAAATGCGTTCTTATTTGCAAAATAAACTGCTAAAGTAGAAAAATATGATAAAAAAGGATATATACTTATAATAGTATATCGTTATATTTGTACTTGAGCATAGAAAACTAACAACGTCATAAACAATTTGTACATTTTAAAAATTTTATTGCAAAACGGATTGTTACAATTGCATTATCTTTAATTTGTTCCCTATCATTTAGCATTCATCGTATATTGCCTTTATCACAAGGACTGCAAAAAGAAGATTCTGGTACAACTCAACGGAAAAGAGCCAGCAGCCTTTATTGTCACCAAGCGTATGATTATGTGATGTATTATAGATAATGTTAACAATTAGGAGTATGGAAGAAAATGTACGCGACTTTACCCACATAAACAATGAAACTACACAACGGGAAAGAGACAGTAGCCTTTAATGTCATTCAAGGGCGCTGCTTTGCTGGAACAAAATATCATGCATACTACTTAAATCCGATCCAAAAATGTCAAACAATGATCCTGCTGAACATATAACATTTAACATGAAAAAGACAAATACAAAATGTTCTGGGGTGGGGTCACTACCTTTATATTGGCATCTAAAGACGTGCGGCTTGAATGGGTCTTCTTTTTCGGGTCTTAAGGTATATGATTAGGTATACTTTTTTAGGTAATATTAAGTATATTTTTGCGTAGAAAATTAAAAATGAGAATATTGTATTTGCATAGGTACATTTCCACAGAATTGATACTGGTGTAAGTATTCCTTGATTATCTAAGCATACTGACAGTCATTTATTCAATTTTATGTAATGTTTATACAATAAAATTGCAGGTACATGAATGGGTGGGTTTTCCCAAACTCCAGCCGCACGTATAGTAACAGCCCGGACAAGAATAGGTTACAGTCGGACAACTAAAATGAGACAGTCACATTTTGTGGTGGGGAACTAGTTAGCCAATTACGAGTTAGAATTTGAAAATAAGAGTTATTGATGAGCCTCGTCATATGTTTCTTGATTACTGGCGCATTTTAAGGTGATTACTTGATTACAACGTCATTTTTAGTGATTACTTGATTTTAAACACCTCCCTCTTTATTACTCGATTACCACTTTTTGAAGATACTGACGTACTTCAGAAAATTATTAATGATTACCAAAGCAAAAACTGAATGATTACTTTATTCCCAGATACCCCCAGGTTAGCTTAAAAAAGAATGGACATTACTTTTGATGAGTATTATAACAGTCAAACGCAATAAGTGAACAAAAATATCATATGGTCACCAAATACAACTGATATCGGACAAAAAGCAAAGCAATCGGACAAAAAGCTAATCGGATACAAAATTTCGGACAAAAGGCAAAAAATCGGACAAAAAGCAAAAAAATCGGACAAAAAGCTAATCGGATAAAAGGTTGGCGGACAAAAAGCAAAAGTTCGGACAAAAAGCAAAATTATCGGACAAAAAGCGACGTCGGACAAAAAGAAAACATCGGACATAAAGCATCGTATCAAACGGTATCTTCAGATAGTAAAAAAGGTAGCCGTATCAATATCTTCAGACAGAAAGTTAGGTAGCTGTAGTAATATCTTCAGACAGTAGGACATGTATCCGTAACGGTATCTTCAGACAGTAAGACAGGTAGCCATAATGGTATTTTCAGACAGTACGACAGGTAGCCGTAACGGTATCTTCAGACCGTAAGACAGGTAGCCGTAAACGGTATCTTTAGAAAGACAGGTAGCCGTAACAGTATCTTCAGACAATAAGACAGGTAGCCGTAACAGTATCTTCAAACAGAAAGTTAGGTAGCTGTAATAATATCTTCAGACAGTAGGACAGGTAGCCGTAACGGTATCTTCAGACAGTAAAGTAGGCAGCCGTAACGGTATCTTCAGACAGTAAGAAAGGTAGTCGTAACGGTATCTTCAGACAGAAAGTCAGGTAACTGTAGTAATATCTTCAGACAGTAGGACATGTACCCGTAACGCTATCTTCAGACAGTAGGACATGTACCCGTAACGGTATCTTCAGACAGTAAGTCAGGTAGCTGTAGTAATATCTTCAGAAAGTGGGACATGTATCGGTAACGGTATCTTCAGACAGTAAGACAGGAAGCCGTAAGACAGTAAGACAGAGAGCCGTAACGATATATTCAGAAAGTAAGCCAGGTTGCAGAAGATTATGTTTTTCAACGTCAAATCTGGCATTTTCCCCAGATAAAAACTAAACACCTAAACACCTGATATAGCTTAAAAATTGTTTTAAATAGCAAAAATCTCAAACAAGCACACAAATACAATTTTATTACACAAATACAGGGTTAAACAGGTTTCGTTTTTAATATTTCAATTATATAATTTAAGTATAGATGCGAGGATCCATGAATTATTGTTTCGGGGAAAGGGGGGAGGTTATATTCTATGATATTGTAACCAATTTTTGTACATGAAAACTAAATAGCACAATCAACGAAAAAACTTTTCTTTCAAATTCAGAATATCTTTTAACTGTGGCGCCCCCTCCCCCCCCCCCCCAACACGCAGTTCCGCCACTTCATATTCTTGTAATTTAATAAACACATTTTAAAAACAAGGTGTGAGTATATTTCCTAGCCTAGCCAGCTCACTCATGTCCCATGCGTACTGACCAACGCCTAATTCCAAAATTGGAAGGTCTCGGTTTCTACTCGACTCTGTCTATACAATATCATCTATTTGTTTACCAGGTAGTATACTCCTGTTCGGATTATTTAGCTGACGTTATTCAATCAAATGCACACAGTTGACTTCTATTAAATATACAAGTTTATGGGATAATTTAAAAAAAATACAGAGATAGATGAGGTACCACCTTTTTTGGTTATTGCTGGAATGTGATTTGGACCTGTCATTTATGAAACATTAAAATTCTCTCCACCTGCATCACGATGTTTTTTATTTTCATGAAATTATATGTCACGATAAACAAATCTACGCAGTCGTATTCATGCCAAACAACAAATAGAAAAAAACTTCCTATTTCGTTTGAACGGTTTACTAAATCGTTGACACGATTTAGTAAACCGTTCAAAATATTTAATAAATCGCTGAAATGATTTAATAAACCGTTCAAACGAATTCGTAAATCGTTGAAACGAATTTGTAAATCGTTGAAACAAATTCGTAAATCGTTGAGACGATTTAATAAACCATTGAAACGATTAAATAAACCGTTTAAACGATTTAATACTTATATGTGCCATATCACACCCGATATCAACCCGAGACCCTATATCTACTTCATGGCCTTTAGGCCGGGGTTGATAAAGGTCGACGATTGATATGGGGTGTGATATGAAATTCGCATATAATAACCTATATTTACCATATACTTTCAACGTTTTGATGTGAGAACCATACTGATAAAGATTCTTTTTTATCAGGCATGGAAGTTAAAAAAATAAATATGAATTTAAATGTTAAGACATAAATAGCAATACATAAATGATAAAAACTAATATCTTGATTGATTGATTAATGGTGTTTAACGCCCGAAACTAATATCTTGAAAAATTTCAAGCATCTTGTTGCGAAGAGGAGCTCCAGAATTACATATTTCTCTTAATCTTAATCCCAAAATATATAGGTTTTTAATTAATTAATTAATTTATTTATTTATTTATTTGCATGAAAAACTCTCGCATGACTCTCATAAGTGGATATTCTTGTAGGTGTATAACAAGGAAACAATTTGTCCTCTTTTTATTTGTGCTATTTGTAAATGATACTGAAGATTACTCTAACCAGCTCAAAGGAATCACACTAGTTAGACTTGGAATGAACTTTATATCTTATATTACAGTGTTTGTGTTATATTTTATGTATATCATGCAGTTTATTATCGGAAACAAACGATAGCATGCAACAACTACTAAATTCAATCTAATGAAGGTCGAGGGATTTCTTCGGGTACTCCGACTTCCTTGCCCAATAAAAACAAAACTGGATTTCATGAAATAGCCACAAATCGATTTACGTGTACCTTTGAACGAAACTGTGTC
Organism: Limnoperna fortunei; assembly: GCA_944474755.1. NCBI lineage: Eukaryota > Metazoa > Mollusca > Bivalvia > Mytilida > Modiolidae > Limnoperna > Limnoperna fortunei. The sequence continues at coordinate 26,148,896 of OX104112.1, read as the reverse complement.
GATTTTGTTATAGTGTGGGAGAAGGGAAGAAACAGAGTCATTATACCCGAAAACTTAAAAAAAAAAAATTACTTCACTCCTATCTACACGGGTTTCCAGTTAGCTCTGTTCAGAATTGAATTATATGTATCTTCATGAAAACCCCAACCTGGATTTTTTAATGTGTCATTGAACTCTGGAACAATAGTGGACTTTATCGTTATTGAGATAGTGAGTACCAAAAGGCTTCAACAACAAAAACGATCAAATATACTTTAAAAGTCTAAAATATGAGAACCCCCCCCCAATTAAAAATGGTCTCAAAACGGCATTAATTTATTGTAAGGAAATACCTAGAATCCTGAATTGTCTACAATTTTTGATGTTATAGGTTACAAATGAAACTAACTTATCCAAAAGGCTTTTTACATTTGTTAAAAATTTAATACTGCTTAAGTGAAAAAATGGTTCAAAGAACCGCATGTTCTAAGCCGAAGTTTTCCGATAGTTTAAATTATAGGGAAGCTCTCGTAAAAAAATTTGGAAGTGATATGTTATCAAAGCAACTTTTTCAAGCTTTCCAACTGATTGCTGTTCAAAAACTATTCTTACTGTAATCCTGTCATACAATAAAGTCCTTTGTAAGAAAGTGATCTACGTGTTGTGAATTCAAGCCTGACCTAAATGTAGTGCTCTTGATTTGAACCATAATTGCCAGTTTTAATGCTGCAGTTAATTAAAGTAAGTTAAAACTTCGATCCTCGCTAAACAAAACTGAACTCCATGACACAACTGCAAATTTGCTATATATGCCATACAATCTCTTAGACCATACTAGGAGGGTTACCAGTGCCCTACCCACAGAGCAGCCCGTCACGTCCGGGTGGCGAATAGGGGACACCCTCCCGTTGAGGTGGTTGTCATGTAATAATAAGGAAAGCCTGACCGGAGACCGTAGTGGGTAACGTGTTTGAAGAGTGCCACGCTCCTTGTACGATAAAGACCCTTTTTTAGATTTAAAAATTGCAGCTTCTACAAAAAGCTAAATTCTCCACCTCTAATCAATACTCGCCTGAATATAGCTGAAATATTGCTGCTCGGGCGTTAAACACCATTAATCAATCAATCAATCTAATCAATACTTCATACTTTTCCAGTGGCAGTCATCATTTTGTTTCCTAATTTCAATCAAACCCCATTTTACGTTGAACTATTAGTTGTTTAACTTGTCCCAGTGCTCAATACAGCTGAATATAGCTGAAATACTGCTGGCTGGACGTAAAGCAAAGATCAAATTAATCAATCAAAAAGCTCCAATAAAGCTACAAACTTACCATATTTATAGTGTTTAAAACGAAACGGAAAAAGTATTGTATACTGGCCGCACATTTGACATTGTAATAAATGCATTGTGTACTGTCCACAAATGTCACTCTGGAATTAAAGTATTGTGTACTGTCCACAAATGTCAGGCTGTAATTAAAGTATTGTGTACTGTTCGCACTTATCACGCCGGAATAAAGTATTGTGTACTATCCGCACTTGTCACGCTGGAATAAGGATTGTGTACTGTCAGCAAATGTCACGCAGGAATAAAAGTAGTGTCTAGTGTCAGCACATGTCACGCTGGAATAAAATTATTGTGTACAGTCCGTCGCACATGTAACGCTGGACTAAAAGTATTGTTTACTGTCAGCACATGTCACGCTGGAATTAAAGTATTGTGTACTATCAGCACATGTCACGCTGGAATAAAAGTATTGTGTACTGTCAACACATGTCAGGCTGGAATAAAAGGATTGTGTACTGTCCGCACTTATCACGCTGGAATAAAAGTATTGTATACTGTCCGCACATTTGACGTTGTAATAAATGTATTGTGTATTGTCCGCACTTATCACGCTGGAATAAAAGTATTATGTACTGCCCGCACATGTCACGCTGGAATAAAAGGATTGTGTACTGTCAGCACATGTCACGCTGGAATAAAAGGATTGTGCACAGTCAGCAAATGTCACGGAAGAATAAAAGTATCGTGCACTGTTAGCACATGTCACGCTGGAATAAAAATATTGTGTACAGTCCGTCGCACATGTAACGCTGGAATAAAAGGATTGTGTATTGTAAGCACATGTCACGATGGAATAAAAGTATTGTTTACTGTCAGCACATGTCACGCTGAAATTAAAGTATTTTGTACTGTCAGCACATGTCACGCTGGAATAAAAGTATTGTGTAATGTCCGCACTTATCACGCTGGAATAAAAGTATTGTATACTGTCCACAAATGTCAAGCTGTAATTAAAAATATTGTGTAATGTCCGCACTTGTAACACTGAAATAAACGTTGTGTGTATTGTCAGCACATGTCACGCTGGAATAAAACGATTGTGTACTGTCAGCAAATGTCACGCATGAATAAAAGTATTTTTTGTATTGTCCGTATAAGTCACGCTGGAATAAAAGTATTGTATACTGTCCACAAATGTCAGGCTGGAATTAAAAATATTGTGTAATATCCGCACTTGTAATACTGAAATAAACGTTGTGTGTATTGTCAGCACATGTCACGCTGGAATAAAACGATTGTGTACTGTCAGCAAATGTCACGCAGGAATAAAAGTATTTTTTGTATTGTCCGCATATGTCACGCTGGAATAAAAGTATTGTGTACTGTCAGCACATGTCACGCTGGAATTAAAGTATTGTGTACTGTCAACACGTGTCACGCTGGAATACAAGTATTATATATAGTCCGCACATGTTACACTAAAATAAATGTATTGTGCACATGTCACACTCATTCAGGACAACTAACTCATTCATTTCAAAAGTTTTGCTGCTTTCATGATAAAAAGTATGTAAGTTTTGCTTTATTTTCCAGAAAACATTTAGAAAAACAGATTAAACAATAAAAGAGCAGCAATATTTTTTCAGTGCCATTTTACAAAGGAACACACATATTGAAACTATATTCGATTGCACTGTTATTGTACACATATGACACGAACGGCATGCCATAATCAACAAACATGTTCAATATTTTCATGCGCCTCGACTTGACTTAAAACATACATTATTCGATTGGATAATTACACTTTTCACCGTGTGGGTTTTTACAACTTACGTCAATTTGCGACATTACAGTCTTTTATTAAATATACAAAAAAGAAAACTCATTTAATCAATATATACTTCAAACGATTTACATTTCATAATTTGAAAAAAAAACTCATAAATCGGATATTATTCTATTAACACTTTTCCTGTCTGGTCAATTATTATAACTGAAACTTGTTTACAGTCATTGAAGGAAGTAACAGAAGTACAATGTAACAAATCTCATGAATAACTTTATGTCAACTATCAATAGATACAACGTCAAACTATCAGCTGAATATTATAAACAGGCAAACACGAAAACAGACTTTATATCACCGTTTGTCACAAACAAATAGCGACAAATTCTACTAAATGCCAGACCGAACGGTTTACTAATTTTCTTGTCATGATCCAATACTATGACCACCACTGTCAGTTATCACAGCTTCAGGTCCATTGAAGTTCTCAGGTGTACTTCAGTTTGACACAACCTACTTTGTTACTGGCAGTAGAGTAGACACTATCCTGTGGACCCGGATGTAGGTAGTAAATGTAACCATGTGTTTATTTATTTTTATTTATTGTTGGATAAGCTCATTAAATATGGACGTCTGGTCTGTTCATACATTGTTCTCTTTAACGTAGACATTGAATTCTTTCGTCATTTTTGCAAACATCTGCATGCAAATTGATGTCAGAGGCTCTAAATAAAACAATTTTCTATACTAACGATTTAAATTTAAAGTGTAATTGGAAATGAATATATATACACACGTACATTCAAAACTAGTTAGTAATACGTATTATGAACAGGAAAATACGAAAACCGACTTTCCCTCGTCGTTTGTCACAAAACAATTGCGATAATTTCTACTGAAATCCAGACCCCACGGTTTACTAATTTTATTGTCATGATCCAATATGACATCAATGACGTGCCCGTCTGCCGAAAGTCGATGTATGTTATTTGAGTTCCTACAAGCAACGTACAGGTTACCTCCCCTGTCAGTAGTAACAGCTCTAGGTCCATTGAAGTTCTCAGGTGTACATGTAAAACGTACTTCTCCACTGAGTTTGACACAGCCTACTGTGTTATAGCCAGTATAGTAGACACTATCCTGTGGACCCGGATGTAGGTAGTCAGTGTAACTACCAGGTACAGTTATTATACTTATTTGCTCCCTTTGTTTACCGAGGATGTAAATCTTCCCATCAGTACCAGCAACACAGATCTTATCACCGACAACAGCTATACCGTAACACACACCAGGTACAGAATGTGTATCACAGGACTTCATTGACTTTATGTCAACAAACTGTATTGACTTCTTGAGAGGCAGGGATACTACAGCTTTATCTTCACCTGGTATAATAGCAATATCCCATGGTTTACCAAATAACGTACAATCCTGTAGGTACTCACCACGGTCACTGTATACCAGTAACTTGGTACTAAGGTAGTTACAGAGTAGTAGACGGTTGTCGTCTGTCACAGCCATACTGGTTATACAGACATTATCGGTAGATTTAATATCAAATTTCATGTCAAAGTCAAACTTTGTTGGCATCTGAATTGTTGTCGGTAAAACCTGACCTTGATTTGATTTGGATGATTTATACTTGATCGGACATGGTGTAGATTCAATTTGTACTGACCCCAAGGATTCGATCACGAGTTGCTGCTGTGGAGATGTTTGTAACAAAAGTTTAGAGGTCAACATCGATGCTAATATTTTTTGTACTTTAATATCGTATTCGGAAATTTTCCATTTATACGAGTTTAATAAAATAAATAGCTGGTTCTCAGATCCGTGTTTTGACACAAGCTCTAATTTACTGGTAACCTCGTCCAGAGATTCCATCAGTATAGATAATGTTTCTTTGTCAGATTGTATTTGCTTCTCGCATTTCGTCTTTGCTGATTTAATTTCAGATATCACTTTCTTTTCGAGATCCTCTAGGCGTTCTAAAAGTTTGGATTTAATAAGTGAAAGGTTTTTCAGCACATCTGATTCTTCATCATTTAGACACTTTAAATTATCATCGCGATTGCTAATAAGTTTTTCCAAAGTTCCACGTAAGATGGATACGGTGCTAGACACATCTTCCAACGTGAACGATCTTCGAACTCCTTTTGAAACAACGTCTACAGGAACACATTTTTGACATGTCCGGTGCGATTCTGCCATACAGGAACGGCAACATAGACAATCATGTTCCACGCAGAAAAAATCAAGTGCCATATCGTCGTGTTTTTTACAACCACTTTGTACAGACAATTTTTCCTTGGGTAACGATCCAGAATCTATTAAATGATGAGAGGCGCATGCTTTGAATGAACTATGAGCATTCAGACAGTCCGTACATAGGTTCTCCTCACAATCAGTACAGTACTTTATGGCAACTACGGTTGACAGTTCCTTACGTGAGCATGGATCGCAAATGGGTTTGGACGTTGCCATTTTTTTCCTTTAAAAATTAATAAATAAATTATAATCTAATAATGTAAAATGGAAATATGTATTTAAAATAATGTCGTTTGGTTGATCATGTTTAACGCCAATGTCAGGTATTTTTTCTGCTATATCGAGATTTCCAGTTTTATATTATATTATTTTGTATTTTTTTTAATACCCTGGGAAATACTTCGGTAGAAAAAATGGTAATCAGTGTTAGGATTGGAGTCGAGCACACCCAACCCGCAGTGAGACTGGAACCCATAAAGTCTATGTTGACAGGCACGCAATCCATAGTAGACTACGCTGACCACTCGGCCACCGAGGCCTCGCTAAAATAATGTATCTTGATATTTACGGACAGTATTCCCATATATTATATGTAACGGGTGCATTTAATTTATTACTTTTAATGTAAATAATTATTTCTTGCTACTGTGTTTTCGTCTTAATTGTTCACATCATAAAAATTTATAATTAACGTACGCGTCACATCAGCAAAGTAGCATAGGGGAAAATACTACATATTATAGAAATCATCAGAGCAGTACAAGTAGAGGATAGTACTACACATTACAGAAATCAGCAGAATAACACAGGTAGAGGATAATACTAGACATTATAGAAATCAGCAGAGTGGCACAAGTAGAGGATAGTACTACACGTAATAGAAAATCAGCAGAATAACACAAGTAGAGGATAGTACTACACATTATAGAAATCACCAGAATAACACAAGTAAAGGATAGTACTACACATTATAGAAATCAGCAGAATAACATAAGCAGCGGATAGTACTACACATTACAGAATTCATCAGAATAATACAAGTAGAGGATAGTACTTCACATTATAGAAATCAGCAGAGTGGCACAAGTGGAGGATTGTACTACACAATATAGAAATCAGCAGAAAAACACAAGTAGAGGATAGTACTACATATTATAGAAATCAGCAGAGTGGCACAAGTAGAGGATATAGTACTACACATTATAGAAATCATTAGAATAACATGCGTAGAGGATAGTACTACACATTATAGAAATCAGCAGAATAACACAAGTAGAGGATAGTACTACACATTATAGAAATCAGTAGAGTGGCACAAGTAGAGGATAGTACTACACATTACAGAAATCAGCAGAGTGGCACAAGTAGAGGATAGTACTACACATTATAGAAATCAGTAGAGTGGCACAAGTAGAGGATAGTACAACACATTATAGAAATCAGCAGAGTGGCACAAGTAGAGGATAGTACTACACATTATAGAAATCAGCAGAGCGGCACAAGTAAAGGATAGTACTACACATAATTGAAATCAGCAGAGCGGCACAAGTAAAGGATAGTACTACACATTATAGAAATCAGCAGAATAACACAAGTAGAGGATAGTACTCCACATGATAGAAATCAGCAGAATAATACAAGCAGAGGATAGTACTACACATTATAGAAATCAGCAGAGTGGCACAAGTAGAGAATAGTACTACACATTATAGAAATCAGTAGAATAACACAAGTAGAGGATAGTACTACACATTATAGAAATCAGCAGAATAATATAAGTAGATGATAGTACTACACATTATAGATATCAGCAAAGTGGCACAAGTAGTGGATAGTACTACACATTATAGAAATCAGCAGGGTAGCACAAGTAGAGGATAGTACTACACATTATAGAAATCAGCAGTATAGCACAAGTAGAGGATAGTACTACACATTATAGAAATCAGCAGAATAACACAAGTAGAGGATAGTACTACACATTATAGAAATCAGCAAAAAAAATTAAGTAGAGGATAGTACTACACATTATAGAAGTCAGCAGAGCGGCACAAGTAGAGGATAGAACTACACATTATAGAAATCATTAGAATAACATAAGTAGAGGATAGTACTACACATTATAGAAATCAGCAGAATAACATAAATAGAGGATAGTACTACAAATTACAGAAATCAGCAGAGTTGCACAAGTAGAGGATAGTACTACACATTATAGAAATCAACAGAGTGGCACAAGTAGAGGATAGTACTACACATCATAGAAATCAGCAGAGTGGCACAAGTAGAGGATAGTACTAAACTTTATAGAAATCAGCAGAATAACACAAGTAGAGGATAGTACTACACATTATAGAAATCAGCAGAGTGGCACAAGTAGAGGATGGTACTACACATTATAAAAATCAGGAGAATAGCACAAGTAGAGGATAGTACTACACATTATAGAAATCATCAGAGTGGTGGCACAAGTAGAGGATAGTATTACACATTATAGAAATCAGCAGAATAACACAAGTAGAATATATTACTACACATTATAGAAATCAGCAAAGTGGCACAAGTAGAGGATTGTAGTACACATTATAGAAATCAGCAGAGTGGCACAAGTAGAGGATAGTACTATACATTATAGAAATCAGCAGAGTGGCACAAGTAGAGGATAGTACTACACATTAAAAAAACAAGCAGAATAGAACAAGTAGATGATAGTACTACACATTATAGAAATCAGCAGAGTAGCACAAGTAGAGGATAGTACTACACATTATAGAAATCAGCAGAATGACACAAGTAGAGGATAGTACTACACATTATAGAAATCAGCAGAATAACATAAGTAGAGGATAGTACTACACATTATATAAATCAGCAGAGTGGTGGCACAAGTAGAGGATAGTACTACACATTTTAGAAATCATCAGAGTGGTGGCACAAGTAGAGGATTATACTACACATTATAAAAATCAGCAGAGTAGCACAAGTAGAGGATAGTACTACACATTATAGAAATCAGCAGTATAGCACAAGTAGAGGATAGTACTACACATTATAGAAATCAGGAGAATAGCACAAGTAGAGGATAGTACTACACATTATAGAAATCATCAGAGTGGTGGCACAAGTAGAGGATAGTACTACACATTATAGAAATCATCAGAGTGGTGGCACAAGTAGAGGATAGTATTACACATTATAAAAATCAGCAGAGTAGCACAAGTAGAGGATAGTACTACACATTATAGAAATCAGCAAAGTGGTGGCACAAGTAGAGGATAGTACTACACATTATAAAAATCAGCAGAGTAGCACAAGTAGAGGATAGTACTACACATTATAGAAATCAGCAGTATAGCACAAGTAGAGGATAGTACTACACATTATAGAAATCAGGAGAATAGCACAAGTAGAGGATAGTACTACACATTATAGAAATCATCAGAGTGGTGGCACAGGTAGAGGATAGTACTACACATTATAGAAATCATCAGAGTGGTGGCACAAGTAGAGGATAGTAGTACACATTATGAAAATCAGCAGAATAACACAAGTAGAGGATAGTACTACACATTATAAAAATCAGCAGAATAACACAAGTAGAGGATAGTACTACACATTATAAAAATCAGCAGAATAACACAAGTAGAGGATAGTACTACACATTATAAAAATCAGCAGAATAACACAAGTAGAGGATAGTAGTACACATTATAGAAATCAGCAGAATAACACAAGTAGAGGATAGTACTACACATTATAGAAATCAGCAGAATAACATAAGTAGAGGATAGTACTACACATTATAGAAATCATTAGAATAACATAAGTAGAGGATAGTTCTACACATTATAGAAATCAGCACAATAACATAAGTAGAGGATAGTACTACAAATTACATAAATCAGCAGAGTGGCACAAGTAGAGGATAGTACTACACATTATAGAAATCAGCAGAGTAGCGCAAGAAGAGGATAGTACCACACATTATAGAAATCAGCAAACTAGCACAAGTAGAGGATAATACTCAAAATTATAGAAATCAGCAGAGTGGAACAAGTAGAGGATAGTACTACACATTATAGAAATCAGCAGAGTAGAGCAAGTAGATGATAGTACTACAAATTACAGAAATCTGCAGAGTGGCACAAGTAGAGGATAGTACTACACATTATATAAATCAGTAGAATAACACAAGTAAACAATAGTACTACACATTATAGAAATCAGCAGAATAATATAAGTAGAGGATAGTACTACACATTATAGAAGTCATTAGAATAACATATATAAGTAGGGGATAGTACTACACATTACAGAAATCCGCAGAGTGGCACAAGTAGAGGATAGTGCTACACATTATAGAAATCAGCAGAGTAGCGCAAGTAGAGGATAGTAAGACACATTATAGAAATCAACAGTGTAGCACAAGAAGAGGATAGTACTAAAACTTATAGAAGTCAGCAGATGGGCACAAGTAGAGGATAGTACTACACATTATAGAAATTAGCAGAGTGGCACAAGTAGAGGATAGTACCACATATTATAGAAATCAGCAGAGTAGCGCAAGTAGATGATAGTACTACAAATTACAGAAAGCAGCAGAGTGGCACAAGTAGAGGATAGTACTACACATTATAGAAATCAGCAGAATAACAAAAGTAGAGGATAGTACTACATATTATAGAAATCAGCAGAATAATATAAGTAGAGGATAGTACTACACATTACAGAAATCAGCAGAGTGGCACAAGTAGAGGATAGTACTACACATTATAGAAATCAGTAGAGTGGCACAAGTAGAGGATAGTACAACACATTATAGAAATCAGCAGAGTGGCACAAGTAGAGGATAGTACTACACATTATAGAAATCAGCAGAGCGGCACAAGTAAAGGATAGTACTACACATAATTGAAATCAGCAGAGCGGCACAAGTAAAGGATAGTACTACACATTATAGAAATCAGCAGAATAACACAAGTAGAGGATAGTACTCCACATGATAGAAATCAGCAGAATAATATAAGCAGAGGATAGTACTACACATTATAGAAATCAGCAGAGTGGCACAAGTAGAGAATAGTACTACACATTATAGAAATCAGTAGAATAACACAAGTAGAGGATAGTACTACACATTATAGAAATCAGCAGAATAATATAAGTAGATGATAGTACTACACATTATAGATATCAGCAAAGTGGCACAAGTAGTGGATAGTACTACACATTATAGAAATCAGCAGGGTAGCACAAGTAGAGGATAGTACTACACATTATAGAAATCAGCAGTATAGCACAAGTAGAGGATAGTACTACACATTATAGAAATCAGCAGAATAACACAAGTAGAGGATAGTACTACACATTATAGAAATCAGCAAAAAAAATTAAGTAGAGGATAGTACTACACATTATAGAAGTCAGCAGAGCGGCACAAGTAGAGGATAGAACTACACATTATAGAAATCATTAGAATAACATAAGTAGAGGATAGTACTACACATTATAGAAATCAGCAGAATAACATAAATAGAGGATAGTACTACAAATTACAGAAATCAGCAGAGTTGCACAAGTAGAGGATAGTACTACACATTATAGAAATCAACAGAGTGGAACAAGTAGAGGATAGTACTAAACTTTATAGAAATCAGCAGAATAACACAAGTAGAGGATAGTACTACACATTATAGAAATCAGCAGAGTGGCACAAGTAGAGGATGGTACTACACATTATAAAAATCAGGAGAATAGCACAAGTAGAGGATAGTACTACACATTATAGAAATCATCAGAGTGGTGGCACAAGTAGAGGATAGTATTACACATTATAGAAATCAGCAGAATAACACAAGTAGAATATATTACTACACATTATAGAAATCAGCAAAGTGGCACAAGTAGAGGATTGTAGTACACATTATAGAAATCAGCAGAGTGGCACAAGTAGAGGATAGTACTATACATTATAGAAATCAGCAGAGTGGCACAAGTAGAGGATAGTACTACACATTAAAAAAACAAGCAGAATAGAACAAGTAGATGATAGTACTACACATTATAGAAATCAGCAGAGTAGCACAAGTAGAGGATAGTACTACACATTATAGAAATCAGCAGAATGACACAAGTAGAGGATAGTACTACACATTATAGAAATCAGCAGAATAACATAAGTAGAGGATAGTACTACACATTATTTAAATCAGCAGAGTGGTGGCACAAGTAGAGGATAGTACTACACATTTTAGAAATCATCAGAGTGGTGGCACAAGTAGAGGATTATACTACACATTATAAAAATCAGCAGAGTAGCACAAGTAGAGGATAGTACTACACATTATAGAAATCAGCAGTATTGCACAAGTAGAGGATAGTACTACACATTATAGAAATCAGGAGAATAGCACAAGTAGAGGATAGTACTACACATTATAGAAATCATCAGAGTGGTGGCACAAGTAGAGGATAGTACTACACATTATAGAAATCATCAGAGTGGTGGCACAAGTAGAGGATAGTATTACACATTATAAACATCAGCAGAGTAGCACAAGTAGAGGATAGTACTACACATTATAGAAATCAGCAAAGTGGTGGCACAAGTAGAGGATAGTACTACACATTATAAAAATCAGCAGAGTAGCACAAGTAGAGGATAGTACTACACATTATAGAAATCAGCAGTATAGCACAAGTAGAGGATAGTACTACACATTATAGAAATCAGGAGAATAGCACAAGTAGATGATAGTACTACACATTATAGAAATCATCAGAGTGGTGGCACAAGTAGAGGATAGTACTACACATTATAGAAATCATCAGAGTGGTGGCACAAGTAGAGGATAGTAGTACACATTATAAAAATCAGCAGAATAACACAAGTAGAGGATAGTACTACACATTATAAAAATCAGCAGAATAACACAAGTAGAGGATAGTACTACACATTATAAAAATCAGCAGAATAACACAAGTAGAGGATAGTACTACACATTATAAAAATCAGCAGAATAACACAAGTAGAGGATAGTAGTACACATTATAGAAATCAGCAGAATAACACAAGTAGAGGATAGTACTACACGTTATAGAAATCAGCAGAATAACATAAGTAGAGGATAGTACTACACATTATAGAAATCATTAGAATAACATAAGTAGAGGATAGTTCTACACATTATAGAAATCAGCACAATAACATAAGTAGAGGATAGTACTACAAATTACATAAATCAGCAGAGTGGCACAAGTAGAGGATAGTACTACACATTATAGAAATCAGCAGAGTAGCGCAAGAAGAGGATAGTACCACACATTATAGAAATCAGCAAACTAGCACAAGTAGAGGATAATACTCAAAATTATAGAAATCAGCAGAGTGGAAAAAGTAGAGGATAGTACTACACATTATAGAAATCAGCAGAGTAGAGCAAGTAGATGATAGTACTACAAATTACAGAAATCTGCAGAGTGGCACAAGTAGAGGATAGTACTACACATTATATAAATCAGTAGAATAACACAAGTAAACAATAGTACTACACATTATAGAAATCAGCAGAATAATATAAGTAGAGGATAGTACTACACATTATAGAAGTCATTAGAATAACATATATAAGTAGAGGATAGTACTACACATTACAGAAATCAGCAGAGTGGCACAAGTAGAGGATAGTGCTACACATTATAGAAATCAGCAGAGTAGCGCAAGTAGAGGATAGTAAGACACATTATAGAAATCAACAGTGTAGCACAAGAAGAGGATAGTACTAAAACTTATAGAAGTCAGCAGATGGGCACAAGTAGAGGATAGTACTACACATTATAGAAATTAGCAGAGTGGCACAAGTAGAGGATAGTACCACATATTATAGAAATCAGCAGAGTAGCGCAAGTAGATGACAGTACTACAAATTACAGAAAGCAGCAGAGTGGCACAAGTAGAGGATAGTACTACACATTATAGAAATCAGCAGAATAACAAAAGTAGAGGATAGTACTACATATTATAGAAATCAGCAGAATAATGTAAGTAGAGGATAGTACTACTAATAACAGAAATCAGCAGAGTGGCACAAGTAGAGGATAGTACTACACATTATAGAAATCAGCAGAGTAGCGCAAGTAGAGGATAGTAAGACACATTATAGAAATCAACAGTGTAGCACAGGTAGAGGATAGTACTAAAACTTATAGAAATCAGGAGATGGGCACAAGTATAGTACTACACATTATAGAAATCAGCAGAGTCGCACAAGTAGAGGATAGCACCACACATTGTAGAAATCAGCAGAATAGCGCAAGTAGATGATAGTACTACATATAACAGAAATCAGCAGAGTGGCACAAGTAGAGGATAGTACTGCACATTATAGAAATCAGCAGAATAACACAAGTAGAGGATAGTACCACATATTATAGAAATCAGCAGAATAATATAAGTAGAGGATAGTACTACAAATTACAGAAATCAGCAGAGTGGCACAAGTAGAGGATAGTACTACACATTATATAAATCAGTAGAATAACACAAGTAGAGGATAGTACTACACATTATAGAAATCAGCAGAATAATATAAGTAGAGGATAGCACTACACATTATAGAAATCATTAGAATTACATAAGTAGAGGATAGTACTACACATTACAGAAATCAGCAGAGTGGCACAAGTAGATGATAGTACTACATATTATAGAAATCAGCAGAGTAGCGCAAGTAGAGGATAGTAAGACACATTATAGAAATCAACAGTGTAGCACAAGTAGAGGATAGTACTAAAACTTATAGAAATCTGCAGATGGGCACAAGTAGACGATAGTACTACACATTATAGAAATCAGCAGAGTGGCACAAGTAGAGGATAGTACCACATATTATAGAAATCAGCAGAGTAGCGCAAGTAGATGATAGTACTACAAATTACAGAAATCAGCAGAGTGGCACAAGTAGAGGATAGTACTATACATTATAGAAATCAGCAGAATAACACAAGTAGAGGATAGTACTACATATTATAGAAATCAGCAGAATAATATAAGTAGAGGATAGTGCTACAAATTACAGAAAGCAGCAGAGTGGCACAAGTAGAGGATAGTACTACACATTATAGAAATCAGCAGAGTAGCGCAAGTAGAGGATAGTAAGACACATTATAGAAATCAACAGTGTAGCACAAGTAGAGGATAGTACTAAAACTTATAGAAATCAGCAGATGGGCACAAGTAGAGGATAGTACTACACATTATAGAAATCAGCAGAGTGGCACAAGTAGAGGATAGCACCACACATTATAGAAATCAGCAGAATAGCGCAAGTAGATGATAGTGCTACAAATTACAGAAATCAGCAGAGTGGCACAAGTAGATGATAATACTACACATTATAGAAATCAGCAGAATAACACAAGTAGAGGATAGTACCACATATTATAGAAATCAGCAGAATAATATAAGTAGAGGATAGTACTACAAATTACATAAATCAGCAGAGTGGCACAAGTAGAGGATAGTACTACACATTATAGAAATCAGCAGAGTAGCGCAAGTAGAGGATAGTACCACAGATTATAGAAATAAGCAAAGTAGCACTAGTAGAGGATAATACTAAAAATTATAGAAATCAGCAGAGTGGCACAAGTAGAGGATAGTACTACACATTATAGAAATCAGCAGAGTAGCGCAAGTAGATGATAGTACTATAAATTACAGAAATCAACAGAATAACACAAGTAGAGGATAGTACCATATATTATTGAAATCAGCAGAATAATATAAGTAGAGGATAGTACTACAAATTACAGAAATCAGCAGAGTGGCACAAGTAGAGGATAGTACTACACATTATAGAAATCAACAGAATAACACAAGTAGAGGATAGTACAGTACTTGAGATTGAAAACGCAACACTTTTATCAATCCGTCAGCGATCCGTCAGCGTTCCAAAATCCGTCACCAATCAGTTATCAATCAGTCAGATCAGTCAAATCGTTCCCAATCCGTCAGATCATTCCCAATCCGTCCATCCGTCAATTGACGGATTTGGAACGATTTGACTGCTCTGACGGATTGATTTGGACTGATCGCTCCAATCCGTCCATTCAACTTCCGGTTAGTAAAATTAATATTTCGAAATGTGAAAATTCGTTTCACTCGCAAATATTAGAAGTATAAAAATGTCAACTGTTATGTCCTCAATGATGGATCGTTTTACCTAATAATAAGGCTAAACTGGTCTAAAGTTATTAATAAAAAAATGGAATTTTACTAATGCATCTGTGACGAAATATAAACATTACATAGTGTAATTTTATTAACAAAATAATTAAAAAACAAAGTAAATTTGAAAACGCACACATACAATGACTTTAAAAAGCATCTCGCGTGCCAAGGCGCACGTCCGTATTTTGAAAGCGGAAAACGTCTAGTCTAAAGTTATAAATGATAAATGGAAATTCCCCCCCCACCCACCCCCACGCCCGAAAAAAATCTATCACTAATGCATCTTTGACGGAATATAAACATCACATAGTGTCATTTTAAAAAAAAAATAATTTTAAAAAGTAATGAAAAAAAAAACACACACAAAATAAATTCAAAAAAATATTTGACCTCGCATGCCAAGGCGTACATCTCGTATTTGTCTTCGAAAAGTTTTAAAGCGGAAAAAGCGAGAAACACGAAAAACGTGAAGGCGAAATCGGAACATTTTTCACTTCGCCTTTTCGAGTTAGCTTTGTATGTATGTTTGAAGTTTGTTTAACACTATTTAAAAAAAATTATATTAGTTAATATAATATGACGTCGAGTGTTTATAGGGAAGAGCTGGAGTACCCAACGAAACAGCAAACCTTCGACAGGAAAACTGGTGCTCTTTGCAAACTTATAGGGATGAGTCTAGCACACCATCTCGCTGTAAGGATCGAACAGACAACTTGGTGATCAATAATAGGTTACTGCTACCTTAACCTCCGAGGTCGAGGTTTTTTTTATTGTAAACGCTTAAAAAGATCATTTGTCGTGGTTTGATCAGTTTTTTTCTTTGCCACACTTCCTATGAATTCCGGTGTATAATACTGAATGAGATTTACAACAAAAACGAAAACATCTATTTACACAAGTATATATTTTATTAACTACCCCATATTGTCACATGAATTTACACAGAATTAGATAAAGAAAAAACTTATCTGCCACAGTTCCTAAGAATTCCGCTGTATAATACTGAATAAGATTTACGACAAAAGCGAAAACATATATTTATATATTTTATTCACTATCTCCTTGTGTAACATGAATTTACACAGAATTAAATCTCAAATAAATAATAAACTACTGTGCCACAATTCCTAAGAATTCTGGTATATAATACTGAATAAGATTTACGACAAAAGCGAAAACATCTATTTATATATTTTACTCACTATCTCATTGTGTCACATGAATTTACACAGAATTAAATCTTAAATAAAGATTAAACTACTAACCGCGTTTGTATATCGATGCTTATGAGTTAAATATGCGAACATGTAAGCGTATTACGAAAATCAATTCTGCTTTCGCATTTAGCCGTCGCAGTTTGTTTATTTTACGATGTCTGTTAAAGTCATTTCACAGTTAATGATATACAAGTATAAATGGTTTCATTTAAATTCGGAAGTACTTAAATTAGTTACTAGATTTAACAGAGCTGTCCAGCGCTGGCGGACATGGGATGTCCTCTCGTTTTTTTTTTTTGTTTTTTTTTTTTTTTTTGGGGGGGGGGGGTGCGTGGTTCAGGTCATATTAAAATTGCCGCGAACCATAGTGACATGTCTAGAGAGTGTCACGCTCCTTGTACGAAAAAAAAGTTAATATTACGCCCCAACCCATACCCAATATTTTTTAAGTGGAATTCAAAATTGCCATTTTGTCCATCATTCTCTAATTGATTGAAGGAGCCGAGTGGTGATGTTAGTTCATCAACTATTGATCGCGTGGTCTGTCAACACTGAGGTTGCGGGTTCGAATCTCACTGCGGGCAGGGTGCACTCGACTTAATTGAAAGGGAGCCAGTTTTCCTACTGGAGGTCGGGGGTTTTATCCGGGTACTCCGGCTTCCTCCTCAAATAAAAATTGGACGCCACGATATAGATGAAAATTGCTGAAAGTTTATTAAACAATATTTAAACAAGCAAACAAATCCAATTGATTTATTTTTAACTTATTCTCGTCATGAATAAAGCTGAAATACTCTCGCTGAAAGAAAAGCAAACAATCAATCAATACAATAAGGTATTGTTTAAATTGAATGACACTCTTTTAAAGGGCAAGTATTGAAAAGGTTCTGTTTCATCGATATGACACTGTAATGACAATGTTAAGACCTAAAGAATTAATCACATTTTGTTAAAAAAAATTATTATTTCGTACTGAAACACGTGTCTATCTAACACATTTTTACGCTTAAATTTAGTATTCGCAGACAATTCTCCCCGGCGTTATTGGGGCCTAGGTTGCTGAATAGTTCTCACATGCCTGTCAACAGGTTGCGGATTTTCGAACGACTGCAGATAGGGTGCACCCGACTCCACTTAAATTGACAAAAGACTGTCGGTTTTAACCTGTACTCCGGCTTTCTCCCACCCCACCCAATAAAAAATGGACGCCATGAAACAAATGGAACAATCCAGCGTAATTGTATGTATACTTTTTTAAACAACTTTTATTGACTGTCCAATAAACTTGCGACAAGAATCGCTGTATATTTTACAACACAACTTTTTGTTCAGTAAACAATGCGTTTTGATAGACAATGATTGTTTAACAGTTCAACAATTGTTATAAACAACAGTTTTATAATTGTATTTAAAATGTTGTAGACTAATAAAAAAACACGCAGGCATACATTAAAGTAACTAATAATGATGTCAAAAAGAGGCCACGTTCTTTCCTAAATGTGAAATAAATCTGTAACTGATTGGGGGAGTCGGGTCGGCTTAATATATGACAAAAAATATAGATGTAACAGGTCGCAAAAAATAAAATAGGCCGAAATCACGAGTCGCGGGAATAAAAAAAGAGAATCAATAATATATTACAAAAAAAAACCATTTACCTCGTCGCTACTGATGTGTCTTAAATAGAAGTTTTTTGAAGGTTTACGGGACTCGGTTCGCAGATATGTCCTGATTTAAAGAAATGTGCTTAATTATATAATATAAAGAAAATTTTTTTCTTTAAATATGTTTATTTATTCATTTAGAACGAGACATTGTATTAACAATTCTTTTAAACGCATGTTTTTATTTTATTATAAAAATGGTATAATAAATGCATATACTATATACAAATGACGTAGAATCCGTTTTATCTTTAAATTATTAATTTATACGAATCCGTCAATAAACTAACCGATTTATGCATATAATTAAATGACGGATTCTGGATCGCACTGATTGGACTGATCGCACTGATCGCTGACGGTTACTAAGGTAATGACGGATTCATAATTTTGGACGGATGTAGTCATCATCAATCAGTCAGCGATCCGTCAGCGTTCCAAAATCCGTCAGCAATCAGTTATCAATCAGTCAAAGTGTTGCGTTTACGGGTGCAAGTACTGTACTACATATTATAGAAATGAGCAGGGTAGCACAAGTAGAGGATAGTACTACACATTATAGAAATCAGCAGAGAGGCACAAGTAGAGGATAGTACTACAAATTATAGAAATCAGCAGTATAGCACAAGTAGAGGATAGTACTACACATTATAGAAAAGAACAGAGTGGCACAAGTAGAGGATAGTACTACATATTATAGAAATGAGCAGGGTAGCACAAGTAGAGGATAGTACTACACATTATAGAAATCAGCAGAGAGGCACAAGTAGAGGATAGTACTACAAATTATAGAAATCAGCAGTATAGCACAAGTAGAGGATAGTACTACACATTATAGAAAAGAACAGAGTGGCACAAGTAGAGGATAGTACTACACATTATAGAAATCATCAAAAAACATAAGTAGAGGATAGTACTACACATTATAGTAATCATTAGAATAACATAAGTAGAGGATAGTACTACACATTATAGAAATCAGCAGAATAACATAAGTAGAGGATAGTACTACAAATTACATAACTCAGCAGAGTGGCACAAGTAGAGGATAATACTACACATTATAGAAATCAGCAGAGAAGCGCAAGTAGAGGATAGTACCACACATTATAGAAATCAGCAAAGTAGAACAAATAGAGGATAATACTAAAGATTATAGAAATCAGCAGAGTGGCACAAGTAGAGGATAGTACTACACATTATAGAAATCAGCAGAATAGCGCAAGTAGATGATAGTACTACAAATTACAGAAATAGCAGAGTGGCACAAGTAGAGGATAGTACTACACATTATATAAATCAGTAGAATAACACAAGTAGAGGATAGTACTACACATTATAGAAATCAGCAGAGTGGCACAAGTAGAGGATAGTAAGACACATTATAGAAATCAACAGTGTAGCACAAGTATAGGATAGTACTAAAACTTGAAGAAATCAGCAGATGGGCACGAGTAGAGGATAGTACTACACATTATAGAAATCAGCAGTATGGCACAAGTAGAGGATAGTACCACATATTATAGAAATCAGCAGAGTAGCGCAAGTAGATGATAGTACTACAAATTACAGAAATCAGCAGAGTGGCACAAGTAGAGGATAGTACTACACATTACAGAAATCAGCAGAATAACACAAGTAGAGGATAGTACTACATATTATAGAAATCAGCAGAATAATATAAGTAGAGGATAGTACTACAAATTACAGAAATCAGCAGATGGGCTCAAGTAGAGGATAGTACTACACATAATAGAAATCAGCAGAATAGCGCAAGTAGATGATAGTACTACAAATTACAGAAATCAGCAGAGTGGCACAAGTAGAGGATAGTACTACACATTATAGAGATCATTAGAATAACATATGTAGAGGATAGTACTACACATTACAGAAATCAGCAGAGTGGCACAAGTAGAGGATAGTAAGACACATTATAGAAATCAGCAGAATAACACAAGTAGAGGATAGTATTACAAATTACAGAAATCAGCAGAGTGGCACAAGTAGAGGATAGTACTACACATTATAGAAATCAACAGAATAACACAAGTAGAGGATAGTACAACACATTATAGAAATCAACAGAGTGGCACAAGTAGAGGATAGTACTACACATTATAGAAATCACTAGAATAACATAAGTAGAGGATAGTACTACACATTGTAGCAATCAGCAGAGTAGCACAAGTAGAAGATAGTACTACAAATTACAGAAATCAGTAGAGTAGCACAAGTAGAGGATATAACTAAAAATTATAGAAATCAGCAGAGTGGCACAAGTAGAGGATAGTACTACATATTATAGAAATCAGCAGGGTAGCACAAGTAGAGGATAGTACTACACATTATAGAAATAAGCAGTATAGCACAAGTAGAGGATAGTACTACACATTATAGAAATCAGCAGAATAACACAAGTAGAGGATAATACTACACATTATAGAAATCAGCAAAACACATAAGTAGAGGATAGTACTACACATTATAGAAATCAGCAGAGCGGCACAAGTAGAGGATAGTACTACACATTATAGAAATCATTAGAATAACATAAGTAGAGGATAGTACTACACATTATAGAAATCAGCAGAATAACATAAGTAGAGGATAGTACTGCAAATTACAGAAATCAGCAGAGTGGCACAAGTAGAGGATAGTACTACATATTATATAAATCAACAAAGTGGCACAGGTAGAGGATAGTACTACACATTATAGAAATCAGCTGAGTGTCCCAAGTAGAGGATAGTACTACACATTATAGAAATCAGCAGCGTAGCGGAAGTAGATGATAGTACTACAAATTACAGAAATCTGCAGAGTGGCACAAGTATAGGATAGTACTACACATTATAAAAATCAGTAGAATAACACAAGCAGAGGATAGTACTACACATTATAGAAATCAGCAGAATAATATAAGTAGAGGATAGTATTACAAATTACAGAAATCAGCAGAGTGGCACAAGTAGAGGATAGTACTACACATTATAGAAATCAACAGAATAACACAAGTAGAGGATAGTACTACACATTATAGAAATCATCAGAGTGGCACAAGTACAGGATAGTACTACACATTATAGAAATCACTAGAATAACATAAGTAGAGGATAGTACTACACATTATAGCAATCAGCAAAGTAACACAAGTAGAAGATAGTACTACAAATTACAGAAATCAGTAGAGTAGCACAAGTAGAGGATAGAACTAAAAATTATAGAAATCAGCAGAGTGGTACAAGTAGAGGATAGTACTACATATTATAGAAATGAGCAGGGTAGCACAAGTAGAGGATAGTACTACACATTATAGAAATCAGCAGAGTGGCACAGGTAGAGGATAGTACTACAAATTATAGAAATCAGCAGTATAGCACAAGTAGAGGATAGTACTACACATTATAGAAAAGAACAGAGTGGCACAAGTAGAGGATAGTACTACACATTATAGAAATCATCAAAAAACATAAGTAGAGGATAGTACTACACATTATAGTAATCATTAGAATAACATAAGTAGAGGATAGTGCTACACATTATAGAAATCAGCAGAAGAACATAAGTAGAGGATAGTACTACAAATTACATAAATCAGCAGAGTGGCACAAGTAGAGGATAATACTACACATTATAGAAATCAGCAGAGAAGCGCAAGTAGAGGATAGTACCACACATTATAGAAATCAGCAAAGTAGAACAAATAGAGGATAATACTGAAGATTATAGAAATCAGCAGAGTGGCACAAGTAGAGGATAGTACTACACATTATAGAAATCAGCCGAATAGCGCAAGTAGATGATAGTACTACAAATTACAGAAATCAGCAGAGTGGCACAAGTAGAGGATAATACTACACATTATAGAAATCAGCAGAGAAGCGCAAGTAGAGGATAGTACCACACATTATAGAAATCAGCAAAGTAGAACAAATAGAGGATAATACTGAAGATTATAGAAATCAGCAGAGTGGCACAAGTAGAGGATAGTACTACACATTATATAAATCAGTAGAATAACACAAGTAGAGGATAGTCTTACACATTATAGAAATCAGCAGAGTGGCACAAGTAGAGGATAGTAAGACACATTATAGAAATCAACAGGGTAGCACAAGTATAGGATAGTACTAAAACTTGAAGAAATCAGCAGATGGACACGAGTAGAGGATAGTACTACACATTATAGAAATCAGCAGTATGGCACAAGTAGAGGATAGTACCACATATTATAGAAATCAGCAGAGTAGCGCAAGTAGATGATAGTACTACAAATTACAGAAATCAGCAGAGTGGCACAAGTAGAGGATAGTACTACACATTATAGAAATCAGCAGAATAACACAAGTAGAGGATAGTACTACATATTATAGAAATCAGCAGAATAATATAAGTAGAAGATAGTACTACAAATTACAGAAATCAGCAGATGGGCTCAAGTAGAGGATAGTACTACACATTATAGAAATCAGCAGAATAGCGCAAGTAGATGATAGTACTACAAATTACAGAAATCAGCAGAGGGGCACAAGTAGAGGATAGTACTACACATTATAGAGATCATTAGAATAACATATGTAGAGGATAGTACTACACATTACAGAAATCAGCAGAGTGGCACAAGTAGAGGATAGTAAGACACATTATAGAAATCAGCAGAATAACACAAGTAGAGGATAGTATTACAAATTACAGAAATCAGCAGAGTGGCACAAGTAGAGGATAGTACTACACATTATAGAAATCAACAGAATAACACAAGTAGAGGATAGTACAACACATTATAGAAATCAACAGAGTGGCACAAGTAGAGGATAGTACTACACATTATAGAAATCACTAGAATAACATAAGTAGAGGATAGTACTACACATTATAGCAATCAGCAGAGTAGCACAAGTAGAGGATAGTACTACAAATTACAGAAATCAGTAGAGTAGCACAAGTAGAGGATAGAACTAAAAATTATAGAAATCAGCAGAGTGGTACAAGTAGAGGATAGTACTACATATTATAGAAATCAGCAGGGTAGCACAAGTAGAGGATAGTACTACACATTATAGAAATAAGCAGTATAGCACAAGTAGAGGATAGTACTACACATTATAGAAATCAGCAGAATAACACAAGTAGATGATAGTACTACAAATTACAGAAATCAGCAGAGTGGCACAAGTAGAGGATAGTACTACACATTATAGAGACCATTAGAATAACATATGTAGAGGATAGTACTACACATTACAGAAATCAGCAGAGTGGCACAAGTAGAGGATAGTAAGACACATTATAGAAATCAGCAGAATAACACAAGTAGAGGATAGTATTACAAATTACAGAAATCAGCAGAGTGGCACAAGTAGAGGATAGTACTACACATTATAGAAATCAACAGAATAACACAAGTAGAGGATAGTACAACACATTATAGAAATCAACAGAGTGGCACAAGTAGAGGATAGTACTACACATTATAGAAATCACTAGAATAACATAAGTAGAGGATAGTACTACACATTATAGCAATCAGCAGAGTAGCACAAGTAGAAGATAGTACTACAAATTACAGAAATCTGTAGAGTAGCACAAGTAGAGGATAGAACTAAAAATTATAGAAATCAGCAGAGTGGTACAAGTAGAGGATAGTACTACATATTATAGAAATCAGCAGGGTAGCACAAGTAGAGGATAGTACTACACATTATAGAAATAAGCAGTATAGCACAAGTAGAGAATAGTACCACATATTATAGAAATCAGCAGAGTAGCGCAAGTAGATGATAGTACTACAAATTACAGAAATCAGCAGAGTGGCACAAGTAGAGGATAGTACTACACATTATAGAAATCAGCAGAATAACACAAGTAGAGGATAGTACTACATATTATAGAAATCAGCTGAGTGTCCCAAGTAGAGGATAGTACTACACATCATAGAAATCAGCAGAGTAGCGGAAGTAGATGATAGTACTACAAATTACAGAAATCTGCAGAGTGGCACAAGTATAGGATAGTACTACACATTATAAAAATCAGTAGAATAACACAAGTAGAGGATAGTACTACACATTATAGAAATCAGCAGAATAATATAAGTAGAGGATAGTACTACACATTATAGAAATCATTAGAATAACATAAGTAGAGGATAGTACTACACATTACAGAAATCAGCAGAATAACGTAAGTAGAGGATAATACTACAAATTACAGAAATCAGCAGAGTGGCACAAGTAGAGGATAGTACTACACATTATAGAAATCAGCAGAGTAGCGCAAGTAGAGGATAGTACTACAAATTATAGAAATCAGCAGTATAGCACAAGTAGAGGATAGTACTTCACATTATAGAAAAGAACAGAGTGGCACAAGTAGAGGATAGTACTACACATTATAGAAATCATCAAAAAACATAAGTAGAGGATAGTACTACACATTATAGTAATCATTAGAATAACATAAGTAGAGGATAGTACTACACATTATAGAAATCAGCAGAGAAGCGCAAGTAGAGGATAGTACCACACATTATATAAATCAGTAGAATAACACAAGTAGAGGATAGAACTACACATTATAGAAATCAGCAGAATAATATAAGTAGAGGATAGTACTACACATTACAGAAATCAGCAGAGTGGCACAAGTAGAGGATAGTAAGACACATTATAGAAATCAACAGTGTAGCACAAGTAGAGGATAGTACTAAAACTTATAGAAATCAGCAGATGGGCACAAGTAGAGGATAGTACTACACATTATAGAAATCAGCAGTGTGGCACAAGTAGAGGATAGTACCACACATTATAGAAATCAGCAGAATAACAGAAGTAGAGTATAGTACTACATATTATAGAAATCAGCAGAATAATATAAGTAGAGGATAGTACTATAAATTAAAGAAATCAGCAGATGGGCTCAAGTAGAGGATAGTACTACACATTATAGAAATCAGCAGAGTGGCACAAGTAGAGGATAGTACCACACATTATAGAAATCAGCAGAATAGCGCAAGTAGATGATAGTACTACAAATTACAGAAATCAGCAGAGTGGCAAAAGTAGAGGATAGTAAGACACATTATAGAAATCAGCAGAATAACACAAGTAGAGGATAGTACCACATATTATAGAAATCAGCAGAATAATATAAGTAGAGGATAGTATTACAAATTACAGAAATCAGCAGAGTGGCACAAGTAGAGGATAGTACTACACATTATAGAAATCAACAGAATAACACAAGTAGAGGATAGTACTACACATTATAGAAATCATCAGAGTGGCACAAGTACAGGATAGTACTACACATTATAGAAATCACTAGAATAACATAAGTAGAGGATAGTACTACACATTATAGCAATCAGCAAAGTAACACAAGTAGAAGATAGTACTACAAATTACAGAAATCAGTAGAGTAGCACAAGTAGAGGATAGAACTAAAAATTATAGAAATCAGCAGAGTGGTACAAGTAGAGGATAGTACTACATATTATAGAAATGAGCAGGGTAGCACAAGTAGAGGATAGTACTACACATTATAGAAATCAGCAGAGTGGCACAGGTAGAGGATAGTACTACAAATTATAGAAATCAGCAGTATAGCACAAGTAGAGGATAGTACTACACATTATAGAAAAGAACAGAGTGGCACAAGTAGAGGATAGTACTACACATTATAGAAATCATCAAAAAACATAAGTAGAGGATAGTACTTCACATTATAGTAATCATTAGAATAACATAAGTAGAGGATAGTGCTACACATTATAGAAATCAGCAGAATAACATAAGTAGAGGATAGTACTACAAATTACATAAATCAGCAGAGTGGCACAAGTAGAGGATAATACTACACATTATAGAAATCAGCAGAGAAGCGCAAGTAGAGGATAGTACCACACATTATAGAAATCAGCAAAGTAGAACAAATAGAGGATAATACTGAAGATTATAGAAATCAGCAGAGTGGCCCAAGTAGAGGATAGTACTACACATTATAGAAATCAGCACAATAGCGCAAGTAGATGATAGTACTACAAATTACAGAAATCAGCAGAGTGGCACAAGTAGAGGATAATACTACACATTATAGAAATCAGCAGAGAAGCGCAAGTAGAGGATAGTACCACACATTATAGAAATCAGCAAAGTAGAACAAATAGAGGATAATACTGAAGATTATAGAAATCAGCAGAGTGGCACAACTAGAGGATAGTACTACACATTATATAAATCAGTAGAATAACACAAGTAGAGGATAGTCTTACACATTATAGAAATCAGCAGAGTGGCACAAGTAGAGGATAGTAAGACACATTATAGAAATCAACAGGGTAGCACAAGTATAGGATAGTACTAAAACTTGAAGAAATCAGCAGATGGGCACGAGTAGAGGATAGTACTACACATTATAGAAATCAGCAGTATGGCACAAGTAGAGGATAGTACCACATATTATAGAAATCAGCAGAGGAGCGCAAGTACATGATAGTACTACAAATTACAGAAATCAGCAGAGTGGCACAAGTAGAGGATAGTACTACACATTATAGAAATCAGCAGAATAACACAAGTAGAGGATAGTACTACATATTATAGAAATCAGCAGAATAATATAAGTAGAAGATAGTACTACAAATTACAGAAATCAGCAGATGGGCTCAAGTAGAGGATAGTACTACACATTATAGAAATCAGCAGAATAGCGCAAGTAGATGATAGTACTACAAATTACAGAAATCAGCAGAGTGGCACAAGTAGAGGATAGTACTACACATTATAGAGATCATTAGAATAACATATGTAGAGGATAGTACTACACATTACAGAAATCAGCAGAGTGGCACAAGTAGAGGATAGTAAGACACATTATAGAAATCAGCAGAATAACACAAGTAGAGGATAGTATTACAAATTACAGAAATCAGCAGAGTGGCACAAGTAGAGGATAGTACTACACATTATAGAAATCAACAGAATAACACAAGTAGAGGATAGTACAACACATTATAGAAATCAACAGAGTGGCACAAGTAGAGGATAGTACTACACATTATAGAAATCACTAGAATAACATAAGTAGAGGATAGTACTACACATTATAGCAATCAGCAGAGTAGCACAAGTAGAAGATAGTACTACAAATTACAGAAATCAGTAGAGTAGCACAAGTAGAGGATAGAACTAAAAATTATAGAAATCAGCAGAGTGGTACAAGTAGAGGATAGTACTACATATTATAGAAATCAGCAGGGTAGCACAAGTAGAGGATAGTACTACACATTATAGAAATAAGCAGTATAGCACAAGTAGAGAATAGTACCACATATTATAGAAATCAGCAGAGTAGCGCAAGTAGATGATAGTACTACAAATTACAGAAATCAGCAGAGTGGCACAAGTAGAGGATAGTACTACACATTATAGAAATCAGCAGAATAACACAAGTAGAGGATAGTACTACATATTATAGAAATCAGCTGAGTGTCCCAAGTAGAGGATAGTACTACACATCATAGAAATCAGCAGAGTAGCGGAAGTAGATGATAGTACTACAAATTACAGAAATCTGCAGAGTGGCACAAGTATAGGATAGTACTACACATTATAAAAATCAGTAGAATAACACAAGTAGAGGATAGTACTACACATTATAGAAATCAGCAGAATAATATAAGTAGAGGATAGTACTACACATTATAGAAATCATTAGAATAACATAAGTAGAGGATAGTACTACACATTACAGAAATCAGCAGAATAACGTAAGTAGAGGATAATACTACAAATTACAGAAATCAGCAGAGTGGCACAAGTAGAGGATAGTACTACACATTATAGAAATCAGCAGAGTAGCGCAAGTAGAGGATAGTACTACAAATTATAGAAATCAGCAGTATAGCACAAGTAGAGGATAGTACTTCACATTATAGAAAAGAACAGAGTGGCACAAGTAGAGGATAGTACTACACATTATAGAAATCATCAAAAAACATAAGTAGAGGATAGTACTACACATTATAGTAATCATTAGAATAACATAAGTAGAGGATAGTACTACACATTATAGAAATCAGCAGAGAAGCGCAAGTAGAGGATAGTACCACACATTATATAAATCAGTAGAATAACACAAGTAGAGGATAGAACTACACATTATAGAAATCAGCAGAATAATATAAGTAGAGGATAGTACTACACATTACAGAAATCAGCAGAGTGGCACAAGTAGAGGATAGTAAGACACATTATAGAAATCAACAGTGTAGCACAAGTAGAGGATAGTACTAAAACTTATAGAAATCAGCAGATGGGCACAAGTAGAGGATAGTACTACACATTATAGAAATCAGCAGTGTGGCACAAGTAGAGGATAGTACCACACATTATAGAAATCAGCAGAATAACAGAAGTAGAGTATAGTACTACATATTATAGAAATCAGCAGAATAATATAAGTAGAGGATAGTACTATAAATTAAAGAAATCAGCAGATGGGCTCAAGTAGAGGATAGTACTACACATTATAGAAATCAGCAGAGTGGCACAAGTAGAGGATAGTACCACACATTATAGAAATCAGCAGAATAGCGCAAGTAGATGATAGTACTACAAATTACAGAAATCAGCAGAGTGGCAAAAGTAGAGGATAGTAAGACACATTATAGAAATCAGCAGAATAACACAAGTAGAGGATAGTACCACATATTATAGAAATCAGCAGAATAATATAAGTAGAGGATAGTATTACAAATTACAGAAATCAGCAGAGTGGCACAAGTAGAGGATAGTACTACACATTATAGAAATCAACAGAATAACACAAGTAGAGGATAGTACTACACATTATAGAAATCATCAGAGTGGCACAAGTACAGGATAGTACTACACATTATAGAAATCACTAGAATAACATAAGTAGAGGATAGTACTACACATTATAGCAATCAGCAAAGTAACACAAGTAGAAGATAGTACTACAAATTACAGAAATCAGTAGAGTAGCACAAGTAGAGGATAGAACTAAAAATTATAGAAATCAGCAGAGTGGTACAAGTAGAGGATAGTACTACATATTATAGAAATGAGCAGGGTAGCACAAGTAGAGGATAGTACTACACATTATAGAAATCAGCAGAGTGGCACAGGTAGAGGATAGTACTACAAATTATAGAAATCAGCAGTATAGCACAAGTAGAGGATAGTACTACACATTATAGAAAAGAACAGAGTGGCACAAGTAGAGGATAGTACTACACATTATAGAAATCATCAAAAAACATAAGTAGAGGATAGTACTTCACATTATAGTAATCATTAGAATAACATAAGTAGAGGATAGTGCTACACATTATAGAAATCAGCAGAATAACATAAGTAGAGGATAGTACTACAAATTACATAAATCAGCAGAGTGGCACAAGTAGAGGATAATACTACACATTATAGAAATCAGCAGAGAAGCGCAAGTAGAGGATAGTACCACACATTATAGAAATCAGCAAAGTAGAACAAATAGAGGATAATACTGAAGATTATAGAAATCAGCAGAGTGGCCCAAGTAGAGGATAGTACTACACATTATAGAAATCAGCACAATAGCGCAAGTAGATGATAGTACTACAAATTACAGAAATCAGCAGAGTGGCACAAGTAGAGGATAATACTACACATTATAGAAATCAGCAGAGAAGCGCAAGTAGAGGATAGTACCACACATTATAGAAATCAGCAAAGTAGAACAAATAGAGGATAATACTGAAGATTATAGAAATCAGCAGAGTGGCACAACTAGAGGATAGTACTACACATTATATAAATCAGTAGAATAACACAAGTAGAGGATAGTCTTACACATTATAGAAATCAGCAGAGTGGCACAAGTAGAGGATAGTAAGACACATTATAGAAATCAACAGGGTAGCACAAGTATAGGATAGTACTAAAACTTGAAGAAATCAGCAGATGGGCACGAGTAGAGGATAGTACTACACATTATAGAAATCAGCAGTATGGCACAAGTAGAGGATAGTACCACATATTATAGAAATCAGCAGAGGAGCGCAAGTACATGATAGTACTACAAATTACAGAAATCAGCAGAGTGGCACAAGTAGAGGATAGTACTACACATTATAGAAATCAGCAGAATAACACAAGTAGAGGATAGTACTACATATTATAGAAATCAGCAGAATAATATAAGTAGAAGATAGTACTACAAATTACAGAAATCAGCAGATGGGCTCAAGTAGAGGATAGTACTACACATTATAGAAATCAGCAGAATAGCGCAAGTAGATGATAGTACTACAAATTACAGAAATCAGCAGAGTGGCACAAGTAGAGGATAGTACTACACATTATAGAGATCATTAGAATAACATATGTAGAGGATAGTACTACACATTATAGAAATCAGCAGAGTGGCACAAGTAGAGGATAGTAAGACACATTATAGAAATCAGCAGAATAACACAAGTAGAGGATAGTATTACAAATTACAGAAATCAGCAGAGTGGCACAAGTAGAGGATAGTACTACACATTATAGAAATCAACAGAATAACACAAGTAGAGGATAGTACAACACATTATAGAAATCAACAGAGTGGCACAAGTAGAGGATAGTACTACACATTATAGAAATCACTAGAATAACATAAGTAGAGGATAGTACTACACATTATAGCAATCAGCAGAGTAGCACAAGTAGAAGATAGTACTACAAATTACAGAAATCAGTAGAGTAGCACAAGTAGAGGATAGAACTAAAAATTATAGAAATCAGCAGAGTGGTACAAGTAGAGGATAGTACTACATATTATAGAAATCAGCAGGGTAGCACAAGTAGAGGATAGTACTACACATTATAGAAATAAGCAGTATAGCACAAGTAGAGGATAGTACTACACATTATAGAAATCAGCAGAATAACACAAGTAGATGATAGTACTACAAATTACAGAAATCAGCAGAGTGGCACAAGTAGAGGATAGTACTACACATTATAGAGATCATTAGAATAACATATGTAGAGGATAGTACTACGCATTACAGAAATCAGCAGAGTGGCACAAGTAGAGGATAGTAAGACACATTATAGAAATCAGCAGAATAACACAAGTAGAGGATAGTATTACAAATTACAGAAATCAGCAGAGTGGCACAAGTAGAGGATAGTACTACACATTATAGAAATCAACAGAATAACACAAGTAGAGGATAGTACAACACATTATAGAAATCAACAGAGTAGCACAAGTAGAAGATAGTACTACAAATTACAGAAATCAGTAGAGTAGCACAAGTAGAGGATAGAACTAAAAATTATAGAAATCAGCAGAGTGGTACAAGTAGAGGATAGTACTACATATTATAGAAATCAGCAGGGTAGCACAAGTAGAGGATAGTACTACACATTATAGAAATAAGCAGTATAGCACAAGTAGAGGATAGTACCACATATTATAGAAATCAGCAGAGTAGCGCAAGTAGATGATAGTACTACAAATTACAGAAATCAGCAGAGTGGCACAAGTAGAGGATAGTACTACACATTATAGAAATCAGCAGAATAACACAAGTAGAGGATAGTACTACATATTATAGAAATCAGCAGAATAATATAAGTAGAGGATAGTACTACAAATTACAGAAATCAGCAGATGGGCTCAAGTAGAGGATAGTACTACACATTATAGAAATCAACAGAATAGCGCAAGTAGATGATAGTACTACAAATTACAGAAATCATCAGAGTGGCACAAGTAGAGGATAGTACTACACATTATAGAGATCATTAGAATAACATATGTAGAGGATAGTACTACACATTACAGAAATCAGCAGAGTGGCACAAGTAGAGGATAGTAAGACACATTATAGAAATCAGCAGAATAACACAAGTAGAGGATAGTATTACAAATTACAGAAATCAGCAGAGTGGCACAAGTAGAGGATAGTACTACACATTATAGAAATCAACAGAATAACACAAGTAGAGGATAGTACAACACATTATAGAAATCAACAGAGTGGCACAAGTAGAGGATAGTACTACACATTATAGAAATCACTAGAATAACATAAGTAGAGGATAGTACTACACATTATAGCAATCAGTAGAGTAGCACAAGTAGAAGATAGTACTACAAATTACAGAAATCAGTAGAGTAGCACAAGTAGAGGATAGAACTAAAAATTATAGAAATCAGCAGAGTGGTACAAGTAGAGGATAGTACTACATATTATAGAAATCAGCAGGGTAGCACAAGTAGAGGATAGTACTACACATTATAGAAATAAGCAGTATAGCACAAGTAGAGGATAGTACTACACATTATAGAAATCAGCAGAATAACACAAGTAGAGGATAATACTACACATTATAGAAATCAGCAAAACACATAACTAGAGGATAGTACTACACATTATAGAAATCAGCAGAGCGGCACAAGTAGAGGATAGTACTACACATTATAGAAATCATTAGAATAACATAAGTAGAGGATAGTACTACACATTATAGAAATCAGCAGAATAACATAAGTAGAGGATAGTACTGCAAATTACAGAAATCAGCAGAGTGGCACAAGTAGAGGATAGTACTACATATTATATAAATCAACAAAGTAGCACAGGTAGAGGATAATACTACACATTATAGAAATCAGTAGAGTGTCCCAAGTAGAGGATAGTACTACACATTATAGAATTCAGCAGAGTAGCGGAAGTAGATGATAGTACTACAAATTACAGAAATCTGCAGAGTGGCACAAGTATAGGATAGTACTACACATTATAAAAATCAGTAGAATAACACAAGTAGAGGATAGTACTACACATTATAGAAATCAGCAGAATAATATGAGTAGAGGATAGTACTACACATTATAGAAATCATTAGAATAACATAAGTAGAGGATAGTACTACACATTACAGAAATCAGCAGAATAACGAAAGTAGAGGATAGTACTACAAATTACAGAAATCAGCAGAGTGGCACAAGTAGAGGATAGTACTACACATTATAGAAATCAGCAGAGTAGCGCAAGTAGAGGATAGTAAGACACATTATAGAAATCAACAGTGTATCACCAGTAGAGGATAGTACTAAAACTTATAGAAATCAGCAGACGGGCACAAGTAGAGGATAGTACTACACATTATAGAAATCAGCAGAGTGGCACAAGTAGAGGATAGTACCACACATTATAGAAATCAGCAGAGTAGCGCAAGTAGATGATAGTACTACAAATTACAGAAATCAGCAGAGTGGCACAAGTAGAGGATAGTACTACACATTATAGAAATCAGCAGAATAACACAAGTAGAGGATAGTACTACATATTATAGAAATCAGCAGAATAATATAAGTAGAGATACTACTACAAATTACAGAAATCAGCAGAGTGGCACAAGTAGAGGATAGTACTACACATTATAGAAATCAGCAGAATAGCACAAGTATAGGATATTACTACATATTAGAGAAATCATCAGAGTGGCACAAGTAGATGATAGTACTACACATTATAGAAATCAGCAGAGTGGCACAAGTAGAGGATATTACTACAAATTATAGAAATCAGCAGTAAAGCACAAGTAGAGGATAGTACTACACATTGTAGAAAAGAACAGAGTGTCACAAGTAGAGGATAGTACTACACATTATAGAAATCAGCAAAAAACATAAGTAGAGGATAGTACTACACATTATAGAAATCATTAGAATAACATAAGTAGAGGATAGTACTACACATTATAGAAATCAGCAGAATAACATAAGTAGAGGATAGTACTACAAATTACATAAATCAGAAGAGTGGCACAAGTAGAGGATAGTACTACACATTATAGAAATCAGCAGAGCAGCGCAAGTAGAGGATAGTACCACACATTACAGACATCAGCAAAGTAGCACAAGTAGAGGATAATACTAAAAATTATAGAAATCAGCAGAGTGGCACCAGTAGAGGATAGTACTACACATTATAGAAATCAGGAGAGTAGCGCAAGTAGATGATAGTACTACAAATTACAGAAATCGCAGAGTGGCACAAGAAGAGGATAGTACTACACATTATATAAATCAGTAGAATAACACAAGTAGAGGATAGTACTACACATTATAGAAATCAGCAGAATAATATAAGTAGATGATAGTACTACATATTATAGAAATCATTAGAATAACATAAGTAGAGGATAGTACTACACATTACAGAAATCAGCAGAATAACATAAGTAAAGGATAGTACTACACATTATAGAAATCAGCAGAATAACACAAGTAGAGGATAGTACTACACATTATAGAAATCAACAGAGTAACACAAGTAGAGAATAGTACTACACATTATACAAATCAACAGAATAGCACAAGTAGAGGATAGTACTACACATTATAGAAATCAACAGAGTAACACAAGTAGAGGATAGTACTAAACATAATAGAAATCAGCAGAAATACACAAGTAGAGGATAGTACTACACATTATAGAAATCAGCAGAATAAAACAAGTAGAGGATAGTACTACACATTATAGAAATCAGCAGAATAACATAAGTAGGGGATAGTACTACACATTATAGAAATCAGCAGAGTGGCACAAGTAGAGGATAGTACTACACATTATAGAAATCAGCAGAGTGGCACAAGTAGAGGATAGTACATGTACTACATATTATAGAAATCAGCAGAGAAACAGAAGTAGAGGATAGTACTACACATTATAGAAATCAGCAGAGTAACACAAGTAGAGAATAGTAGTACAAGTTATAGAAATCAGCAGAATAACACAAGTAGAGGATAGTACTACACATTAATGAAACAGCAGAATAACATAAGTAGAGGATAGTACTACAAATTATAGAAATCAGAAGAATAACACAAGTAGAGGATAGTACTACACATTATAGAATTCAACAGAGTAACACAAGTAGAGGATAGTACTACACATTATAGAAATCAACAGAATAAAACAAGTAGAGGAAAGTACTACACATTATAGAAATCAGCAGAATAACACAAGTAGATGATAGTACTACACATAATAGAAACCAGCAGAGTGGCACAAGTAGAGGAAAGTACTACACATTATAGAAATCATTAGGATAACATAAGTAGAGGATAGTACTACACATTATAGAAACCAGCAGAGTGGCACAAGTAGAGGATAGTACTACACATTATAAAAATCATTAGAATAACATAAGTAGAGGATAGTACTACACATTATAGAAATCATCAGATTGGCACAAGTAGAGGATAGTACTACATATTATAGAAATCAGCAGAGTAACACAAGTAGAGGATAGTACTACACATTATAGAAATCAGCAGAATATCATAAGTAGAGGATAGTACTACACATTAAAGAAATCAGCAGAATAACACAAGTAGCGTATAGTACTACACATTATAGAAATCAACAGAGTAACACAAGTAGAGGATAGTACTACACATTATAGAAATCAACAGAATAACACAAGTAGAGAATAGTACTACACATTATAGAAATCAACAGAGTAACACAAGTAGAGGATAGTACTACACATAATAGAAATCAGAAGAATAACACAAGTAGGGGATAGTAATACACTTTATAGAAATCAGCAGAATAAAACAAGTAGAAGATAGTACCACATAATATAGAAATCAGCAGAATAATATAAGTAGAGGATAGTATTACAAATTACAGAAATCAGCAGAGTGGCACAAGTAGAGGATAGTACTACACATTATAGAAATCAACAGAATAACACAAGTAGAGGATAGTACTACACATTATAGAAATCATCAGAGTGGCACAAGTACAGGATAGTACTACACATTATAGAAATCACTAGAATAACATAAGTAGAGGATAGTACTACACATTATAGCAATCAGCAAAGTAACACAAGTAGAAGATAGTACTACAAATTACAGAAATCAGTAGAGTAGCAGAAGTAGAGGATAGAACTAAAAATTATAGAAATCAGCAGAGTGGTACAAGTAGAGGATAGTACTACATATTATAGAAATGAGCAGGGTAGCACAAGTAGAGGATAGTACTACACATAATAGAAATCAGCAGAGTGGCACAGGTAGAGGATAGTACTACAAATTATAGAAATCAGCAGTATAGCACAAGTAGAGGATAGTACTACACATTATAGAAAAGAACAGAGTGGCATAAGTAGAGGATAGTACTACACATTATAGAAATCATCAAAAAACATAAGTAGAGGATAGTACTACACATTATAGTAATCATTAGAATAACATAAGTAGAGGATAGTACTACACGTTATAGAAATCAGCAGAATAACATAAGTAGAGGATAGTACTACAAATTACATAAATCAGCAGAGTGGCACAAGTAGAGGATAATACTACACATTACAGAAATCAGCAGAGAAGCGCAAGTAGAGGATAGTACCACACATTATAGAAATCAGCAAAGTAGAACAAATAGAGGATAATACTAAAGATTATAAAAAATCAGCAGAGTGGCACAAGTAGAGGATAGTACTACACATTATAGAAATCAGCAGAATAGCGCAAGTAGATGATAGTACTACAAATTACAGAAATCGCAGAGTGGCACAAGTAGAGGATAGTGCTACACATTATATAAATCAGTAGAATAACACAAGTAGAGGATAGTACTACACATTATAGAAATCAGCAGAGTGGCACAAGTAGAGGATAGTAAGAGACATTATAGAAATCAACAGGGTAGCACAAGTATAGGATAGTACTAAAACTTGAAGAAATCAGCAGATGGGCACGAGTAGAGGATAGTACTACACATTATAGAAATCATCAGTATGGCACAAGTAGAGGATAGTACCACATATTATAGAAATCAGCAGAGTAGCGCAAGTAGATGATAGTACTACAAATTACAGAAATCAGCAGAGTGGCACAAGTAGAGGATAGTACTACACATTATAGAAATCAGCAGAATAACACAAGTAGAGGATAGTACTACATATTATAGAAATCAGCAGAATAATATAAGTAGAGGATAGTACTACAAATTACAGAAATCAGCAGATGGGCTCAAGTAGAGGATAGTACTACACATTATAGAAATCAGCAGAATAGCGCAAGTAGATGATAGTACTACAAATTACAGAAATCAGCAGAGTGGCACAAGTAGAGGATAGTACTACACATTATAGAGATCATTAGAATAACATATGTAGAGGATAGTACTACACATTACAGAAATCAGCAGAGTGGCACAAGTAGAGGATAGTAAGACACATTATAGAAATCAGCAGAATAACACAAGTAGAGGATAGTATTACAAATTACAGAAATCAGCAGAGTGGCACAAGTAGAGGATAGTACTACACATTATAGAAATCAACAGAATAACACAAGTAGAGGATAGTACAACACATTATAGAAATCAACAGAGTGGCACAAGTAGAGGATAGTACTACACATTATAGAAATCACTAGAATAACATAAGTAGAGGATAGTACTACACATTATAGCAATCAGCAGAGTAGCACAAGTAGAAGATAGTACTACAAATTACAGAAATCAGTAGAGTAGCACAAGTAGAGGATAGAACTAAAAATTATAGAAATCAGCAGAGTGGTACAAGCAGAGGATAGTACTACATATTATAGAAATCAGCAGGGTAGCACAAGTAGAGGATAGTACTACACATTATAGAAATAAGCAGTATAGCACAAGTAGAGGATAGTACTACACATTATAGAAATCAGCAGAATAACACAAGTAGAGGATAATACTACACATTATAGAAATCAGCAAAACACATAAGTAGAGGATAGTACTACACATTATAGAAATCAGCAGAGCGGCACAAGTAGAGGATAGTACTACACATTATAGAAATCATTAGAATAACATAAGTAGAGGATAGTACTACACATTATAGAAATCAGCAGAATAACATAAGTAGAGGATAGTACTGCAAATTACAGAAATCAGCAGAGTGTCACAAGTAGAGGATAGTACTACACATTATAGAATTCAGCAGAGTAGCGGAAGTAGATGATAGTACTACAAATTACAGAAATCTGCAGAGTGGCACAAGTATAGGATAGTACTACACATTATAAAAATCAGTAGAATAACACAAGTAGAGGATAGTACTACACATTATAGAAATCAGCAGAATAATATGAGTAGAGGATAGTACTACACATTATAGAAATCATTAGAATAACATAAGTAGAGGATAGTACTACACATTACAGAAATCAGCAGAATAACGTAAGTAGAGGATAGTACTACAAATTACAGAAATCAGCAGAGTGGCACAAGTAGAGGATAGTACTACACATTATAGAAATCAGCAGAGTAGCGCAAGTAGAGGATAGTAAGACACATTATAGAAATCAACAGTGTATCACCAGTAGAGGATAGTACTAAAACTTATAGAAATCAGCAGACGGGCACAAGTAGAGGATAGTACTACACATTATAGAAATCAGCAGAGTGGCACAAGTAGAGGATAGTACCACACATTATAGAAATCAGCAGAGTAGCGCAAGTAGATGATAGTACTACAAATTACAGAAATCAGCAGAGTGGCACAAGTAGAGGATAGTACTACACATTATAGAAATCAGCAGAATAACACAAGTAGAGAATAGTACTACATATTATAGAAATCAGCAGAATAATATAAGTAGAGATAGTACTACAAATTACAGAAATCAGCAGAGTGGCACAAGTAGAGGATAGTACTACACATTATAGAAATCAGCAGAATAGCACAAGTATAGGATATTACTACGCATTAGAGAAATCATCAGAGTGGCACAAGTAGATGATAGTACTACACATTATAGAAATCAGCAGAGTGGCACAAGTAGAGGATAGTACTACAAATTATAGAAATCAGCAGTAAAGCACAAGTAGAGGATAGTACTACACATTGTAGAAAAGAACAGAGTGGCACAAGTAGAGGATAGTACTACACATTATAGAAATCAGCAAAAAACATAAGTAGAGGATAGTACTACACATTATAGAAATCATTAGAATAACATAAGTAGAGGATAGTACTACACATTATAGAAATCAGCAGAATAACATAAGTAGAGGATAGTACTACAAATTACATAAATCAGAAGAGTGGCACAAGTAGAGGATAGTACTACACATTATAGAAATCAGCAGAGCAGCGCAAGTAGAGGATAGTACCACACATTATAGAAATCAGCAAAGTAGCACAAGTAGAGGATAATACTAAAAATTATAGAAATCAGCAGAGTGGCACCAGTAGAGGATAGTACTACACATTATAGAAATCAGGAGAGTTGCGCAAGTAGATGATAGTACTACAAATTACAGAAATCTCAGAGTGGCACAAGTAGAGGATAGTACTACACATTATATAAATCAGTAGAATAACACAAGTAGAGGATAGTACTACACATTATAGAAATCAGCAGAATAATATAAGTTGAGGATAGTACTACATATTATAGAAATCATTAGAATAACATAAGTAGAGGATATTACTACACATTACAGAAATCAGCAGCGTGGCACAAGTAGAGGCTAGTACTACACATTATAGAAATCAGCAGAATAACATAAATAAAGGATAGTACTACACATTATAGAAATCAGCAGAATAACACAAGTAGAGGATAGTACTACACATTATAGAAATCAACAGAGGAACACAAGTAGAGGATAGTACTACACATTATAGAAATCAACAGAATAGCACAAGTAGAGGATAGTACTACACATTATAGAAATCAACAGAGTAACACAAGTAGAGGATAGTACTAAACATAATAGAAATCAGCAGAAATACACAAGTAGAGGATAGTACTACACACTATAGAAATCAGCAGAATAAAACAAGTAGAGGATAGTACTACACATTATAGAAATCAGCAGAGTGGCACAAGTAGAGGATAGTACATGTACTACATATTATAGAAATCAGCAGAGAAACAGAAGTAGAGGATAGTACTACACATTATAGAAATCAGCAGAGTGGCACAAGTAGAGGATAGTACATGTACTACATATTATAGAAATCAGCAGAGAAACAGAAGTAGAGGATAGTACTACACATTATAGAAATCAGCAGAGTAACACAAGTAGAGAATAGTAGTACAAGTTATAGAAATCAGCAGAATAACACAAGTAGAGGATAGTACTACACATTAATGAAACAGCAGAATAACATAAGTAGACGATAGTACTACAAATTATAGAAATCAGCAGAATAACACAAGTAGAGGATAGTACTACACATTATAGAATTCAACAGAGTAACACAAGTAGAGGATAGTACTACACATTATAGAAATCAACAGAATAAAACAAGTAGAGGAAAGTACTACACATTATAGAAATCAGCAGAATAACACAAGTAGATGATAGTACTACACATTATAGAAATCAGCAGAGTGGCACAAGTAGAGGAAAGTACTACACATTATAGAAATCATTAGGATAACATAAGTAGAGGATAGTACTACACATTATACATGTAGAAACCAGCAGAGTGGCACAAGTAGAAGGTAGTACTACACATTATAAAAATCATTAGAATAACATAAGTAGAGGATAGTACTACAAATTATAGAAATCAGCAGATTGGCACAAGTAGAGGATAGTACTACATATTATAGAAATCAGCAGAGTAACACAAGTAGAGGATAGTACTACACATTATAGAAATCAGCAGAATATCATAAGTAGAGGATAGTACTACACATTATAGAAATCAGCAGAATAACACAAGTAGCGTATAGTACTACACATTATAGAAATCAACAGAGTAACACAAGTAGAGGATAGTACTACACATTATAGAAATCAACAGAATAACACAAGTAGAGGATAGTACTACACATTATAGAAATCAACAGAGTAACACAAGTAGAGGATAGTACTACACATAATAGAAATCAGAAGAATAACACTAGTAGGGGATAGTAATACACTTTATAGAAATCAGCAGAATAAAACAAGTAGAGGATAGTACTACACATTATAGAAATCAGCAGAATACCATAAGTAGAGGATAGTACTACAAATTATAGAAATCTGCGAATAACACAAGTAGAGGATAGTACTACACATTATAGACATCAACAGAGTAACACAAGTAGAGGATAGTACTACACATTAAAGAAA
This sequence comes from Limnoperna fortunei, assembly GCA_944474755.1. NCBI lineage: Eukaryota > Metazoa > Mollusca > Bivalvia > Mytilida > Modiolidae > Limnoperna > Limnoperna fortunei. Next base: position 26,107,302 of record OX104112.1, on the reverse strand, counting down.
TCAACAGAATAACACAAGTAGAGGATAGTACTACACATTATAGAAATCAACAGAATAACACAAGTAGAGGATAGTACTACACATTATAGAAATCAGCAGAGTAGCACAAGTAGAGGATAGTACTACACATTATAGAAATCAGCAGAATAACATAAGTAAAGGATAGTACTACAAATTACAGAAATCGCAGAGTGGCACAAGTAGAGGATAGTACTACACATTATATAAATCAGTAGAATAACACAAGTAGAGGATAGTACTACACATTATATAAATCAGTAGAATAACACAAGTAGAGGATAGTACTACACATTATAGAAATCAGCAGAGTGTCACAAGTAGAGGATAGTACTATACATTATAGAAATCAGCAGAATAACATAAGTAAAGGATAGTACTACAAATTACAGAAATCGCAGAGGGGCACAAGTAGAGGATAGTACTACACATTATATAAATCAGTAGAATAACACAAGTAGCGTATAGTACTACACATTATAGAAATCAAAAGAGTAACACAACTAGAGGATAGTACTACACATTATAGAAATCAACAGAATAACACAAGTAGAGGATAGTACTACACATTATAGAAATCAACAGAGTAACACAAGTAGAGGATAGTACTACACATTATAGAAATCAACAGAGTAACACAAGTAGAGGATAGTACTACACATTATAGAAATCAACAGAATAACACAAGTAGAGGATAGTACTACACATTATAGAAATCAACAGAGTAACACAAGTAAAGGATAGTACTACACATTATAGAAATCAGCAGAATAACACAAGTAGAGGATAGTACTACACATTATAGAAATCAACAGAGAAACACAAGTAGAGAATAGTACTACACATTATAGAAATCAACAGAATAACACAAGTAGAGGATAGTACTAAACATAATAGAAATCAGCAGAATAACACAAGTAGAGGATAGTACTACACATTATAGAAATCAGCAGAATTAAACAAGTAGAGGATAGAACTACACATTATAGAAATCAGCAGAATAACATAAGTAGAGGATATTACTACACATTATAGAAATCAGCAGAGTGGCACAAGTAGAGGATAGTACTACACATTATAGAAATCAGCAGAGTGGCACAAGTAGAGGATAGTACATGTACTACATATTATAGAAATCAGCAGAGAAACAGAAGTAGAGGATAGTACTACACATTATAGAAATCAGCAGAGTAACACATGTAGAGAATAGTAGTACAAGTTATAGAAATCAGCAGAATAACACAAGTAGAGAATAGTACTACACATTAATGAAACAGCAGAATAACATAAGTAGAGGATAGTACCACACATTATAGAAATCAGCAGAATAACACAACTAGAGGATAGTACTACACATTATAGAATTCAACAGAGTAACACAAGTAAATTTTAGTACTACACATTATAGAAATCAACAGAATAACACAAGTAGAGGAAAGTACTACACATTATAGAAATCAGCAGAATAACACAAGTAGATGATAGTACTACACATTATAGAAATCAGCAGAGTGGCACAAGTAGAGGATAGTACTTATAGAAATCATTAGGATAACATAAGTAGAGGATAGTACTACACATTATAGAAACCAGCAGAGTGGCACAAGTAGAGGATAGTACTACACATTATAAAAATCATTAGAATAACATAAGTAGAGGATAGTACTACACATTATAGAAATCAGCAGAATAACATAAGTAGAGGATAGTACTACACATTATAGAAATCAGCGGAATAACATAAGTGGATAGTACTACACATTAAAGAAATCAGCAAAGTGGCACAAGTAGAGGATAGTACTACATATTATAGAAATCAGCAGAGTGACACAAGTAGAGGATAGTACTACACATTATAGAAATCAGCAGAATATCATAAGTAGAGGATAGTACTACACATTAAAGAAATCAGCAAAGTGGCACAAGTAGAGGATAGTACTACACATAATAGAAATCGACAGAATAACACAAGTAGAGGATAGTACTACACTTTATAGAAATCAGCAGAATAAAACAAGTAGAGGATAGTACTACACATTATAGAAATCAGCAGAATAACATAAGTAGAGGATAGTACTACACATCATAGAAATCAGCAGAATAACACATGTAGAAGATAGTACTACACATTATAGAAATCATCAGAATAACACAAGTAGAGGATAGTACTACACATTATAGAAATCAGCAGAATAACACAAGTAGAGGATAGTGCTACACGTTATAGAAATCAGCAGAATAACACAAGTAGAGGATAGTACTACACATTATAGAAATCAGCAGAATAACATAAGTAGAGGATAGTACTACACATTATAGAAATCTGCGAATAACACAAGTAGAGGATAGTGCTACACGTTATAGAAATCATCAGAATAACACAAGTACAGGATAGTAGTACAAGTTATAGAAATCAGCAGAATAACACAAGTAGAGGATAGTACTACACATTATAGAAATCAGCAGAATAACATAAGTAGAGGATAGTACTACACATTATAGAAATCTGCGAATAACACAAGTAGAGGATAGTACTTCACATTATAGAAATCAACAGAGTAACACAAGTAGAGGATAGTACTACACATTATAGAAATCAGCAGAATAACACAAGTAGAGGATAGTACTACACATTATAGACATCAGCAGAATAACATAAGTAGAGGATAGTACTACACATCATAGAAATCAGCAGAGTGGTACAAGTAGAGGATAGTACTACACATTATAGAAATCAGAAGAGTGGCACAAGTAGAGGATAGTACATTTACTACATATTATAGAAATCAGCAGAGTAACACAAGTAGATGATAGTACTACACATTATAGAAATCAGCAGAGTAGCACAACTAGAAGATAGTACTACACATTATAGAAATCAGCAGAATAACACAAGTAGAGGATAGTACTACACGTTATAGAAATCATCAGAATAACACAAGTACAGGATAGTACTACACATTATAGAAATCATCAGAATAACATAAGTAGAGGATAGTACTACACATTATAGAAATCTGCGAATAACACAAGTAGAGGATAGTACTACACACATAGAAATTAACAGAGTTACACAAGTAGAGGATAGTACTACATATTATAGAAATCAACAGAATTACACAAGTAGAGGATAGTACTACACATTATAGAAATCATTAGGATAACATAAGTAGAGGATAGTACTACACATTATAGAAACCAGCAGACTGGCACAAGTAGAGGATAGTACTACACATTATAAAAATCATTAGAATAACATAAGTAGAGGATAGTACTACACATTATAGAAATCAGCAGAGTGGCACAAGTAGAGGATAGTACTACATATTATAGAAATCAGCAGAGTAACACAAGTAGAGAATAGTTCTACACATTATAGAAATCAGCAGAATATCATAAGTAGAGGATAGTACTACACATTATAGAAATCAGCAGAATAACACAAGTAGCGTATAGTACTACACATTATAGAAATCAACAGAGTAACACAAGTAGAGGATAGTACTACACATTATAGAAATCAACAGAATAACACAAGTAGAGGATAGTACTACACATTATAGAAATCAACAGAGTAACACAAGTAGAGGATAGTACTACACATAATAGAAATCAGCAGAATAACACAAGTAGGGGATAGTACTACACTTTATAGAAATAAGCAGAATAAAACAAGTAGATGATAGTACTACACATTATAGAAATCAGCAGAATACCATAAGTAGAGGATAGTACTACACATTATAGAAATCTGCGAATAACACAAGTAGAGGATAGTACTACACATTATAGAAATCAACAGAGTAACACAAGTAGAGGATAGTACTACACATTATAGAAATCAACAGAATAACACAAGTAGAGGATAGTACTACACATTATAGAAATCAACAGAATAACACAAGTAGAGGATAGTACTACACATTATATAAATCAGTAGAATTACACAAGTAGAGGATAGTACTACACATTATAGAAATCAGCAGAGTGTCACAAGTAGAGAATAGTACTACACATTATAGAAATAAGCAGAATAACATAAGTAAAGGATAGTACTACAAATTACAGAAATCGCAGAGTGGCACAAGTAGAGGATAGTACTACACATTATATAAATCAGTAGAATAACACAAGTAGCGTATAGTACTACACATTATAGAAATCAACAGAGTAACACAACTAGAGGATAGTACTACACATTATAGAAATCAACAGAATAACACAAGTAGAGGATAGTACTACACATTATAGAAATCAACAGAGTAACACAAGTAGAGGATAGTACTACACATTATAGAAATCAACAGAGTAACACAAGTAGAGGATAGTACTACACATTATAGAAATCAACAGAATAACACAAGTAGAGGATAATACTACACATTATAGAAATCAACAGAGTAACACAAGTAAAGGATAGTACTACACATTATAGAAATCAGCAGAATAACACAAGTAGAGGATAGTACTACACATTATAGAAATCAACAGAGAAACACAAGTAGAGAATAGTACTACACATTATAGAAATCAACAGAATAACACAAGTAGAGGATAGTACTACACATTATAGAAATCAACAGAGTAACACAAGTAGAGGATAGTACTAAACATAATAGAAATCAGCAGAATAACACAAGTAGAGGATAGTACTACACATTATAGAAATCAGCAGAATAAAACAAGTAGAGGATAGAACTACACATTATAGAAATCAGCAGAATAACATAAGTAGAGGATAGTACTACACATTATAGAAATCAGCAGAGTGGAACAAGTAGAGGATAGTACTACACATTATAGAAATCAGCAGAGTGGCACAAGTAGAGGATAGTACATGTACTACATATTATAGAAATCAGCAGAGAAACAGAAGTAGAGGGTAGTATTACACATTATAGAAATCAGCAGAGTAACACAAGTAGAGAATAGTAGTACAAGTTATAGAAATCAGCAGAATAACACAAGTAGAGGATAGTACTACACATTAATGAAACAGCAGAATAACATAAGTAGAGGATAGTACTACACATTATAGAAATCTGCGAATAACACAAGTAGAGGATAGTACTACACATTATAGAAATCAACAGAGTAACACAAGTAGAGGATAGTACTACACATTATAGAAATCAACAGAATAACACAAGTAGAGGATAGTACTACACATTATAGAAATCAACAGAATAACACAAGTAGAGGATAGTACTACACATCATAGAAATCAGCAGAATACCATAAGTAGAGGATAGTACTACACATTATAGAAATCTGCGAATAACACAAGTAGAGGATAGTACTACACATTATAGAAATCAACAGAGTAACACAAGTAGAGGATAGTACTACACATTATAGAAATCAACAGAATAACACAAGTAGAGGATAGTACTACACATTATAGAAATCAACAGAATAACACAAGTAGAGGATAGTACTACACATTATATAAATCAGTAGAATTACACAAGTAGAGGATAGTACTACACATTATAGAAATCAGCAGAGTGTCACAAGTAGAGGATAGTACTACACATTATAGAAATAAGCAGAATAACATAAGTAAAGGATAGTACTACAAATTACAGAAATCGCAGAGTGGCAGAAGTAGAGGATAGTACTACACATTATATAAATCAGTAGAATAACACAAGTAGCGTATAGTACTACACATTATAGAAATCAACAGAGTAACACAACTAGAGGATAGTACTACACATTATAGAAATCAACAGAATAACACAAGTAGAGGATAGTACTACACATTATAGAAATCAACAGAGTAACACAAGTAGAGGATAGTACTACACATTATAGAAATCAACAGAGTAACACAAGTAGAGGATAGTACTACGCATTATAGAAATCAACAGAATAACACAAGTAGATAATAGTACTACACATTATAGAAATCAACAGAGTAACACAAGTAAAGGATAGTACTACACGTTATAGAAATCAGCAGAATAACACAAGTAGAGGATAGTACTACACATTATAGAAATCAACAGAGAAACACAAGTAGAGAATAGTACTACACATTATAGAAATCAACAGAATAACACAAGTAGAGGATAGTACTACACATTATAGAAATCAACAGAGTAACACAAGTAGAGGATAGTACTAAACATAATAGAAATCAGCAGAATAACACAAGTAGGGGATAGTACTACACATTATAGAAATCAGCAGAATAAAACAAGTAGAGGATAGAACTACACATTATAGAAATCAGCAGAATAACATAAGTAGAGGATAGTACTACACATTATAGAAATCAGCAGAGTGGAACAAGTAGAGGATAGTACTACACATTATAGAAATCAGCAGAGTGGCACAAGTAGAGGATAGTACATGTACTACATATTATAGAAATCAGCAGAGAAACAGAAGTAGAGGGTAGTATTACACATTATAGAAATCAGCAGAGTAACACAAGTAGAGAATAGTAGTACAAGTTATAGAAATCAGCAGAATAACACAAGTAGAGGATAGTACTACACATTAATGAAACAGCAGAATAACATAAGTAGAGGATAGTACTACAAATTATAGAAATCAGCAGAATAACACAAGTAGAGGATAGTACTACACATTATAGAATTCAACAGGGTAACACAAGTAAATTATAGTACTACACATTATAGAAATCAACAGAATAACACAAGTAGAGTAAAGTACTACACATTATAGAAATCAGCAGAATAACACAAGTAGATGATAGTACTACACATTATAGAAATCAGCAGAGTGGCACAAGTAGCGGATAGTACTTATAGAAATCATTAGGATAACATAAGTAGTGGATAGTACTACACATTATAGAAACCAACAGAGTGGCACAAGTAGAGGATAGTACTACACATTATAAAAAATCATTAGAATAAGATAAGTAGAGGATAGTACTACACATTATAGAAATCAGCAGAATAACATAAGTAGAGGATAGTACTACACATTATAGAAATCAGCAGAATAACATAAGTAGTGGATAGTACTACACATTAAAGAAATCAGCAAAGTGGCACAAGTAGAGGATAGTACTACATATTATAGAAATCAGCAGAGTAACACAAGTACAGGATAGTACTACACGTTATAGAAATCAGCAGAATATCATAAGTAGAGGATAGTACTACACATTATAGAAATCAGCAGAATAACACAAGTAGCGTATAGTACTACACATTATAGAAATCAACAGAGTAACACAAGTAGAGGATAGTACTACATATTATAGAAATCAACAGAATAACACAAGTAGAGGATAGTACTACACATTATAGAAATCAACAGAGTAACACAAGTAGAGGATAGTACTACACATAATAGAAATCAACAGAATAACACAAGTAGAGGATAGTACTACACTTTATAGAAATCAGCAGAATAAAACAAGTAGAGGATAGTACTACACATTATAGAAATCAGCAGAATAAGATAAGTAGAGGATAGTACTACACATCATAGAAATCAGCAGAATAACACATGTAGAGGATAGTACTACACATTATAGAAATCAGCAGAATAACACAAGTAGAGGATAGTACTACACATTATAGAAATCAGCAGAGTGGCACAATTAGAGGATAGTATTAAACATTATAGAAATCAGCAGAGTGGCACAAGTAGAGGATAGTACATGTACTACATATTATAGAAATCAGCAGAGAAACACAAGTAGAAGATAGTACTACACATCATAGAAATCATCAGAATAACACAAGTAGAGGATAGTACTACACATTATAGAAATCAGCAGAATAACACAAGTAGAGGATAGTGCTACACGTTATAGAAATCATCAGAATAACACAAGTACAGGATAGTAGTACAAGTTATAGAAATCAGCAGAATAACACAAGTAGAGGATAGTACTACACATTATAGAAATCAGCAGAATAACACAAGTAGAGGATAGTACTACACATTATAGAAATCTGCGAATAACACAAGTAGAGGATAGTACTACACATTATAGAAATCAACAGAGTAACACAAGTAGAGGATAGTACTACACATTATAGAAATCAGCAGAATAACACAAGTAGAGGATAGTACTACACATTATAGAAATCAGCAGAATAACATAAGTAGAGGATAGTACTACACATTATAGAAATCTGCAGAGTGGTACAAGTAGAGGATAGTACTACACATTATAGAAATCAGAAGAGTGGCATAAGTAGAGCATAGTACATTTACTACATATTATAGAAATCAGCATAGTAACACAAGTAGATGATAGTACTACACATTATAGAAATCAGCAGAATAACACAAGTAGAGGATAGTACTACACATTATAGAAATCAGCAGAGTAGCACAACTAGAGGATAGTACTACACATTATAGAAATCAGCAGAATAACACAAGTACAGGATAGTAGTACAAGTTTTAGAAATCAGCAGAATAACACAAGTAGAGGATAGTACTACACATTACAGAAATCAGCAGAATAATACAAGTAGAGGATAGTACTACACATTATAGAAATCAGCAGAATAATACAAGTAGAGGACAGTACTACACATTATAGAAATCAGCAGAATAACACAAGTAGAGGATAATACTACACGTTATAGATATCATCAGAATAACACAAGTACAGGATAGTACTACACATTATAGAAATCAGCAGAATAACATAAGTAGAGGATAGTACTACACATTATAGAAATCTGCGAATAACACAAGTAGAGGATAGTACTACACATATTATAGAAATCAACAGAGTAACACAAGTAGAGGATAGTACTACATATTATAGAAATCAACAGAATAACACAAGTAGAGGATAGTACTACACATTATAGAAATCAGCAGAATAACACATGTAGAGGATAGTACTACACATAATAGAAATCAGAAGAATAACACAAGTAGAGGATAGTACTACACGTTATAGAAATCATCAGAATAACACAAGTACAGGATAGTAGTACAAGTCATAGAAATCAGCAGAATAACACAAGTAGAGGATAGTACTACACATTACAGAAATTAGCAGAATAACATAAGTAGAGGATAGTACTACACATTATAGAAATCTGCGAATAACACAAGTAGAGGATAGTACTACACATTATAGAAATCAGCAGAATAACACAAGTAGAGGATAGTACTACATATTATAGAAATCAGCAGAATAACATAAGTAGAGGATAGTACTACACATTATAGAAATCAGCAGAGTGGCACAAGTAGAGGATAGTACTTCACATTATAGAAATCAGAAGAGTGGCACAAGTAGAGGATAGTACATTTACTACATATTATAGAAATCAGCAGAGTAACACAAGTAGATGATAGTACTACACATTATAGAAATCAGCAGAATAACACAAGTAGAGGATAGTACTACACATTATAGAAATCAGCAGAGTAGCACAAGTAGAGGATAGTACTACACATTTTAGAAATCAGCAGAATAACACAAGTAGAGGATAGTACTACATATTATAGAAATCAGCAGAATAACATAAGTAGAGGATAGTACTACATATTATAGAAATCAGCAGAATAACATAAGTAGAGGATAGTACTACACATTATAGAAATCAGCAGAGTGGCACAAGTAGAGGATAGTACTACACATTATAGAAATCAGAAGAGTGGCACAAGTAGAGGATAGTACATTTACTACATATTATAGAAATCAGCAGAGTAACACAAGTAGATGATAGTACTACACATTATAGAAATCAGCAGAATAACACAAGTAGAGGATAGTACTACACATTATAGAAATCAGCAGAATAACACAAGTAGAGGATAGTACTACACGTTATAGAAATCAGCAGAATAACACAAGTACAGGATAGTAGTACAAGTTAAAGAAATTAGCAGAATAACACAAGTAGAGGATAGTAGTACACATTATAGAAATCAGCAGAGTGGCGTACGTAGAGCATAGTACTACACATTATAGAAACCAGCAAAGTAGTTCGGCAGAATAACACAAGTGCTTAGAAGAAAAAAGAATCACAAAATACGTGACGCTCGCATTCACGTGTAGGCTGTCGTCTTATTCATATTAAAAACAAAATACAAAAGTAAAAAAAAACAAACAAACATTTATAACTGGGAGACAGGGATGTCCCGCTTGGAGCATATTGATAAACACCACCACCCCCACTTTTACTCAAGAATTTAGTACATTGCGTCAGTGAGTAAATGGCATCGTGCTGTTACTTTGTATCAAGATTTATTCAGATGCTAAGTCATCTTAATAACAATAAACTTTCACGCAAAGGTAAACCTGATGTTAGACAGACAGACGAGCGTTGTAACAGATAAGTGAACTGACCGAAAGTTTTTATGTCCTACAACTTTTGTTGGCGGGACATAAAAAATATTAACGATTTCGAAATCCCAAAATATCTCACACGAGATTCGCCGAGAACGAGGAGGGGCATGGTAAGAAATATTTAAGGATATATTAGATACACTGTAAAAATGGCGTTTAGACTTGGAACGCCAATAGAACATGTTTAAGTCTAAACGTGTTTAGGATTATGTTCTATCCCTAAACGTTTAAGTCTAAACATATTTAGGATTTTAGACATGTTTAGAGTTAGAACATCTAAGTTTGGTACATGTTTAGAGTTAGAACTCATAATTTTCATTTTTCATTAAACATGTTTAAGTTTGATGTTCCTCCTAAATATGTTTAGGTTTAGAACATAATGAATTACACACATATTCTGTCTTGTAAATTATAGGTAAACATTCTTTGATTAACTTTACTCATGTGTGTATATAAGTCTTTAATTGTTACTATATGCAAAATAGATATCTACGTTTGAAATATCTCATTCCAGAATAGATGGGTTGGGTCCCGGTAGTGACCCCCCCCCCCCAATTCCCTCTCTGTTTCACAACGTTACGTGCCCATTTCCTTTTAAACCCGCTACTGGCGATATGTCAAGTTTTGTCCATATTAAGTATCCAAGAACCTCAATCTAATTAAAATTAACCCACAATAACAATAACAAAAGGGGGGAGCAAGTCAGTAAAGATTTAATTTTAATTAGATTGCCTATATTAGTCCCAGTCGTATCAACCAGAACACGCCAAAAACATTTTATCCTGTATAAAAAATTAAAATTGCACGATCCAGAAAAAGTGTCGAGTTATCTCCCCGATAGATGGCGCAATAGTTTTCTTTGTTTGAAAGTAGACGCCAAAATGGACGGTGTGACTTTTTACCACACGACACCACAGGTTACCACAGGCTACCACATGCACCATCAAAATACCACAATATACACTTTCTTTACAGTTTTAAAGGTTTTTTACTTTATTTTGATGTAGAAATAATGTCTTTAGTGCTTTTTAACATCTTTTTTAATAGCAGAATAAACATTAAGTCCGTTTCGAATATCATTGATAATGAGTCATTTATGATCATGAAAAGACAACATGAGGAACTTAAAAAACAGCATGATATGTTTTATTATTTCTATCATTAATTTATTTGTTATTATAAAATGAATTATTTGTTTTATGCATTTTTATCACATGTAATTATGCGGGACGTACACCAGTATGCAGTTTTGTAAGTTCCTGTGGTTGTTTTTTCATGATCATAAGTGGCTCATTATCAATGTACACAAAACAGACTTCAATGTTGATTCTGCTACTTAGAATAATGTTACAAAACGCATGAAAGACATTATTTCTACATAAAATAAAGTAAAAAACCTATAAAACTCTAAAGAAAGTGGATATTGTGGTATTTTGATGGTGCATGTGGTAGCCTGTGGTAACCTGTGGTGTCGTGTGGTAAAAAGTCACACCCCAAAATGGACGCTGTTGAAAGACAAAATCCGTGATGAAACTTCAGCGCCGGAAATAATCCAGCTTTGTGCAGAGAATTCCTTCTGTACTTCACCGATTACTGCCTTAGAAGGTTTGTATTATCAAATAAATGCTGTCAGAATCTGAATGTCATTGACAAACTTAACTATAACATCATGTGCCCCGGCTATTTATCGGCTTGCATTACACGAAATGAAAGTATAATACAACATAACACAACAATAAAGCAATATGTATGTATGAAAAGAACATGCACCGTATTTAAAAATTCACTGCACACAACAACCGCATGAGCATGGTTGATCGTCCAGCAAGCAATATTTCAGCTATATTCAGCATCGGTAGATGTTTTGTGTGCATAACTTGCCATAAGCCAATAATGCTGCCATAGCTGTAAAATTTTACAATTCTGCATGATTTTGCTACTTTTACACACACAAGTGCATTTGAAGAAAACATGTTAAAATGTATGTCGTGTTTTATTAGATAATGAGTGTAGCTTCCTTCTACAGTACTAGTACATTCATGACATTGATAGAACTGATTTTATCTATATTACATTTTAATTTTGTTTTTTGAACCTATTCTTTTTACTGGCTTTTTTTAAAAATATAAATTTACATTTCTTGCATAGTAAAACAAGATATGGGATGATTATTGAAACGTTGAATAATGAATGAAAACAAGTTTTTAGTGTTTAAATTGTATTTATTTTAGATTTCATATATTTTTACAGGCTGAGGACAAAGAATTCATCAGCATGAAGAGATTTTGAGACTGTTGAAGCAAGAAATGAAGACAAGAAAAAAGATTTTCCATTAATTTAATACAGAAGTGCAAGTAAGAATGGTTCTTTTTTGTTTTTATTTGTAACAATATTTCCTCTCATTAGTCTCCCTCCTTATGTTAAATTCTTTTTCGATAGGATCCGTATATGACCAAATTTATATTTTTTTTCTCAGTTTGGAAAAAAGTGTTTGTCTGTCTATTTGTCAGTCAGTCTGTACACACAGTGATGTCCTAATACTTAAAATACCTATCAATTGGTTAGATTCAGTTGATTCTTGGTAAATTACTGCAATACAAGGTACATGCCTTAAAAATGGAGTAAAAATGTTTGTATTCTTTTTTTCTGTAAATATCATTAATATTTTGCTCAAGGATAAAAACAAAGTTGCTGATAAAAGTTTGCTTGCTTGTTGTTGTTAGTTTTTTTATGTATCTGGCTTATATATTTTAAATATTATTCTTTTTTAGGCAACTAACCGAAGCACTGTGAAGACGACAACATCTTGTCTTGCGATTGTAAGAAACAAACACAAAAATTAACACCATGTATGTGTATTGAATCGATATAAAAAACATAAAAAAGGCATAGAAGTTCTTATACGTTTGTTCTTTCTGGATCTCTCTTGTTCTAAGTGCTGCCAACTATTAGGGTTCTACAAATCGCACTACTGAAAGACTGTTCACATTTCCATAGAGTTGCTAACTTGATAAAGTTTAAAACAAAAGAACAAGTATCAGACAATAGTGAGGAGGACAACAATGGTGCTGAACTTCAGTAATGTACAACATACAAGTTTTGACTTTAAATTGGGTCAATATTTTTCGTATAGACCATATTTAAATGCTACAGTTATTATACATGTATTATTAATTGCAAGTTTTTATCTGTTTATATATTGTAAAGAAATTTAGTTAAATGTTTCTTTTGATACTATAGTTTTGATGGTTTGTTGTCTTATGAACCAAAATTTCACATTTCATTTCAAAATCAGCTAAAAATATGAAAACTGTTGATTTAAAATATATATTAATTCTATAAACAAATACCGGGGTACAACAAAATGAACTTTTTGAAATTTAAAACACTCCCATTATTTTAAACCTACCGAAGATAACAACTTTCAAACTGGAAATAGATGTAAATGAATTCTGAATGGCTGTTAAAAATTTGCGAAAGGAGAATTTCTTATTATTTAAAGACATTTTAAAATAACTGCAATATCACTTTTCTATCAGCCGTTTTTAAAGAATTAACCTCTCAAAATATGTCGTGATTGGGTTTACACAAATCAAATTTCTGAAAAAAAAATTCAATTAATAATATTATTTATTACCAAATGAATATATTTTATTACTGTATGGTTGATACTTGCTGTAAGTATGAAATTTTTGATTTGATGTGTGTATCTCACTTTTTATATTGTAATGGGTGTTAATGAGTTGTGTTTTACCCATTTAAAGTTTGTGCAAGGATTTGTTAACTGTACAAATATTTTTTCACCTTTATTGTTATATTGCCATGTTCATTGTAAAGAGCTTGCCTGGTAAAAAGCAACTCCTGTCTTGGTTTTGTTATTGGGCACCACCTTGGAATTTATTTAATTATTGGTAATCTCACAATGGATCGAATTTTTTTTTTTTGATCCCATGGCCATACTGGAATAGCCTTTAATGTGTAAATAAGTGTGTATATGGTAGAGGTTAACATTTCATGATTCTGTTGAATTAGATTTAAATTAGACAGTTTTACTTTCTTGTCGATATGTTCACCAACAAAGTCTGGATTTTCAATTTTTATAATATGTCTTGAAAGTATTGTTTAATTATACAGTTAAACTTGTCATTTAAGGGAATATGCATGAATAAGACATTGTAACCCATGTTTGATTCTTAAAAATTCTGTATGATGGCATATATACATGGTGTTTTTGATACATTCTTTTATAGAATAAATTCTTATAAAATCTTTTGTTTAATTTTAATACAATGTAGATTAGTTCTATTGATCATGTCTATTGCAGAAATTTACATGCTTGAAAACAACTGTAGTAACTTATACATGTGCACTTAAAAATAAAATATTAGACTCAATTTAATGTTTGTGTTGCATTTTTGACATTTTAGCCAGTATGTTTTGAGCTGTATGAAGAATAATCGTAAATTCTCCAAATATTAAATGAGAATCCTCAAACAATTTGCTGAACAGTCTGTAAATTAAAAACTAATTTGACATAGAAGCAGGGAATGACTATACAGGAAGAAAAACCCAGGAATTGCAAGTAGAACATGTTTAGGGTTAAACATGTTCTCAATCTAAACACCAGTTAAGACCTAAACATGTTTAGGGTTAAACATGTTCTAACCCTAAACATCAATGCAAACCTAAACATGTTTAGGGTTAAACATGTGCTCAAGTGAGAACAGAAAAGGCGTTTAGGTTTATGTTTAGACTCTAAACACATTTTTACAGTGTATGACTTGTTGATTTGCCTGATATTGAACTTTGATGAAAGGTAAAAATGAGACACTAATAAAAAACCGACAAGTCCAGAAAATTTAAATCATGATTTTTATACTAAAAACAAAATTTATGTTATCAATAAAAATATCTAAATGATTTTGAAAATGCAATAAAAAAGGATGAAAAATAAAACTCTTTATAAATAAAGAAAGTCACACAAAATATGACATAAGATATGGATTTTTTAATTTAACATTTAGAAATGCACGTTATATTTACTAGATACTTACTAAATGAGAAAATTAAATGTCTCTGAACATACTAAGGATCGTATACGAAGTCTTTAAAGATAACGCACATTTAAAGATTTAGAAAAAATGTACATGTATATATAATAATACAACTCAGTTACATTAGAATAAATGTCAAAGACACTTTATTTAGTTAAGAACAAATAATTACAAGAGTTGATTATTTTCATAATTGTTTCTGAAAATATTATTTATTTATTATAAGAATGCTAATGAATAGGAATGTTAATTTGACGTTTGGAATACATGCAACCCTGCAAATCTCTTGAAACAATTAAATTAATGTCCAAATAATTTACTTGAAATTGTAGTTTCTTTGATCTTCAGACGATGACCGACGGATAGACACGAACGATCAATCCCGATTTTACCACCTCGACCCTACTTAAAAACAGAACCACGGGACAATATGTCATGTCGAAAAGGTCAATA
The DNA here is from genome assembly GCA_944474755.1 of Limnoperna fortunei. NCBI lineage: Eukaryota > Metazoa > Mollusca > Bivalvia > Mytilida > Modiolidae > Limnoperna > Limnoperna fortunei. The sequence goes on along the minus strand of OX104112.1, from coordinate 26,091,465 downwards.
GACATTAAATGTACTGAAATTTTAACCCCTGTCTATAATAACGACACGTGCATAACTGTACTTGCATGCGCTTGGGCGGTATGAGCGATTTATCATTCTATAAAATAATGAAATATTCCATACAAACCGGCACTTCTAGAATATAGATTGATCCGTTAGTCGTTCTGTCTTGATAATTAAAAAATTCATCTATTATAAGTCTATTAAAATTTTACATTAAATTTGACTGATATACACAAATGTATCTAGTCTAAAATGCTTACCACTTTCCTTGAAAATATGTTAAAATCGTTGCACTGAATTAAAATTTACATAGATATTTTCAATTTATATGTTTGAATTAATAAAAAGCAAATCTGACGATCAATAATCCTATCTCTTTACTGAACATTAGATACACTATTGTCTTTGAATTTATACCGAAACAAAGTTTGTATAGAATTTAACATTTAAATTTCAATGTGTGTATAGAACCATAATTGTATTATTGAAATATATATTATGTGTGTATTCAAACTTTAATTGTCAAATGCTTCAAAGAGAAGATTTAAGGGTTTTACTTGTTAACGTGTGTGATTTTTTCAAAATAAGACAAATTATGTCCGATAATTGAAAACAACTGAAACGTAACCAAGAATGACGTGTTAGATTGCTAGTATCATTTACGAATTTTAAACATTACGACCTCTTGTCTTTAATAGAAATCTGAATACGACTTAAATGCAATATTAAATAAACTTGTAAGTGTTGTTTTGTATCTGTATAAAATATTTAACAGTTTACATGTATTGGTTCCCTACTCCCCTCAATCCTCTAATGTACTCCAGTCATGCGAATTTAAGCTTGGTTACAAACATGGCGTCCATTGACTGCACGTCTTTTGAATACTTAGAAAGCGGCTAATAATTGATGTATAGCTTATTGCATCGATTTATACCACAACACCACACAGTCGACGAGGACTGACCTCCAATCAATATTTCGTATAAAATGTCTGCATATCAATAATCAATGAAGGCTAGTAACTTAAGTTTGCGTATCAAACATACCCTTTTGAGACACAAAAGGAAATATGGAAATAAACAAGAATTAAAATTTGTGTGAAACCATATGTTTATCGAACACCTGCAGTAGACAGAACAGAATAACAGACTAATATACATTATAGTTACACACTTTAAAATGTATAAACAACAGAATGACTGTAATCGTGGCCATAGCCGGATACAAATGCCTCGTGTGTTTAAGGACAAGTATTACATTAAAAAACAAGTATTAGCTTTCATAAAAAGCTAGCCATCTCTAAGCTTTATTTTTTTTTGTAGACAAAAATACGTACTGTTTTAATGTTAAATGGCAATTTGGATTGTGATTATTTACATCACTTCATTATAAGTACACAGATAACCAAATCAGACAACGCAAAATATAGGTCAGAGGCAGCAATTGAAGCATGCACTGTACTAAGCATCTCTTGATGCATCATACAGATCAGAGGCAGTATCCAACAATCCATTGGGGTTAGTTCCTAGGTGCATCATCTTCACCAATATAGTTGATGTAGGCCTGGTCTGTAAATGGGAATAGGGTTTAACATTTCCGTGATTTTATTATAAACATACACAAATCAATGTCACTTTCTTCATAAAACAGTTTGAGTCCCATTATCAAGCATATTTTCTCCCTTTTTTCGTCGTGTCCGATTCGTGATCGATCGGCTTTTCTCGAGTGGCTACGAACGGCGGTCGGCCTATTATGATTGCTACCACCCCGTAATCATTCGGGTTTTTTTATCCCTACCTCAGCTATGCTTTTTTTGGCCAATCGGTAGCTATCTTCCGATTTAGCAGCCAATCAAGACACAGCATTGTTTATCTGTTATCCTTGTTACCGCAGTTTCGCTTTTGATTATTTATCCCGTCGGAATAAAATTTGTGTTTCCAAAATTATATGACTCACACATTTTCCACATCAATAATTGATATTGTAGGTTTATTATTATTTGCATCATTTAATAAAACAAAGTTGTAAATTGTAACTGCTCATGTCAATTTCAGTATCCATAATTAAAGTAATTATTTATTGTATATTCAGCAAAAGCCTTGTACATGTATTTTTACACATTACGCTTAGTCTTCCTGTGGAAATGATTATTCTTGCGTTCCAATATTTACCTCATGCTGTGTTCCATCAAACAGAAGAAAAATGGTGCAATTAACACCTTTTGTTAATCTGCTTAAACTTTAATTGACAACCATTCTGTCAATCCGTTTAACTCTTAATAAGCCAAATTAAACGTGTACACCAAATTGTTAAATTCGCTCTGGTTGGATTGATAGGATGTTTACTTTACGTCCAGTGATCGGTATTTCAGCTGTATTCAAGACATGAACAAGTTCACACACATATAATCGACGGAAATAGAGGGTGGTATGGGACTCATGGAACACAATTTAGACTGACACTGGAAAAGTATGGAGTTTTGTATAGAGGCTGAGAATTTAGACTTTTGTAGAGGCTACAAGGAACTACTCTTACGAAATATACCAAAGGGGTCTTTATCGTGCAAGGAGTGTGGTACCCATCAAACTCGTTACCCACTACGGCCCATAGCCAGGCTTTAAATTACGTATTATGACATGAAAACCCCATCGATAGGTTGCTGTTATCCGCCACCCGTGGCGCTTTCTTCAAATTTCGGACTGACATAAAAAACTTCATAATATTAGTGTGATGTTTGGTTTTTTGTATATTAAGCTTTTCAAATATTTTCATGATAGTGTACTATATATGTATTGCGGTGGTGGACACATCAAAATTCAGTTTTTTGCAGAAAAAAAACAAACTTTATAAATATTCCCGACATGTAAGCCGTTTAAAGTTTTCCCCCAAAGTTTGTAGAAAAGAATCTATTCTAAAACATTATTCAATGTTAAACTAAGAAAAAGCGGCCATGATCATTCTGAAAGCACTCGACGCAATAATAACGATAAGAAAACCATTCCCACAAACCAAATTACAAATATAGTATTTATCTCTGGACAATATATTTTCGTATGTAAATAAGTGGAAAGATCATTCTTTAATACATTTATAAATACATAAGAAATAATAACAAGAACTGAACATTGATTAGAAACCAAATTAAATTGTTAGCAAACCGTTGCCCCATAGATATATCAATATGATTCCCAATACGACTGATAATCTAATATCTCCAGTAACATATGAATTTAACAGTATAACTATACTCCACACAAGTGGGAACCAGTTCTGTCTCATGAAATATATACAACTGTCCACAAAATTATCGGTTCTTTGTCATCATTGGCCTCTCTAGATAAAATATACAAACCAAATATATACACAAGTAATCATAATTTGACTATAGTAAATAAATATGTATTGTTAGGCATTCTAATATGACGTGCCTACAACGCTTTGAGTTCACACCAGAATATCAACGTCATAAAGGATTAATACACTTTATGGGGACGTCACCGTAATTAATACACATGTCTTAATGACGTCATAATCAATTTATTGTCGTAGATGTCCGACAAGTCCTGCAACTCATAGGTTATGTTGTTGATAAAAGTTAATTTATATGTTTTATGTTCTATTACAATCGAAATAATTCATTCATTGGGGACAAGTATTAATACTGATTTTATCACTGGTTGGCCCTTTACGCCACACTATACAATATTATGATATGGTTATAATTCGGAAAGACTGAACGCTGAGAGTAGTGTGTGGGGTGTATGGAGAGTGACACGCTTCTTACACAATATAGGCCCAATTGTAGGTTTCGAAGTAGAGAAGGCTTATGTTATACTGTATTTTGGCATGATCTCAGAGTTCTCACCATTTTTATAGAGCTACCTCCCTTTTTCCACTTTTTTTCGTTTGTGCCATCCGGAATGAATACTTCGTTACGATTTTTGTTTTGTATATAGTTTTTGAGGAGAGGGTTTTTGAGAAAGGAAATAAAAATGGCGTTTTGAAAACGTGTTCCCTTATCTTTTGCAAAAATACGGTGCTTTCATGGTGGAGAACCTAAATGAACGACAGAAATATTCAACATCAGATTGAAAGACATCGTCTGGATCCCCTTCTTCAGCCAAAAAGGAAACCCATTCTTTTGTCAGACAGTAAAGGGCTGCGACTGAAAAAAGAGGTACGTGTCAACCCTGAAACTTTCATAGAGTTTAGATGTGAAAGTGGCGCAGATGCAGAAAATAGACTACAATATTTAAAAGACAATTTAGCATCAGACATTGATAAATTCGGTAACATCTGTCTTTTTGTGTGGGTGGGCACATGTGACCTTACAGAGAAAGTTGACAGTTACATTTATTTGAAATCAACTGTTTCAAAACTTTGTCGGATTCTTAGAGATATTTACCATTTTTGCAGAGACAATTTTGACTCGAATAAAATCAAATTGGTCTTTTTACATTTCTATTTATGAATGGAACAATAACAAAGGCTATGGTCCAGGTGTTAATAGATTAAGACATGATGATATAAAACAACATCAACAAATCGTGGATGTAAACCGGTTTTTTGATGACATAAACAGACTATTGCTGGCAACTTCGCCGAAATTTTCGGAAGATTTGCGTCAAAGCAGACTACGAGACACTCCAGGCCGTTCATTTACTATGTACAGTTACCGATTTGGTTGTTACACTGATGGGATTCACCCGAATGCACTCTTGGCTACGTTTTGGCTTATAAAACTGACCCGCCTTGTACACGAATATTGTTATTGAAGATATGTAAATTGTAATTTGTATGACTGTTATGCCATTTATCGTGATTTAAGATTTTCTGGTTTTATTTTGAAAAAAAAATATTTCCACTGAAAAACAGGTGTTCCATCTTTACTCTGCCAAATACGGTTTTCTACAGAAATAATACAGGTTATTAGATCTTCATTTTGGAAAATACTGGGTTTTCCACTGACTTAATACGGATTTTCATATATACCATGTGCATAAAATTTTAATTACATTTTTGGAAAGACCTGTCTTTCCACATGAGTTCGTACAGTTCCGTCGATAATTGGGACCAAGATCAAATTTTAGATGACGACTTTATTAATAGCAATTTATTCTCAGAGTCCAACAAATTCATCGAAGACCTGAACGCTGATTTATCTGAAGAACCCCCGATTTTGTCTTATCACGGTCCATCCCTGAAAAAGCATAAAGTACGAGATTTGCGACCTATTCCGTTCTCTTTAACCATCAAACAAGATTTAACTTTTCAGCTATTGAAAAACTTGGTTCTTGTAGAAAATTTTCGGGATATCCAACTGAAAACGGACATAAATTTGTACGAGAATTCGAATCTTTTGATACATTACATGACCTTGACTACGATGAAGGCAAGAGGCAGAACTTTTTAAAACCTACGTCTACTGCCAACTCAAAATATTGAAGATTACTTTGGGCTTGTTGTCGAGAAGGGCAGATTACTCCGTAAACCCGAATATGAAATAATGGTCAAGTTTATTCAAGGTCTCCCCGATCAACTAGCTTTGTTAGGGCCAGCAATCCAAAAGATTCAAATCAAGCTTTACAATTTGCAAAAGCGGGCGAGGCCTATAAGTACAGAAATCAGGATAAACCGATTGCCGCTGCCAAAATAGTTTCGAATTCGTCAGATAGTAACGCTTATGTGGTAGATGAGCTGAAGAAACAAGTTGCCGATCTGACAAAAGCAGTGTCCAAATTAAACGTAAAGAAATCTGATGAAAATACAGTACATGAGCGTAATACTAGAGCCCCGACTCGTTCCTTCGAACACGTTAAATGTTATTCGTGTGGTCAATTCGGTCATACAAAGCGCTTTTGTAAAAGCCAAAGTGATGTAAAGTGTCAGTTATGCGATAAACTAGGACATATAGCGAGTAATTGCAGTTTGTTTCGACAAAACGTAGAATCTGAAATCTTCTGTCAAATTTGTGGAAACAAAGGTCATGGTGCGAAAACATGTGTACAGGGAAACGTAGTCAACCCGCGGGACAAGGAGCACAACCCCACGGGGAATTTATGAGTGACAACTCTGTAAGTGTCGAAAGTGATACTGACACTGAAAATTGCAGTTATAATTCAGAATTTAACACATGTGTTGATGATCTTGACATGGAAAATGCTGAGCCGGGATCGTTATTTTTGTATTTCCCAGTACGTTTTCATAATGTTCGCGTGGCCGCTCTTTCAGACTCGGGTGCTGTTATAAATCTTATGTCAAGTAATATGTTTAATTCCATTCCAAAAAAGCTAAATCTGAGCTGAACCAGTATGACCGCTCTTAACTAAATTTAGCAAATAATCAGAAAATTAACATTTTGGGCTCCGCGACTCTTAAAATAACTACAAGACACAACAAAAGCAAGATACTTGTTTATGTTCTGGAAAATACGTCAACGCCGCGTATTTTAGGAACTCGATATTTAGTCGTAAATAAACTGTTTTTAGATTTTGCTTCATTAACTATTGGTACAACAGAGGCAAATGTGAAGTGCATAGAGCGCGTGACGATTCCGGCTAATACGGAAGTGATAATTAGCGGACAGCTGCCAGACAATATTTTACAAGGATTAAGTGGAATTTGTCGTAATTCCAAATACATTTACTCGCAAGGGCTACTACTATCAAAATCATTGGTTACTGTTTCGTGTACAAACAAAGTTCCGGTTAAAATTTTAAACCCAGGAAATATACCGGTCGTTATTAAGAAAGGAAAGAGTTTAGCTCATTTCAGTAGAATAACACCTGACGATCGCATATTTAAAGTTACCGATCAGTCAAACTCAGTTACATGTAATTTCGTATGTAAATTGTCCGAGGAGCCCGAGGCACAGCCCCAGTGCAAATTTGAAGACAATGACTTTTTGAGTAATTTTAAGTTTAACCCATCCTTGGATTCAAATCAGCAAAGAACATTAGAGCAGTTTCTGATTAATAATAAGAAAATATTTGTTACAAAAGATAACCCTGAATTGTGTCACACTGATGTATTTAAGCATCATATTGTACTTATAATAAGCCTGACTTTCAAGCAAAGCACCAACGACCATACCGATTACCGCCAAACAAGCACGATGTACTGAGACATCATTTCGACGAACTCTTACGCCAGGGCATTATTAAACCACTTGAACCCGAAGAGGACGCACCGATATCTAGTCCTATTGTTTTAGTACAAAAACGCACGCGCATGCCAAACTCAAGTTTGACCGACTGCGAGAAGAGCTTATCTGAATATCGTTTTTGTGTGGATATTTAAATTCGCAGACAAAACAGTTTAGCTACACGATACCCGATTTACAAGAACTGACAGAGTCTTTCACGCAGAGAATACCGAACTATATTACGTCCATTGATATGTCTTCTGGATTCTTTCAGATGGATATTGATTCTGACAGTACGAAATTTACTGCGTTCAATACATGTTTTGGCTCTTTTAAATTTTGACGTCTACCGATGGGATTGTCGTCGTCCCCTTCATCGTTTCAGCTTTTGATGGACAAAGTCCTCAGAGGGCTAACTTTCCAGTCGTGCCTTTGTTACCTGGACGATATACTAATATTTTCCGAAACATTCGAGGAACATATCGCTGACCTCCAGGATGTCTTTGAACGTCTGCAATCTGCAGGACTCAAGTTGAGCCCGGTTAAATGTTTGTTTGCCGAACAATGATGTGTCTATCTCGGGCATCATATTTCACGGAACGGGATCAAGCCACCGCCCGACCGCGTTCAAGCAATTCAGGAGTACCCAACACCGACAAGTGTTCAACAATTGCGTTGTGTTTTAGGTTTGTTTAACTGGTTCCGTAAATTCATACCAAACTTTAGCGCGGAAGCGGAACCATTGTATCAACTTCTGAAGAAAGGTGCTAAATTTATGTGGTCAGAGGAGCAAAATAGTGCATTTATGACACTTAAGAAACTTTTGCTAAACTCCGAAGTTCTTGCGTTTCCTCGTTTCGATATTCCGTTTTACTTGGCAGTGAACATTAGTTCAAAAGGGTTGGGTTATGTGCTGTACCAGAAACATGAAGACGAAAACGGGAAGTCCGGAAACATCCGAGTTGTGCGTTTTGGTTCAAAATCGCTCAATAAACGGCAGCGCACATACGGTCCGACGAAATTAGAGCTTCTTAGTTTAGTTACCAGCATCATCGATTGCTCTTCATATCTGCGTGGAACCAAGTTCGTTGTGGAATGCGACCACTAAGCGTTACGGCCGCTCTTTCAGAAGCAATTCAAAGGTGCCATATATAAGCGATGGCTCGCCATCTTGCAACAGTACAATTTCGAAATTCAATACAAACCGGCTTCTCAAATGCTAGTGGCGGACGCCCTATCTCGATGCCAAGAGGTAAGCAGCAATGGCAATTCTAGTCCGGATAAAATTGATCCGTATTTTCCTTATATTCTGGAAGATGTCGGAAACATTAATTTTCCTGATGGCACGCCATTAAGTTCCATTTTAAAACAGCTTGTTGTAAATACCGTGACCGTTTCAGACGTCGCTAACGGACAAGATGACGCAGGATATTTAGCGGATGCTGAAAAAGAAATTGAAATAAATGGAACTAATAGAAGTTCCAGTAAGGGTGTAGGATTTAACGAAACGAGAGTGAAATGTGATATAGACGAAACAAACTGTTGTTCCATTCATGTGGTTACATCTTTAGAGGATACAGTGGAAGTAATCAATGATAATAATGGAAATTTCAGTAATTCCAAAGAGTCAAGTCTTATTCAAGGGGATAATGTTGTGATTGATGCACAGGAATGCATCAGTGAGTTGAATGGAGCTAACTGTGGTTTCAATATTATGGACAAAATACGCCATTTAGAAACTTAGATGGCCGATTTTCAAGAATCTTGTGTTGTAGCTGACAGCAATTCCTACAGAATCAATTTACTTGAACCATGGCTACTTCGGTTAGAAAATGGAATTGATTGTAATTCCAGTGAAAATGTAAACTCTGTTAATTCAGCTTATGTCAATTCTTTTAGTGGGTCCAATACAAACAATGGACATTCAAGTACAACTGTAAGCAAACAATCTACCGACGACGATTAAGTCGCCGAAAGTATTGAACTTTTAAAAAAAATCAGACTTTAGTCCGAATAGTGTGAAGTTATTGCAAAGAAAAGACTGCAAGTTAAAGTCTTTAATAGATTACTTAGAAAACGGCAAGCTGCCAAAATTACAAAAAGAGGCTCGTAAAATTCTTGTTCGCTCAGCTGACTATGCAATTTGCAATTCACTTTTATTTCACATCCGTAATGCGAAGTTAAAACGTACAACGAACTTTCAACCTGTTTATCAATTAGTATTGCCGTCTATTTTAATCAAACCCGTGCTTGAAATTGTTCATGACTCGCCCATGGAAGGACATGGAGGCATACAGACAACTATTGACTTAGTAAGTGAACATTTTTACTTCGCAAGTAACATCATATGTTCAGTCGTGTCATGCGTATCAGTCGAGAAAAATCTGTAAGGCGCATACAAAGTCAAAACCCCTTCTGGACCCTTTCAAGTTTGGGAAATCGACTTATATGGACCTTTGCCAATGACAAGCAAAGATAATACTTACGTTTTCACAGCTATAGACTTGTTCAGTAAGTTAGTTTACAATGTACCTATCCCGAACGGAGACTCAGTTACTGTTGCGCATGCAAATGTTTAGATGTTTTGTACTTATTGAGTCTGTGAGACCATTATTTCAGACAAGGGAAGTGAATTAATTGCAAAATGGACAAGTGACTTATGTAAATTACTTCAAGTACGACATAATTTCACCCCAAGTATGATACACCACTGTCCCGGCGCATGTGCGCGCACACATCGTACACTTGTTGAGCGCCTCACTCCATATTGCCAACATGGCAAATAATTGGACAGTGTTCTTCCTGCTATTACTTTTGCGATGAATGCTTCAGTTCATGCTTCGACGAAGTACTCACCGTTTGAAGTAGTTTTTGGCATGAGACCTAGATTTCATTTGACATTCTCAAGCCAAATTGACTTTAATAATTTACCTGAAGATTATTCCATTTTTATAAAACAGCAAGCGGAAAAACTTACTGCAATTAGAAATGAACTTGAAATAAATGCAGAAAAAGCAGGTGAAATTATGGTGGATCGTTGTAACAAGAAGTCAAACCCATTAACACTTTCAGTTGGCGACTACCTTTATATGTTTAAGAAACCTACGGTTCAAGGTCGCAAATTTCAGGCAAAATACAGCGGACCTTATATTGTGCACGCCAAACTGTCAAATCACTTAGTGAAATTAAAAGACCCGACAACAGGTAAAATGCTTTAAAATGACACGCATTTGGATTGAAATCGGCATATGTGCGGACACCGAATCCGAATGATTATTTTGTGCCGGAGGTGCGCAAATCAGCGGAAGTCCATCACGAAACAAATCAAGCTTAGACTGACAGTGAATTATCGACCGGTCAAAGCGTGCATGAAACTGAAAACCCCCTTCCGAGACGACCTACTCGTACAAGAAAAAAGCCAGTACGTTTTCAAGGCTCCTCTTTTGAATCTGGAACTATGTCCTATCAGACGGTATCTTCCGAGACCTATTAAAAGATTTAAAAAGTTCTTGCTAAACGAAAACTCTTAGGACAAGATGAGTATTTAATTCTGTTTAGAGGCGAACCTGCAGAAAATGCAATGTGGATACCATTCGAACAGCTTAATCCTGATTTGAAACAGTTTGTAAAGAGACATCCGCCACCAAATGTTCAGTGATTATACATTGCCTCTATTGCAATTTTTTTGGCATTCTTTTTTTTTACATTGTTACAAGTATTTTCTTGACATTACTATAGACGAATTAATACTGTTAATTGAGTAAAATTTGCTTTTTTAACAATTTCGTGTCTTGAGCTTAGTTCATGTATTATTGATTTTTTTTTCGCTGATTATTACTCTAGATAACCGTTTTCATGGTTCTTGTAAAATTTGAATTGTGTGGCTAGCTTTTGCTAAATGTGTAGTTTTATTTCGTAATTTTTGTATTGCTTTGAATTTGATTGCTGCAAAGTGGGAATATATTTGAGTAGACATGTCTGTTCGTGGTATATTTAGAGAAGTTTTCTTGGATTCAATACATTCGTTTTCATGATTGACAAAGAGATCATAAATAGAAAGATAATTTTACCAGAAATAAATCTTGTTTGTTTAGACATTTGAAGCATTTATTGTAAATAATTATAATGTCAAACTTTTTTTTTCAAGAGAACCAAGGTCTCTGCTGGTTAAAATCTTCACATATTTATCCAATGATCCAAACAAGGAACTTTTCAGGATGTTTGTAGGAACTATATTATGGTTGATATTGTAATTAACTTGTATATATATGTTTCAACTTTTCTTGATATACATTTTGTGTAGAACTCGGCGATCATCTGAAACAAATAAGATTTGTTTTTTCATTGGCCGGGGATGTTATAATGTATTTTTGCATGATCGCAGAGTTCTCACCTCCCCTTTTCCACTTTTTTCGTTTGTGCCATCCGGAATGAATACTTCGTTCCGATTTTTGTTTTGTATATAATTTTTGAGGAGAGGGTTTTTGAGAAAGGAAATAAAAATGGCGTTTTGAAAACGTATTCCCTTATCTTTTGCAAAATACGGTGCTTTCACTTATTGCAGGATTAAGGATCAATTCTCCCCATCTCCATTAAGCCATTACTCCATACTTTCCATTTGCAGTCCAAATTTTTGTTTCCGATGGACAATTCTCTTTTTACCGTTGATTTACTGTTTGTTAACTTGTTCTCGCTTGAAGTTAATAAATCAATAAATCAATCAATCAATAGGTCAGCATTGAACATTTAGAATAAAAACAATATTATTGATTTTTAAATTGGTGGACCCTCTTTAATCAACGCGACCCCTGTAATGACGCTTTTGTATGCAGCATGCGAGAGGGTTCAAGTCTCACAGCGGGAAGTGTGTAGTGTGTATCCAATCTTAATTGACAAGGATTTCCAGTTTTCCTACCGAAGGTCAGGGTTCTTTCCGGGTTATCCGGCTTCCTCCCAATAAAAACTGGACGTCATGATACAGCTGAACAATTGCTGAAAGTGGCGTTACACATCATTTAAACAAACAAACAATGCAGCATGGGACAGGTTGTGTAGATTATTGGATCCCTATTCGCTTAGGCATAACCAATGAGATTTAATGAACATGTATCTAAGCAGAGTAACTACGGCTAACTATTAGTCAATATTCAAATCAGGGATTTGGTCGAGTACAAAGCAGACATATTAAACTTGTTCAAAACATACTTAGTGATCTAAGCATTAACTACCAAAATTATAAAACAAGATATAGCGGTCATTTTTATACACCCTGTCCCCTTACCAAATGGTATGGAGCTTTTATCCCTAGCTTAGATTAAATAGTCTGGATAATTAGGTGATATAAAACATTCCGGTTAAAATCTCCCATCAGTAACAACAGAGCTAAGTTAGTTTTTCAACCAATTGATATGCTAGCTGTAGCTTTTCTGCCTAAAGATAGATTAGTTGGTATACATATAGCTTGGATACCTAGTCTATCAACATATACCTAGTGTTATAGAGGACGACCTACAAGTGGAATAGCTGGTTTACCTTTATGCAAGGATAGCTGGTTAGCAAAAGCTATGATAACTTGTGTATGTAGAGCTATATGATAAATCGTTAGTAGGGTGACATTTCTACCTGATACGCGATGATACCTGATATACCTATAGCGATGATACCTGGTCTACCTATAGCGATGATACCTGGTCTATCTATAGCGATGATACCTGGTCTACCTACAGCGATGATAACTGGTATACATAAATAGCGATGATAGCTGGTATACTATAGCGACGAAAGCTGGTATAACTATAGAGATGATACCTGGTATAACTATAGCGATGATAACTGGTATACTATAGAGATGATAACTGGTATACATATAGCGATGATACCTGGTATAACTATAGCGATGATAGCTGGTATACCATAGCGATGATAGCTGGTATACTATAGCGATGATAGCTGGTATAACTATGGCGTGATAACTGGTATACTATAGCGATGATAACTGGTATACATATAGCTAGTCTATGATCTATTGTTACAATAAGATGTCTTTGTACGTAATTGGTCTACCCATACCTCATCTATAATTATCCAGAATCAAGAATGCTTACCCTTGGAGCTGAAATATCTGCAATTGCTTGAAGCAACACATTAGGTAAGGTGGACTTTCGATTTGATGAACAAACCACAATAATGCGATGAACTCTTCTGTGAATTGGTCTCAAAGCGTACTTTTTGTGCAGATTTCGCACTCCATACCTTTGTCCATAATTTACTACGTCTGACAAAACTTCATTTTCTTCCATTTTTCCTGACAGAATGATGTTAAGGAGCTCTTTATTTAGTTCAGAATCATCATTTTCGAATCCGGTCATGTCCAAAAACGTTGGCATCAAATATGTGTCAGCTTGGCTATAATAAATTTCTTTCTTGTAACTGAAAATGCAATAATACAAAGCTTGACCTCACATGTGTATAAGAGGAACAGACACTATAATGTGCACGTGGGGGCCTCGGTTGTCGAGTGTTTAAGCTAGACCGTCTACTATTACGTGGTCTGTCATCACTGACATCGCGGGTTCGAGTTTCACTTCGAGTAGAGTTTACTTTACCCCAATCATAATTAACAAGGATTGTCAAGGTTTCCTCTCGAAGGTCGGGCGTTTTCCCCGCGTACTCCAGCTTCCTATCCCAATAAAAACTGGAAGCCATTATATAGCTAAAGTATTGCTGAAAGTGGCGTTAAACAACATTGAAACAAAAAACACTATAATGTGCATTACTTTATTGATCACCGGTGAATATTAGAAAAAGACACGAAAGTGTTCTATATTTCAATGATCATCGGTTTGTGCGATTTTTACACTTTACAACAGTAGTTTACAAAACTCCACAAGATAATCTCCGCATCAGTGTCTGATATATAGATAAGATTTAAGTTAAAACTATGTGCGCCATTGGGCGAAAAAATTGTCGTGATCAACTCGTTACACGTACTTTAAATAAACTATTAATATAAACCTTATTGGATATTGTTTTTATTCAGTCTCACAAATAAACACTGATATTTTTCATGAGAATATTTAGCTTGCATGTGGAGATCTGATGCATTTAAAATCATTGTGTCCGAATAGTGGTTAGGCTAATGCAGTTGTGTAAAATGAAATCAACGGCGTTTTTAAATTCAGCAGTTTTTTTTCATTTTGATAGAGCATTTTTCCACAGTAAATTGTGACTTTGTTGTGAACGGTAGTGTAACCTGAAACAGTTGATTTTGTCTTTTCGACACCCTTCGGGCATTGTCGTTTGAGCTTGTCTGGGGAAAAGTCTCAATATTTGTATGTATAGCATTTAACATCAGCAAAGCACAAAAATGTTTGTAAACAATTTGAAAACCTTTTAGAAATGAAACATGGCAAAGTCCGTGACAATTTAATATGTGACATGTAAAATACAGCGACAGGTTATCGCGAGAAAATATTTACTTATTAATTTTCGTAACCAAAATGTACAATACAGAAAAAAACACAAAAAATGCAATAAAAAATCTGGGCTCATGGCATGTGTGACTTATACTATATAATTCATTGAATTAATTAGTTTGAACACTATTTCAATATTATCGTAAGCTTTATCAACCATGCTCCGATGCATTGATATAACGAACACCCAAAATAAACCGCAGTCACAGAGTTACAATTCAAATAGCAGTACAATATTAGTAAGAGTCTCAGTTTGTCCCTCAAGTACACCTTTTTAAAACCTACAAGGTGACCGCAAATTCACAACTGAATTTAAACAAAATTCTCACTTGAATGACACATATGTCAAAAGAATGTGATAAAAAGAACAAATAATACACGTACTTTTTCAATCGTCTAGTGACCTGTTTACCAAATTTCAGAAAATCTCCATATTTAGCATGTTCTCTCCAACGTTCGTTGCTGAAACTGGCGAAAATAGTATTGAGGAAGGCGGATTTCCCACAATCTAATTAAAATTAAATCGTTCACTTGCTCCCCCCTTATTTGTTATAGGTCGCTGCGTTGTAAGATCTAACAACATCGCATTACAGGTCACGTCAGGTGTCAAAATTTTTAATTTCGATCGTCCAATCAAATTTTAGTTCGAGTTGAGTGATTCGACCAATCAAATACTGGTTTGTATATCACACTAGGCTTTAGTGTCAAAATGGCGATGTCCGATGCATTTTTGGGGAACTGGTCATTTCGTACCCTGACCATTTCGTACCCTTACAAATATGGTCAATTCGTACCCATCGCTGAGTCAATTCGTACCCGACGGATGGTCAATTCGTACCCGACTAAAAATTTATAAAATCGTAATGAAATTGTATGTATTAAAGGTAAAAAGTTATCAATTAAATGGGTTTTTTTATTATTTTACTCAAATTTCTTTTTAATTAGTCGGCATATTGTGTTCAGGTTCTTTGTATTGAATGAAGTGTGGTGATAATTTCTATTGTATGATGATGGGACTAGTATAACTAGTTGATTTATAGTTTCCTGTATGATGTAAGTTTATAATTATTTTGTGATTCTAAGTGTGCGCATTTTAAGTGAACTAAATATCTGTTGTCTTTATACATCTAGGATTTGTTCGACAATGCGTCAAGAAAACGGGCTTAAAATGAAATATGTGAAATATGAAAACTTGTATTTTTCAAATTTTATTACGATAAATGACATAATGATGGTAACAAAAAAGAACACAAAAATAAATAACTGTAGCACTAAATAAAAATATGCATTAAAGACAAAAACATAGCAACGCAGCACAGTTATGAAATGTAATGTCCGTACACTCTGGATAGGAGTCTCAGTAATTTGTCAGCAGACATGTACCCACGTCCGTATTCCTCCCATGTCTTCATTACTTTCGGCGGATCTTTTTTTCATACTTTTCTTAAGTTTGTTGGCCGAGACTAGCGCGCTTCACTTGCGTACGGACAAACTCCGCTTCTTTATACAACAAGCTAATGAGCTTATAGAAAGGCGGAGCACACTCTCGAACGTTCAAGCTACGTGCCAGTCCTCACAGTTGTTATTGGTGCGGACAGGCATCCCGTAGACCGACCAATCTTTTGGTTCCCATATGCTGCTGTCGATCCACGAATAGATAAGTACAATATAACAATTATAAATTTAATTATACATGTATCAAACCATAAAGGTATCTTGTCCAATTAGTTTGTTTTTTCAACAATAGGTATCTTCACATTACAGACACGTGCCAGGAAGTGAGCAATAAGTATGTAACAAAATCAAGTATCACCACACTACATCCAAAATAACTATGAAAGAAACCGAACCTGATCACAATATGCCGACTAATTACAAATAAATTTGAGTAAAATAACCAATAAAATTTTTTTTTAATCATTTTTAATTTTAAATACATACAATTTCATTACGATTTTAGTCGGGTACGAATTGACCATCCGTCGGGTACGAATTGACCATATTTGTGAGGGTACGAAATGGCCAGGGTACGAAATGACCATAACTCCATTTTTGCGGTCTGAAAAGTTTAACAAACTATTTTAGTACTTGAGAACTCAAAGAATGATGTTGGATTGTTAAGAGAAAGAAATGGTTGCGTTGCCGTTCTTCCTAAAGCGTTAGGGAAATTCTTTCCACTTCAAGATGTATCATTTACATTCCAATGAAGAAAAAGATGAACAAATCGTCATCGCGCTATTTGAGAGATGTTGGTCTGCTTTTGATATAGCTTGTGGAGAATCAAGTAAACAGAAGTTCAAAACTGAACGGCAGCATAGAAAGGTCAGTACGTAAATTATATACGAAAATATGAACTTTTTTCACAATAAGGAGCGATTTTTTAACAAGAAAAAAGGGGGAGGGGGAATTACATACGATGAACATGGTATCAGTAAAATAGTACTAGTATATAAAACATGTACCTAACGTGGTTAGGAGATTGATAAGGGGAATTAATATTAAACATTTGACAAAAAACTATCAATAAACTACCAGTAGACATGAATTATTCATCATATTTCCTATTGCTCTAGTTTTAATCGACATTGATGGCTTGTGAGTGTCAGAAAAAATTTAAGGTACATTGATCACCACTAATGAAACGCCATCGCATTTGTAAAACAAAGTTGTGGATTTTTTGTTCTAAAAATTATTTGTCCAAAAAAGGTGTGTGAAAATCAATGCTACAAATAAAATTGTTAAATAGTTATTCAAGTCACTTAATACATGTATAAATTAACATTATCAACAATTTCATTTCAGATTTCTGAAAATATCACAATATCAATGACAAATTTATAGATATCATTTGTGCAGCACTGTGTCTAGCTGGTGACCCTGTATGGAGAAGCAATTTTCAAAAGTTCCAAGTTTCTGTTCAAATTAGATGAGTTTCACACATGATGCCAACTTGGTAAGTGGAATGTTTACATCTTGTTTTTTTAATCTACTAGTACAATGTATCTTGTAAATAAAAGTTTCAACTTGTACAGATCTTCATAAAGTGGATTGTTATTTATAAGTAACCTCAACACATAGATGCATTCTTATATTCTGTACGAAAGTAATTAAAATGCAATATTAATAAGAATTGAAAAGAGTGCAGTGACATGCAGTTTAAAAAAAATTGCATCTAAAATTTATTAACAATACTAAATATGGTTTACATTTATGATGTGACCATTGTTTAGATAAATACATGTACATGTACCTTGATTTATAACAGCATAAGGATAGCTTGTAAACTTGGTTCTTTGGCTACATGTATGATTAAAGGTGCTAATCAATTTGTAACTTTGAATTAAAATTATTGAACCATTTCCTGTAAAGGTATGCAGTTGACTGAATAATAGGGAATAAACTTGATACACATAAAGAATTTCTTCTTTACGGAATGTTATAGAAGTTCTTATTTTCTTCCAAGCGACTGCTCTTATTTTCTCATGTTTTCAATTGTTTAAACAGGGAAGAAGATGATCATCACTGGCTTTTCTGTTCTGGTCCAAAGGCTACATGTACTACACACAAATACTCACAAAAGAGTTAAAACAGATGAAAGAAATAAAATTAACAGTATATTAAGATATCAGTGTCATGACTTATACACTGTAGATGGATAACAGTACCTTAAAGAATGCTATTTTTTCAAAATCTATCATCTATTGCACTTTAAAGGGATATACATGTTTTATACATGTACAATGGACAGGAAGAAATTGGAATTCTTCAGTTGCTTTTATTTTATATTAAAATTATCATCTGCATCAACTGACTTTGAAATTAAAAAATATTCTGAAAACAAAAACTGTTGTATGATAGTTTTTTGACAAACAATTGTATAAATGCAATGTACATCTGAACTAAAGACCTTGGAATAAAATAAAAGTGGAATGCCTGCTAAATGCAGTTGCAAATAATGCAACATATGTTTCATCTGATTCTAATGTCGGTATGGAGTCTGATGATGATAAACAAGAGTACAACTAGTCTGGCTATAAAGATGAAGAAAACAAATCTTCAGTATTACTTGATGTTCAAACACATTTAATTGCATGTACCTTTATGATTATCAACTACCATACCAAATTTTCTTGTAGAAATTAGTTTGTGTATTTGAATGGTATTTAATGCCACTTTCAGCAATTTGTCAGTTATATAGTCACATCCAGTTTAATTGGTGGAGCAATCTTAAGTACCATGATGAAAACCATGACCTTTTGTAAATTGTGATTAGTTTTGAGCACACCCATAATAAGACTCGAACCTGCAACCCCAGTGTTAACAGTCATGTAACCAACTGGGATTTAACGTCAGTTTCAACAAATTTTCCATTATATCGTTTTCCAGTGTTTATTGTCTTGCCTGTGGGAGTCAAAACATAGGAATCTGGCGACTACATAAACACTATATATTTTATATCTGTGTAAGCTTAAGTCCTAGGTAAATCAAATTTTGTCTAGTGGAAGCTTATGATAAGTACTACATTAAAGTTATTGGATTAGGTCAGTTCCTAAGTAACCATGACAATAATTGGTATAAAAACAAGAAAACTAGAAATCCTTGTCAGTAAGATTGGAGTTGAGCACAACCTCCCATAGTGAAACTCAAACCCAGAACATCAGTAGTGACAGGCACTTGATCAAAAGTAAAATGACTATGTTAATCACTCAGCCACAATAAAGGGCTCTGTAATCAAGAGAAGACCAAGACCCCTAAAGATAATAAGAAATGCACATATCAAAGATACTCCAGACCAGTAGGAAGAATTGCACTTGTGTATACTACATTGTACTTTACCAATTGAAAGTAATGTTTCTGTCAAGTCTGGCTCTAATTACATACACCTGAATACAAATTGAAAATGAGAAAATGTGTATCGATGACATTAACGTCTGGATTAACACATATTGGTTAACACACTCACTTTTCTTCTCTAAGTTCACTCTAGCTAGAAAATATTTGGCAAAACACTACAAAATTTGCCGGTGAAGAGATATCATTATGTTGTAACTGTGTACTAAGTATCATAAAGATGTGACATCATCTTCCTGACAATGCTTCAGTGCAAAGGTAAATCTGAGGTTGGGTGGACGAAAAAACGAGCCAAAAATCTGTACATCTATGTCCCCAACAGGTGTACATGATAAAATGCCAATAATGTAGACTAATACTGGATGCACTGAAGCCAGAGACTGGGGCATTTGACTACTATTGTGGAAACTAAACTAGTATAGGCATATATTTAACATTCATTTGACATATTGCACATTTTAGTAATGTACATGTTGTACATGAATATTACAACTTTAGTTTACCTTAAACACTGTTAAAGGAGAATTAAGAATCCTTCCACCCGTGCCTGCTTTTTAAGGTAGTCATTCTGGATTGGTCTTTTTGGCCTATAATTCATTTTGTGTACATTTGTAACAAGAAATATAAAAACTTGACTCAATCAAATTATAATTAAATGTTTCCTACTTTTAGCAAAGTCAAACAGGGGTTGACTCTTGAATCTACAATTGATTAGGTGGTTGACGACTCCCTTAATTCACAAGTCAGCAGGTTTGAGGTTTTCTGTTGGGTACTTTGGTTCCTAATAAAAACTGAAGGTCATGAATTTGATGAAAGTAGAAAAACAAAAATTCAAATTGGAAAACATACCCTACCATGATGAAATCACATCTGGAACACTAATTTTTTCATATGGGAAAATTTAAAAGGATATGCCGAAAGTTTTACTATAGGAAGTGTGTAAGCTACATGGTTCAGTGGAAGAAATTTCAGTAACTGAACATGCTGAAGCAATTTCAAATATGAACACAAAGTTTAGGTAAGGTGTTATGTTTATTGTCATAATTGTAAATAAACATTTAAAAATGAATAATGTCTAGAGTGATCTCTAAGTCAATAAATGGGTTCCTTTAGTTTATGATGGTGTAACATTACACAAAGTGACAAGTCATATATAGGCACTGCCAAACAGATTTGGCTCAAGCAATCCTAGCATTTTAATGACCATCTTGCTTTTCTCGTCACTAAGTCTTTTCCACTTCCTTCGTATTTTTAAAGAAATCTTCATGTCTGCGTGAAATTTACTGTTCCTGGTTAAAATAATACGTATTTATCCAAGTTTAAACTATAATGCAGGCCGATATAAACCGCATGATCCAAAAGCCCTTTTAGCTTTTTCCATCAATATCTTCGTTGGTGACAGTTTAAATTTAAATTGGAGGCTATCAATTAGTTTTGTAACTGGGGACATCTTCCTTCATTTTTAATAATACAAAGCATTTCAGCCCGATTGCAGTGTGTAAAAATGCTTCCGTTCGATTTCACGTTCTACCTGGTCCTGGTACGGCCGGTGAAATGGGCTGGTGTAGCTTCTATTTGCACGAATGAAACTCCACAAATAAAAACCACATTGTGATTTTAATCGTATGTACAACTTTCGCAACGTAGTTTATTCAGTAGATTCCATATCTGTAAGAAAATTTGCTTCAATTTGGTTTGTTTACATCTCCGGTAACAATCTTGTTGACGTATTGTAATACATTTGGTACACTTTGGCGTCAAATGGAAAATCGCGATTTGCCGATGTTCCGAATGTATACCCTAAGATTGGCCAAGCTCGATTTTGATTGGCTAACGAAAAATCTATGCATATGACCCCTGACGTGACCTGTAATATCAACACGCAGCGTCCATAGCAAAAAGGGGGGAGCAAGTGAAAGATTTAATTTTAATTAGATTGATAAGAACAAAGAAAACAGTACACGCCAAAAATAGTGTGCACTTAAACATAAAATTAACTAAAAATACAAATTTTCTAAATATAAAATATTCCTTGCAACATATGCAGACTCGACCCACAAACTTTTATTAAACAACTCGTGACTCCGGCTATACCTCCTGACACAACACACTAAACCATAAAATACATAAAATCGTAACCTCCGGCTAAACCTTCTGGTTACTACAAAATAAATAAAAATAAAATATAATTTTTTTTTAAAAGGCTGATTAAGAACTTTCAAAACACACACGTGGTCGTAAAACAGGGAGGACGAGCGACTCTCCTCGGCGACTGCAGCTCGAAGAATGATCAAGGTGTGCTCGTTTACTTCTTGTGTGACGTCACACAGGATATCAACAACAACCATGATCTTTTTGTACAGGTTAGTGAGATATCTTTATTTTCAAGCTAAATTAAAGTCGGTAGAAATTTAACGCATTATTCTTAAGAATAAACATTTTACTTTATCTTTCAATCAGAGTTTATACGAAAGATTTTAATAGCCTACTTATTTAGTTAATGAGTAAAATTAAAGATACAGAATGTTGTTATAGGTCAAAATATTGTCTACGGCGTTTTTTTCAGTTCAATTAACAATGTGCAATTATTTATTTTTAATTAGTTATTTATTTGTAAGAATAGTAATTGTATTATGTATAATTAATTAATGATAATTGTTATATTGTTATATATGGAAGTTAATAACTTTGATGCTACTATATTAAAGAGTACTATAACAACCTCGTTCTCTTTTTACAGGTTCATCCTGTGTTAGTCCCCCCATCTCCAACCTCCCTCCCCCCCACCCCCAAACAAAGCGATCGGCAAGATTATCAGTTCCTCTGATAACAGGTGGAGAGACAACACCAAAGCATTAAACATAAACACACAACAAATTTTCATTATGAATGTCCATAACACAACTATCGACATTCGGAAAATTAGTGCCTTGATGGCCAAGGGTTAAGGTAGTTAGTCTACTATTGATTACATACCTGTGTACACTGGGGTTGCGGGTTCAAGTCTCATTGCGGGCAGGATGCACTCGACTTAAATCCTAATTGACAAGGATTGCCAAGTTTCCTAAAGAAGGTCGAGAGATTTCTCAAAGTACTACGGCTTGCTCCTCAAATTAAAACTACACTCTATGATATAGCTGAAAGTGGCGTGAAACACGATTTAAACAAAACAAAAACAAAATGCAGAAGTGGTCTTTACCGAGCAAGGAGCGTATCACTCTCCATATACGACACCCTATGTGGTATGTGGTCAGGCTGTCTGTATTACGACCTGAAAATCGCCTTAAGGAGAAGGCATCCCTATCTGAATCCTTGGGACACAATGTGCAGGAACAAAAGTAGAGTAAATCAACAATAAATCAACTTTTTAATATCAACTTAAAAATTAAATCTTTCAGATGTTTGCAGCTTTACTCGGAATTCCATCTTTTTTATTATCCAATTTTTTAAAAATATTTTTGGGGGGTTTTGCAAAAAAAAACTCGGTTGGGATGGGTTGTTGACGTATTTGTGTAACTTCTGCATTGGCAATTTCCCATCCGAATGTGAGTAGATTCACCGGATAGACCGGCTTTCTCCACAAAATAAAAATCGAGCAACACGGCATAGCTTAACCTCTTTAAAATTAAATCTTTTACTTGCCCCCTCCCATCACCCACCCACCCTGTCTCTAATTGTCGCTGTAGTTTAAAAAATGGAGGCAAGCTGAAGTTTTAAATTTTAATTAGATTGAATATATCGGTTTACTATAGATGAAAAAAGGTTTTAAAATATCATAAAATCTCAAACAAGAGCTATACTCAAGACAGGAAAATATTACACTGTAATTTAATAGTGAATTTGTATGGATAAGCTTGGTAAACAGAGGCATCATTCAATCAATACACAGTTTCGTTTATAAAAAACATACAAATTACAGGGAAAAATCAACAAAGATAGATTGGGCCTCCCACTTTTTTCACCAGAACACTAAAGCCTCTTGGATTATGTAAGAATGTGGAAGAAGGCATTGTTATACAACTATTCTGGACATACATTTTAATAACAATTCATTACATTTTAAACTGTAACTGAAACTTAGAATGTTAATACATGACTACAGTATCATTTTTCTTTCATGCAGTCATAACGGTATCTTCAGACAGTAAGACAGGTTGCCGTAACAGTACCTTTAGAAAGTTAGACATGTAGCCGTGACGGTATCTTCAGACAGTAAGATAGGTACACGTAATGGTATCTTCACACAGTAAGACAGGTAGCCGTAACAGTATCTTCAGACAGTAAGATAGGTACACGTAATGGTATCTTAAGAGAGTTAGACATGTAGCAGTAACGGTATCTTTAGAGAGACAGCTAGCCGTAACGGCATCTTCAGACAGACAGTTAGACAGGTAGCCGTAACGGCATCTTCCTACAGTAAGACAGGTACATGTAATGGTATCTTCAGACAGTTAGACAGGTAGCCGTAACG
This sequence comes from Limnoperna fortunei, assembly GCA_944474755.1. Classification (NCBI taxonomy): domain Eukaryota; kingdom Metazoa; phylum Mollusca; class Bivalvia; order Mytilida; family Modiolidae; genus Limnoperna; species Limnoperna fortunei. The sequence goes on along the minus strand of OX104112.1, from coordinate 26,067,521 downwards.
GTATCTTCAGACAGACAGGTAGCCGTAACGGTATCTTCAGACAGTAAGTAAGATAGGTAGCCGTAACGGTGTGTTCAGACAGTAAGAAAGGTAGCCGTAACGGTATCTTCAGACAGTAATTAAGACAGGTAGCATTAAAAGTATCTTCATACAATAAGACAGAAAGCCGTATCTGAATCTTCAGACAGTAAGACAGGTAGCCGTAACAATATGTTTCGACAGTAAGTCTGGTATCCATAACGGAATCTTCAGACAGTTAGACAAGTAGCCGTAACGTTATCCTACGACAATTAACCAGGTAACCGTAACGGTATTTTTGGACAGTTAGACAAGTAACCGTAACGGAATTTTCAGGCGGTAAGAGAAGAGGTCGTAACAGTATCTTGAGACAGTAAGACGGGTAGCCATAAGTGTATCTTTAGAAAGTTAGACAAGTAGCCGTAACAGTATCCTCAGACAGTTAGACATGCAGCCGTTACGGTATCTTCAGACAGTGAGAGAAGTAGTAGTAACAGTATCTTGAGACAGTAAGACATGTAGCCATAACGATGTCTTTAGACAGTTAAACAGGTCGCCGGTTACGGTATCTTCAGTTAGTCTGGTACTCGTAACGGCATCTTCAGACAGTTAGACAAGTAGCCGTAGCGGTATCTTTAGACAGTAAGTATAAAAGGGAGCCGTAACGGTGTGTTTAGACAGTAAGAAAGGTAGCCGTAACGATATCTTCAGACAGTAATTAAGACAGGTAGCCGTAACGGCATCTTCATACAATAAGACAGGTAGCCGTATCGGAATCTTCAGACAGTAAAACAGGTAGCCGTAACAGTATCTTCAGAAAGTTAGACGAATAGCCGTAACAGAATCTTTGGACAGTTAGACAGGTAGCCTAACGGTATCTTTAGACAGTAAGACAGGCAGCCGTAACGGTATCTTTAGAGAATTAGACAGGTAGACGTAACAGTGTCCTCAGACAGTTAGACAGTTAACCGTAACGGTATCTTAAGACAGTAAGAGAAATATAGGATCTTACATTGGTACGAGTGGATTATCGGATTTCTCCAATCGAGATAGTTAAATTATGGAATTTTAAGTCCGAGCCTTGGCTACTAATGTAAGATTCTGTTTCTCTAATTTTAAAAAGTAGTAAATTTGCGAAAAGAAGTACAAATTCTCCCAACCCCAATTTTACGTTCATGACTTGAATACGCGGTAAATGGAATGTGTTTTGTTTATGACGTCATGAGTTCTTATTGTGACGTTATTATTTTTAACCAATCAACTGCTGAGAACAACAAATTCACTAGTGACGAGAAATATTTTTTCCACACCGGTCAAGCGGTTGGAATATTACGTCAAAATTAGAGAAGTAGTTGTGACGGTATCTTGAGACAGTAAGACAGGTAGCCGTAACGATTTCTTCAGACAGTAGTTAAGACAGGTAGCCCTAACAGTACCTTCAGACCGTAAGACAGGTAGCCGTAACAGTATCTTCATGCAGTTAGACAAATAGCCGTTAAAATATCTTCAGACAGTAAGACAGGTAGCCGTAACTGTGTCTTTAGACAGTTAGACAGGTAACCGTAACTGAATCTTCAGACAGTTAGACACGTAGCCGTAACGGTATCTTCAGACATTAAGACATGTAGCCGTAACGGTATCTTCAGACAGTAAGACAGGAAGCCATAACGGCATCTTCAGACAGTAAGATAGGTAGACATAACGGTATCGTCAGACAGTTAGACAAATAGCCCTAACGGTATCTTCAGACAGTAAGACAGGTAGCTGTAACGATGTCTTTAGACAGTTAGACAGGTAGCCATAACGCTATTTTCAGACAGTAAGACAGGTAACAGTATCTTCAGTCAGTTAAAGAGGTTCCCGTAACGGTATCTTTAGACAGTTAGACAAATAGCCGTAACAGTATATATATCCTCAGACTGTTAGTCTGGTAACCCTAACGGTAGATTTAAACAGTTAGACAGGTAGTCATAACGGTATATTCAGACAGATAGACAGGTAGTAACATTATCCTCAGACAGTAAGAGAGGTAGCCGTAACAGCATCTTCATTCAGTTAGATAAATAGACGTTAGTTGTATCTTCAGACAGCTAGACAGGCAGCCGTAACAGTATCTTTAAACAGTTAGACAGGTAGTCGTAATGGTATCTTTAAACAGTTAAACAGATAGCCGTAACGGTATCTTCAGATAGTGAGACAGGAAGACGTAACGGTATCTTCAGAGACAGTAGGACAGGTAGCCTATATTTAGACAGTAAGACAGGTATCACGGTATTTTCAGACTTTAAGACAGGAGCGTAACACTATCGTCAGACAGAAAGACTGTGAGACGTAACAGTATCTTCTGACAGTAAGACAGGTAGCCGTAACATTATCTTCAGCCAGTAAGACAGGTTGCTTTAACGGTATCTTCAGACAGAAAGACAAGTAGCCGTAATGATATCTAGAGACAGTTAGACGGGTAGCCGTATCGGTATTTTCAGAGAGTAAGACAGGCAGCCGTAACGGTATCTACAGACAGTAATTAAGAAAGGTAGCCATAACAGTATCTTCATACAGTAAGACAGGTAACCGTAATGGTACCTTCAGACAGTAATTAAGACAGTTAGCCGTAACGGTATCTTCAGACAGTAAGATAGGTAGCCGTCGCGGTATCTTCAGACAGTAAATCAGGAAGCCGCAAAATGTAGCATGTAAATAAAAATGCTGAAATCAGCATTTAAATCCAACTTATAGATTTATGTTGTCATGGCAATGTGAACTCAAAAGGCATGAAGTGTCCCTAAAATCTTAAGCTTGACACTTTTCATGTTTTGTATGAATTCACATTAACCAATTTATGTTCAATGTTACCTGTTTATTTCAAAAGTCTTGTATGAAATAATTTTGAATTTAAAAAAAAGGAAAAACATATGGTGGAGAGTGTGTTTATGTTATGTAACAGAAAAAAATATTTTGGAAATAGATGCAACCTTAGGTATGAAAATACACAAAAAAGGTGTTTTAAACACATTTTGGAGGAAGAAATCACATTTCGGATATGTAGGGGCACCTCTAGAAAATTTTTAAATAATGACACTCCCCCTTTCTGACCCTCATTTTTTCAATCAGAAAAAGCAATGCGAACCTATATTTTCAATTACACCAAATGAATCCCCTATTCTACTTAAATAATCTCCCTTAATTTAACACTAAATTAACTTTCAACGAAATAATAATCGAAAAAGGGTACCCCCATATGGAAATAACATTAAAAGGACAATGGTTCTTTGCATTCTGATACACGCCAGCGAGGACGAGCGGGGATTACATTTTTGCTTTTGGCGCTGGTTGTTACCCTCCCTAATCTCTTTTTTCCTTTACTTTTTTTAATGGCCTGGATCCGCCACTAGATTTGGCCAATATGGAAACTGTTATCTAATTAATCTGTAACTCATTACTCCCCATGATGCGTACGTCCTCGAACTAATTTTCAGAGATATTAGTATACCCGTAGGACAGTAAGTAGTTAGGTAAACAGGGGACAGTTAGTAGGTAGGTATACATGAAGGACAGTTAGAAGGTAGATATACCGGTAGGACAGTTAGTAGGTAGGTATACCGTAGGACAGTTAGTAGATAGGTATATAGGTAGGACAGTTAGTAGGTAGATATACCGGTAGGACAGTTAGTAGGTAGGTATACCGTAGGACAGTTAGTAGGTAGATATACCGGTAGGACAGTTAGTAGGTAGGTATACCGTAGGACAGTTAGTAGATAGGTATATAGGTAGGACAGTTAGTAGGTAGGTATTCCGGTAGGACAGTTAGTAGGTAGGTATACATGTAGGACAGTTAGTAGGTAGGTATACCGGTAGGACAGTTAGTAGGTAGGTATACCGTAGGACAGTTAGTAGATATGTATATAGGTAGGACATTTAGTAGATAGGTATACCGGTAGGACAGTTAGTAGGTAGGTATACCGGTAGGACAGTTAGTAGGTAGGTATACCGGTTGGACAGTTAGTAGGTAGGTATACCGGTAGGACAGTTAGTAGGTAGGTATACCGGTAGGACAGTTAGTAGGTAGGTATACCAGTAGGACAGTTAGTAGGTAGGTATACCGGTAGGACAGTTAGTAGATAGGTATACCGGTAGGACAGTTTGTAGGTAGGTATACCGGTAGGACAGTTAGTAGGTAGGTATACCGGTTGGACAGTTAGTAGGTAGGTATACCGGTAGGACAGTTAGTAGGTAGGTATACCGGTAGGACAGTTAGTAGGTAGGTATACCGGTAGGACAGTTAGTAGGTAGGTATACCGTAGGACAGTTAGTAGATAGGTATATAGGTAGGACATTTAGTAGATAGGTATGCCGGTAGGACAGTTAGTAGGTAGGTATACCGGTAGGACAGTTAGTAGGTAGGTATACCGGTAGGACAGTTAGTAGGTAGGTATACCGGTAGGACAGTTTGTAGGTGGGTATACCAGTAGGACAGTTAGTAGGTAGATATGCCGGTAGGACAGTCTGTAGGTAGGTATACCGGTAGGACAGTTAGTAGGTTGCTATACCAGTAGGACAGTTAGTAGGTAGGTATGCCGGTAGGACAGTTAGTAGGTAGGTATACCGGCATGAGAGTTGGTTGGTATAGTACTAGGTATAAGTATGGCAGTAGGTGGGATGTTATATCGTTTAACAAGGATATATATGGCAAGTAAAAGTGAGAGCGTCTCAAAATATTCTAACGAGTGAAAAAAGGGAATTGGTCCAAGGATATATATGGCATAAAGTTTTAATGTTGAATGAAAGCTGAATAATTTCCTATCCCAGGTAAATGCTGAGGTATGTTAGAAAGGTATGCAAACAACAGAACTGTTAATATTTTCGACCAAAGCTAGCATTTACTACTGTTCAACATGTATGTCTAAAGTATAACAGTACGAATTATCCTTCTGATCGTTAAAATTCAACATAACGTTCGATTGATTAGGTCGTGAATAGCCCACCAAACAAATTAAAAGTAACTACATTAGTGTATTATATGAGCTATGTTGTGAGAATTCATACGTGAATTGTCTATAATTGACGCCAAGGCGAAGTTCGCCGAAAAACCTATGGCAAGGTTCTGTGGTTAATGGTTCATAATTCGGCATTGGCGGATTTGAAGTGTTTATTATTTTACTCAGACACATGTTACAAGAGCAGCATATACAAAACAAATACATATATCCATGTACATATATAAACAAACAAATATATACATAATATGTAAAAATATAAGACAGACACCACATATATATATTAATATGAAACGTGCTCTTTAACTATTAGAATGTACGTCTAAGTTCATCTTAGATTCATAGAAAATTTCCTATTTTCTTCAAGAATAGTGCTAGTGTTTTCTGTAACTGTGAGTTGCAGAGAGAAAGTAAGCCCTTTTCATTTATATTCTTTTGGCCTGCTTGGGTTATTAATATAAAAACTCGGTATAGAGAGCTCGGATTTTTCAATTGCATTAGCCAGAGCTACATACAAACAAGTAGTAGAATTCATCTCCAAGTCCATTTTTGCAGAGATAGCAAATTCTCTTCTCTCTCGGTTCCCCCAGTCCAACGTCCCGTTTTGATTTCAATCGCTTGGAAAACAAAATTTAAAAAACAAAAGCTCAATAAGTGAGGTAATAGCCTCACTTGTGCGGTCTTGTACGCTTAAATTTAGGCAAATAACTTAAACAAATATAACGCGATACTGGGAACTGCCCCAGTATGGTCTAAGTTGGTCCAAGTAGGCAGACCGTAAACAATTTATAAAATTATTTGTAACTTTAACAATTTGTGGAATTTAGAGAATCAGAGACTTAATAACTACAGAGAAATCTTAATGGAAGCCTATTTCTCGGTGAAGGTCTTAGGGCTGCTTTTGCCCCAGAAATGGAAGCCTATTTCTCGGTGAAGTTCTTAGGGCCGCTTTTGCCCCAGTAATGGAAACCTATTTCTCGGTGAAGGTCTTAGGGCCGCTTTTGCCCCAGTAATGGAAGCCTATTTCTCGGTGAAGGTCTTAGGGCCGCTTTTGCCCCAGTGGGTTCATGGTAGGGACCAGGAAGGGGTATATCCCTTGTATTCTTCAGAGACGTAGCTTTGTCATAATTAATTACAAATCTTTCTGTAAGAGTAACACACGTAAAAAGACGATTTTCTTACCAAACTTTATGCAATCATCACACTTAATATGAATCTGATAATCTTCTGTTTGAGGCTGATAAAGCTATAACAACACTTATTCTGTTAAGCTGCCTACTGAGCATACCCCACTGACCGCATAACTATTTTTTTTTGCCAATACGACTATTTGTCCTGCTATAAAATTGGTGCAGTTGCGTGAAAAAAGGCCTTCATGTGCTGAATTGTAACAACAAGACATAAGGTCATAAGCACGAACTAAGATCCCCATTGTAGACACGCATGTGAAGAAGTTCTTGAAAAGACCAACTGCATAGATTACATAGCCACAGAGGCCGCTATTTCATCGAAAAAATATCTGGCGTACATAATGTTTTTACTACAAATGCATTTTAGTCAACAAATGTTCACACAAAGTCATGTATCTGCGAAATATCGCATGTTTTATATTTCTATTATTGACAAGTAGGTGATTGCGAAAAAGCAGTTTTGGCTCATCGAGTTACTCCCCTTTGACTACAAAATTAAGTACTAAATTCTCAATGATTTTGACTTTACAATTACCTGCAATTTAAGAATACAATAAAGCCATTACCATTTACAGTAACGGTTAATTTGTGTACTTTGTGAGTGGATTTGATCACTTCTATCCAGGTTTAGATACTATACAACAAACAAAAAACAAAAACAATTTGTTTATTTCGTCTATGGATAAGAGATGTGTACTCGCTATATTCAGATTAGGCAAGGTCACTCAGAAACTTACTGTAATTTACGCCTTATTGTAAAAAAATATTTGTATATAAATGGTCAGTTTAATGTGGTAAGTTTATGTGTCCTTCCAGTTTAACATTGGCTGTGGTAAGTCACATGACATCATTGCTAGAAGTATCGAAATGAAAAAAAAATCTGTATTTGTTGACAGATTGTATTTATCAATATCATCAAAGAAGAAAGGCGATATATACTGACCTCAAAAATGTAGAGATTGACGGACGTTTATTTTTAAATGATATTACAATTTAATTAATTTATTTCACAAAATTTAAATGAAAAAACTTTATTGTCATGTAGGTTAAGTTTCTCAATGCCTGAATTATCATATAGTTCTGAAGGTTTAATGGCCACTTCAGTCAATTACATACGTGTCCACCACCATTACGTACATGTCCACCACTATTACGTACATGTCCACCACCATTACGTACATGTCCACAACCATTACGTACATGTCCACCACCATTACGTACATGTCCACCACCATTACGTAAATGTCCACCACCATTACGTACATGTACACCACCATTACGTACATGTCCACCACCATCACTTACCACAGCGACATATTTGCGATGAGTGCAGTTGATTAGACGATTTATGAACGCCTTTAGAATGCATGCAGATAACCTTTAAAACGATGGCAAAAAATCAGTCGAGACTTGGGCAATGGCTGCTCCGCAATCATCCGTCTTTTAACTTTATCCCACAAATGCACAATATGGCTCGGATCTGGACTCAAAACCGCGAATCCATCACATTGACATGATTATGTTCTATGAGCTCCATTGTGGCTCTTGTTCATGTTCAATGCGCACTTGTGCTATCGTGCTAAACTGTATTAGTTTGGTGACGCGCAAATGTGACATGATATGGAGTCTAGGCGGACAATTTGATTTCAATGTAATATACGATGTCCTTTTGCGATTCACTATATCATACAACTGTAAGAGTTTCATATGTATAGCCACTTCTACAAAAAGCAATATAATCAGTACAGAAATAAATCATCTATGAGTAAAATAAACAATTTATTTAATCTTTTTTTATTTATGGAAATTGTATAATTTCATTTAGTGGTAAGAAAAATTTTGAAAATAGTTGAATTCCAATATTTACCAAATCCTGCTTCGATCCGACAAAACGAAATTCGGCACACACTTAATATTGTATAATTAATATAATTATTGAAGTAACATAAAACACTTATCTGATGGTGTGTGTTTGCTAAAAAAAGCTGTATAACCTAAAAATATCAAAAGACAAAACAAGCAAACAAACCACACAATTCAAACGTTTCGTATATTGAAAACGGTTCACATTCTGTGTAATGAAATTACGAGAACGAAGGATCGAGATTTCTGGCGTTCTGTTTGTAGAAAACGGGGAAACATGACAAACTTCTCTTTCATGTTATAGTTAGTTTAAACATATTTTATTTGATATCTTGCAACTGTGTATACACGTAACATAATCCATCTCATAATTAAATATATATCACATAAAGTAAAAGCTTATAACAGTTTGAATGCTCGTTGTTTCAACATATATATGTTATAAAAATCACAAGGTATTAAATACGTGCTACATATAATGTAGAATAAAAACAACATTAATAATACCTGAAAACAAAAACATTAGAGGGTTGGATGAAATGTATGCAACTTTAAAATTATTTTTCTAGAGAAGTGACAAATCGTTTGCTTTTTAAAACAAACTTCTGGACTTTTAAACAGCTTTATTTATTCTGGATTGTATTTAGTAAATTTGATCTGAAAATAAAAGCTGGGAATCAATTGGAATTGAATATGTGATCGATAATATTAGTTCCTCCATAATGGTATCATATTTTGTACAATTTAAGAGTAAATGTGAAGAGGTTTCAACTTGTCCGCATGTGCAGTTAGGCGAGTCCACCAGATTTCGTACGTAGAGGTGTTCATTTAGCGAGCTACTCCCCAGTCGCAATCTGGTGTGTAATACCTGTCCCAGTCGGGTTCCAATGTAGTAATAATCTGGAGGCTTTATGACATGTTGACTTGTACGAAGCTCAATAATATTTTGTGATTGACGGGTATAATGTGCATGCGTATTGCCAATTGATGAAGGTGCCAATTCCCGCAATAATCTGGGGTTTCGAAGTTAATCTTTTTGTAAAATAATATAAGTTTGTGGGTCTCTCGTCTGTCTGAAAGTGATTCCCATCCCGTTTCTGTATATATTTTTTCAATTGAAGTTAATTTATTACTTCACGTTACAATTCTCATAGCTTCTATTTGAACATTTTTTTATTTTATTGACTAAACCCCATCTTTGGAAAAGTAAATACCCAATTGTTTATGACAATGGGCCTCTTGTATGTCATGATTATTCATAAACATAGTACGATGTACGGGTTTCACTAGCTTACGAGAAAGTATTAATTTGTCCGTCTTCTGTGGATTGAAGTTGACCAGCCACTTATTTGACCATTCGTGTATGTTGTCAAGGTCACTGTTTAGTAATCTTGCAGCATTTTCATTGGTATCGACAATTAAATATAAACTTGTATCATCAGCAAATAGTTTGATGATGGCACCGATCTCAGTGACTATGTCGTTTATAAATAAAAGAAACAAGAGTGGACCTAATATAGACCCTTGGGGAACCCCTGCCTTAATTGGCTTCTATGCAGAGCAACCGCCATTTGACACAACACGTTGATATCTAGCATTTAAGTAGTTTGTGAACCAGTTTAGTAAGTTGCCTGAAATTCCATAATTTTACGATTTAAAAAGCAAGCCTTTATGCCAAACTTGATCAAATGCTTTCCTTATATCCCAGAATACCACCCTTATTTCTTTGCCACTGTCTAGGGCCCTCCCAAAATCATTAGAAATATTAACAAGTTATTTTATAGCCGAGTCTCCTTTAGTAAAACCGGATTGATTAGGAGTAATAATTCTATATTATATTAAATAATTATGTACGTGTTTGTAAACACATCTTTCCAAACATTTGGCCATTATACATAAAAGGGATATTGGTCTGTAGTTTTTAATTTCACTGGGATAAATACTTTTGAAAACCGGTGTAACATTAGCTTTTTTCTACTCTTTTGGAAAATAAGCTCTATTTAATATAACCTTCATTAATACAAATTTATACCCCGAATGGTTGAAAGCATAAAACAAATATAGATACAAAAAGGTCACAAAACATGTAAACAGCATGTAAATTATACAAAGAATATAATACCATCACAATTACTGTCAGTGGTGAATCATGCAATTGAAGTTTCAATTTTTCTTAGTATAAGTGACTTTTTTAATAAATGGAGCAACGTATGGCAAATGATCCGATAGAGACAATATTTTTAAAAGTTTATTATTTTCGTTCTATTCATTTTCTATTTGAAAAGTATAATTATTTTGTTTTTTAAATTCTTCTCTTATAGAGTTCTGAAATCATAATATTACTTAAATTGTGCTCAGGAGTTATAAGTTTTGGAAGTTCAACTCTAGAGTCGTCAAGCTGGGTTAGCGATATAAAGAATTTCTTTATCTCAATTGCTTTGTCAGTATCTTCGAAAATTAAAGTGTCGTTTTTAAGTAAAGGAGGGATGCCTGATTTTGTTGGCTTTATACCTGAAATCTGGTTACAAAGTTTCCACCAAGATATCACTATTAAAATACTGTCACAATGTTATAGTTGGACCGATCCTAGTGTTGACATGCATGTGATGAAAAAATATATAGCTTAAATACTGTTTGCACGTAATTTGCACTTGTTGGGTAGAGTTCTTAAAAATATATCGTAACTACAGATAAGAACACACCGTGTAAAGAATCATGCTCGAGGTCATTGCCACTGTTGATGAATTTCTTGACAAGATCAAGTTCATACTAAGCTGCTGATGTCACGCTTTAATTGAAATTTAAAGATGACGTCCCTGACGCTTGCATCTGCGCTACGTTGCATGTTGTCTATTTCTATAAAATGTTATATTTATAACTCGGAGGTGATATGAACCATTTTGGCTAATCGAGTTACTTCCCTTTGACTACAAAGTTAATTGCTAAACTAATGAGAAACAAGTAAAGCTCGGTGCATAATAAGCAATTTGTGTTTTTTTAGCTCACCTGCCATGTGAGCTTATGCCATCACTATCTGCGTTCGTCATAGTCTGTCGTCCATAAATATTTTTAAAAATCTTCTCCTCTAAAACCACCGAACCAATTTGACTTTGCAGGAATGATATATAGCATGGCAACAAGCAATCCTCATTTGGATCCAATAAAAACATGTCCGTTGTTACTAAAAATAGAACATATGGTAAAAATCACTTAAAATGGCTAAAACTCAAAAACTATAACACAGATAAGAAAAATCTGATGATCTTGAGACCTATGAAAACAATCAAAAGTTTTACAAAAGTCTCGATTTGGTCAGTTTTCAGATGACCCCTTTTAAGGGTAATTCCTCTTAAAATTAAAAAAAATCACGGTTTTTTTTTAATGTGTTTTGACTTTTAGAATGCAAACTATTGCAGATAAAGAAAAGCTGTTGCTTGCTAAAAAGCTCTACAAAAGTCTAAATTCGACCTTAGTTTTCAGATGACCCCTTTAGGGGTTTTGTCCCTTTAAAGGTACCAAATTGTGTTTTTGTCTGTCGTCCGTAAACAATTCATAAATCCTTTCCTCTGAAATCGCTGATCCAATTTGACTTAACATTTGCAAGAATGATATAATGACATGTTATCAACAACTGGTCATCATTTCGAATTGAGTTAATAAACAAACATGGCCGCTGTTACTAAAAGTAGTAAAATCACTTAAAATCGCTTATACTAGTAACTCAAAAACTATATCAGATAGTAAAAATCCGATAGATCTTAAGGCTCTTCAGAATCAAAAGTTCTCCGAAATCTCTATTAGGTCAAATTTGTTAGATGACCCCTTTTAATGGTTATGCCCTTAAAAGTAAAAAAAATCGCTTTTTTATGTGTTTGCCTTTTAGAATAAAAACTGTTGCAAATAGACAAAAGCTGTTGCTTGCTGAAATGTTGAGCTCAAGAAACTCTACAAAATTCTTCATTGGACCTTGGTTGTCAGATGACTTTTTTAAGGGGTTTTGCCCCTTTATTTAAATTCAAAAATCATGTCTTTGCTTATTGTATGAAAACTATTGCAGATAGAGAAAAGCAGTCGTTTGATTACATGTTAGTCGATTAAACAAAAGTACCAATTCCCTTTAAATGGTAAAAATTTTTGAACCGAACAAAAGCCATTGACCATCAGACAACAACCAAGGAAAAATCAACTTCGTCGTTTTATATTTAGTTACACGTGAATATGGGAATACATGGAGTGCATTTAATATATTTTGCGAAATCTCCCTGTTAATAACTGTATAGCTCATAGTGCTTATGATTTTCGTTCTGTGAATTTCCCGCGCGTGAGTTATTGTCACTGATCAGTTGATGATGACATCTTCATGAGACTGCGTTCAAATAATTAAAAATATGTTAGTCTAAGTTTTGTTTTCTAAGCTAAGTTAAAATATAGTATACCACATATTCCATATGACTTTTGCTAATTTATACGGATATTTTCATTTGGTATCTTGAATTACATGTAATTATATGTTATATTGCCCTTCGCTGTTCCTGTCGGGCAATATAACATATACAGGCAAAACACAAAGTACCTTTGGAGAATATTCGTGTACATTGATCACACTCATATATAATATTTGTATATAAGATTATGACCCTAAAAGAAGGGGGTGCCCGAGTACGGACCGCAACATGGTAACACAACCAAAACGGGGGAAGCCAAGATGAATAATTGTACATTTTATAAAAAAGAATGAATGATAATGGATCATAGTTATATACAGGAATTATTTACAAACATTACAATATTCGACTTTGTATGGCCTAGTAAAGAAGGAATAAACTTACCGGATAGTATTCATCCGAAACGATTCAGTGTTTTACATGTTCAGAATAATATAGCCACAATATTAACTTCTTGTACCCTAAAGATCAATTAATCTGTAAATGTTGCAAAAATATCATTTAATATACTGTAAACTCCGTATCAGTAACGCATAACGCTTAATCTGCGATATCAGTAAATTTCCTACATATCAATCTTACTGCTACCTTCGGACGGTAACTAAGTGTCACACGACGGTTAGTCATATCAACTTTTGATCATAGCCTCCTATGGCCGAGATGTGTTCGATAAGAAACTTTACAACGTTAGAACGAGACGGTTTTAGAACCTACATGTCACGAAATAACGAATAATGCTCGCCTACTGCTTACCATTTTTGAGCTAGGTCACTAGCCTGATTCGTTTGTGGCTTTAATATTACTAGGTTCTGGCGATATTTCATAGAAGTTTACACTAAGATAGCATTGTAACCTGAAATGTTAAGCGAGGTTTGTGTTACTTATGTGTTTGTTGTATATTTTTCATACTTCATACATAATGATAAAAATATTGATTACACTTAAATATTTTCTGTTAGTTATATTTAATGACAGCTTTTTAACTGATTTCTCTCGTTTGTGTTATTTGATGTATAATTTTTATTTTTTTTCCATCCTACAATCACTACAAGTGCTGTACAATAAAGCAAGTTGAATAAATTTTGGCTAAATTGGGCAGTGACAAATAAAGTTTCCTGGTACCCTTGACGTTAATTCTAACGATATCTGTTCTACTTTGTGACATGTCGTCGAATCCGATATGCGTTTGTGATGTTATGCAATCACTTGAATACGAGCATACAATTTAATTCCGCAATCGGTCAGAATGCATTGTTTTCATGACGAAAAATATAACGATTACATCATGGTTTTCATTAGCATAAAATGTGTTTTTAAGGTTGCAGGATAAAAACAATATTCGTATATTTGTATTAATGTATTTGTACTCGCCTCAACAGGTCAATTATGCTCGGCTGAACATCGCAATTTGCTCTAAGTGTCATACAAATGAAAAACGTAATACCATGATGTTTGCCAACAAATAAAATTTTAATATACACAAATACAGTGTTAAAATCAAATCATGTTTCTTCATTAATTTTTCAATTACATAATTTAAGTATATAGGCGTGGATCCAGAACTTAGTGTTAGTTGAGATTTTGGGGGGGGGGTGAGATCTAAGGATATCGTAACTAATTTTTCATCATGAAAACTACTACTTTGTCTATCATATAGTACAGCGAAAAAACCTTTTTTTCTAATCGAGCATATCATTTTCCCATTGCTCCTACCCCCCCCCCCCCCCAAACCCACCACCCCACGTTTCCGCCACTGCATAATCTAGCTATTTATTTAACATGTATTAGCTTTCCTAAAAAGCTAGCCGTCTCTGTGCTTTATTTTTCTTTGTGAACAAAAATACGTCCTGGTTTTTAATGTCAAATGGCATGTATTGTTATTATGTATATCACTTCATTATAAGTACACAATGTTTAGATATCTAAATCAGGCAACCGCAAAATATTGATCAGAGGATGCAATTGAAGCATGCACTGTGCTACCTTAGCTTAGAAAGCATCTCTAGATGCACCATACGTGGTAAGATGGGTGTTACTAAAACGGGGAAACGGAACGCGGAACGGAAACGGAAAACGGAATAAGTTTGATGAGGCTGTTTAGGGCATATTAAGATATGGGATATTCACTTTTTTTATTCATGATATACAGGATATTTGAGGCAAAACTTACTGGGATGCAGGATATTTAAATCCATTTTACTCACAGGGATATTGGATATTGTTAAACACTTTTTTGGATATGGGATATTTGATAAAAAAATTTAAGGAGATATGGGATACTGGTACCCCCCACCCCCCCCCCAAAAAAAATCCCTTTTATGGATCCGCTGGTGGTCAGAACATATCAACAACGTGTTTAATATAAACATTTAACGTAGGTGTATTAAAATAGACGGTTAAATGCACATTTTATAGTTTCAGTCAATAGCAAATCTTGATTTTTAAATTATAAAATGTTTACGGTGCATTGTAAATTGCAGTGCGGTAATGTTTTCTCAGACTTCATTTTTGCAAATATAATTAGATCGATCATTTACGTCTTTTCGAATATTTACATTAAGTGCAACCCTTAGCTGCATTCAATTTTAAAATAGCCTTTAACTATTAGTGATCCTTTTCAAAAGCCTGAGCTAAGAAAATTTGAAAACATGTACTGCTTACTTGTATTTTCATTTTGATAACTAAGAAGTGACTAAAAATAGTTGCCTTCAAAATGCAGTAGAGAAAAAACTTAGGCAGACACGCGAGAGTTGACAAACCGAATGACTAAGAATTGAAAAGAAAGCTCAAAAGAATTGGAAAATTCTGAAGATAGCCGAAAGCTTGGGCTAAGTTTTCATAGACATTTGTAAAAACGCTAATAATTTTACATTTCTGTAGGCGTATACAAAAGGTGCATTTGATGGATTTTAACATAAAAAATGACAAAGTAAATATAAATTTCTGCAAATATCAATATGAATATATAAAAGACTACGAAAAGGAGTTTTAACGTAAAAAAGATTTTGGTTGTGTTAGATATTAAGATATAGCGTTATTAACTTGTTTGTGTTTTTTCAATAATTAAGTTGGGAAAAACGTTTCAAACGCTAAATTTTTCTAGCAAAGATAAGATATTCTTAATTCCTAATCAGAGTGGCCTTTTTAGGGCTTAACATACATGTATATGACACTCAATTGCACACAACTTTACAATGCCTGTTGTCTTGACTCCATTGGTTTTTTTTTCCTTTGATATGAGTGAAAACAGTTAACGTATGATTTGATGCATTTATGTATTAATTGCTTAACCTTTCCCAGGCATGGCTGTATCATTCTGCCCAAAAGTTAATTGTTATGCTGTGCTATCAAGCGGTTACAGTACTTGGTATATTCATTATTTCATTCCAAGACCAGTTGTACATGTTGTACAAGTTCCTGTCCTTAAACTTTTATCTGTATGTCTGTCTGCCCGTTCTTCCTTCTTACCGTCCGTTCTCCAGTCCTTCCACAATTTTTTGTGTACGCATTAACTTGAAAACTACAAAGGTTACCATGATATGATTTGAAGTTTTAGACAATGATTTGTATCATGCCATTTTATCAAATGATTTAAAATCTGCAAAAAAGAAACAAACAAAAAACAAACAAACTAACGAACAATAACAACAAAAATAAAACTCATTACTATCCTTCGTCAGAGGAGCAATGCATTGTCGCTGATTAAATGGGGAGTATAGAAATTGGTTTACGGATCGTAACTTGTGCATGATTTCTGGATCAATACATGTAAGTCAAGGTTCAAAACAAACAACGAAACATGCCCAGTTGAATTTGCATCAAATGAAAATACAATATTTCTTTTAATAGTATATGTGATTACTAACTTACCACAGGGACAGTCTATACTAACAGACTAATAGACTGTCCCTGCTTTCCATGATTCCAGTAATAAAACTGAACAAGTCATACGCATACATAAACATGGCACCAAACTTGTTTTGTTAATGTTTCCTAGCGGTTTTATTGAATTGACAATTAATATAACATTCCTATATAAAAATATCAGACAGTCATGTTTTTAGGTCGAAATATCCATTTATTCATTTTACCGTTTTCCGTTCCGTTTCCGTTCCGTTCCGCGTTCCGTTTCCCCGTTTTAGTAGCACCCGTGGTAAAATGGTTAGCAGGAAAAGAATTAAAATTGTTCTCCTAAATGTCATTTGTCCATGAAATACAGATCAGAGGCAGTATCCAAGAATGCATTGGGGTTAGTTCCTAGATGCATTATATTCACCAATATAGTTGATGTAGACCTGTTCGCGAAAATGTCACGCTTCAGAAATTTCCGCCAATTTCCGTGTTTCTCTGTTTAAGTTTTATGATAAACATAAACAGACCAACCACTTTCCTTTAAAACAGTTTGATTCTCATTATCTTGCCCAATTTTTTCGTTTTTTCCATCGTAACCGATTCGTGATCGCTCGGCTTTTCTCGAGTGGCTATGAAGGGCTGTCGGCCTATTATGATTTCTACCGTCTTGTTATCATGTGGGGTTTTCATTCCTAACTTAGCTCTGCTTATTAGTTGGCCAATCGGCAGCTATCTCCCGATTTAGCAGCCAATCAATACACAGCATTGTTTATCTGTTATATCTTTGAGGTACGACTGGTTTCCAAAGTTTACATGTGTAGCTTTTGATTATTTATCCCGCCTCGCATGCCAGACGGGAACAAACAAATTATTAACACGATGTGTGTATATTTTTCCTAGCCTAGCCAGCGCAATGATGGCCTATACTGATGTCATGTATTGACCATTGAAGAATGCCCAAAATGGAATGTCTCGGTCTCTACCCAACTCCAATACAATATCATTTATTTATTTACCGGGTGATATACTCATGACCGGAATTACAGTTAACGTCAGTCAATCAAATGCATACAGTTGATTTTATTAAACATACAAATTCAGCGGAAAATTACGAAGATAGATGGGCCATACCCACTTTTCATCAGAAACACTCTAAAACCGCTCCACCGTTTTGGTTATTGATAAAATGTGATTTAAACCTGTCATTTTTCTCGCCTGCTTCACGCTTATTTAAATATATTTTTGAAGTAAAATAGAATAACAGTTTCCAGAATTTTAGTTGCTATTTAGACATAAAAATTCATTGATTGATTGGATGTCTGTTTTACGTCCAGCAAGCTGTATTTCAGCTATATTCAGGACGGACCCTAAAAGAAGGGGGTGCCCGAGGACGGACCGCAACATGGTAACACAACCAAAACGGGGAAAGCCAAGATAAATAATTGTACATTGTATAAAAAAGAATGAATGATAATGGATCATAGTTATATACAGGAATTATTTACAAACATTACCATATTCGACTTTGTATGGCCTAGTAAAGAAGGAATAAACTTACCGGATAGTATTCATCCGAAACGATTCAGTGTTTTACATGTTCAGAATAATATAGCCACAATATTAACTTCTTGTACCCTAAAGATCAATTAATCTGTAAATGTTGCAAAAATGTGTATTTAGAAAATATTAATATTTATTAAAAACATGTCAGAATTTTTACTGTAATTGCATTTCGTTCTATCATTTAATATACTGTAAACTCCGTATCAGTAACGCGTAACGCTTAATCTGCGATATCAGTAAATTTCCTACATATCAATCTTACTGCTACCTTCGGACGGTAACTAAGTGTCACACGGCGGTTAGTCATATCAACTTTTGATCATAGCCTCCTATGGCCGAGATGTGTTCGATAAGAAACTTAACAACGTTAGAACGAGACGGTTTTAGAACCTACATGTCACGAAATAACGAATAATGCTCGCCTACTGCTTACCATTTTTGAGGTCACTGGCCTGATTCGTTTGTGGCTTTAATATAACTAGGTTCTGGCGATATTTCTTAGAAGTTTACACTAAGATAGCATTGTAACCTTTAATGTTCAGCGAGGTTTGTGTTACTTATGTGTTTGTTGTATAGTTTTCATACTTCATACATAATGATAAAAATATTGATTACACTTAAATATTTTCTGTTAGTTATATTTAATGACAGCTTTTTAACTGTGATTTCTCTCGTTTGTGTTATTTGATGTATAATTTTTATTTTTTTTTCATCCTACAATCACTACAAGTGCTGTAGAATAAAGCAAGTTGAATAAATTTTGGCTTAACTGGGCAGCGACAAATAAAGTTTCCTGGTACCCTTGACGTTACTTTCAACGATATCTGTTCTACTTTGTGACCTGTCGTCGAAACCGACATGTGTTTGTGATGTCATGCAATCACTTGAATACGAGCATACAATTTAATTCCGAAATCGGTCAGAATGCATTGTTTTCATGACGAAAAATATAACGATTACATCGTGGTTTTCATTAGCATAAAATGTGATTTTAAGGTTGCAGGATAAAAACAATATTTGCATATTGTCAGAAAATATGCATTTGTATTAATGTATTTGTACTCGCCTCAACAGGTCAATAATGCTCGGCTGAACATCGCAATTTGCTCTAAGTGTCATACAAATGAAAAACGTCAATACCATGATGTTTGCCAACAAATACAATTTTATTATACACAAATACAGTGTTAAAATCAAATCATGTTTCTTAATTAATATTTCAATTACATAATTTAAGTATATAGGCGTGGATCCAGAACTTAATGTTAGTTGAGATTTTGGGGGGGGGGGTGAGATCTAAGGATATCGTAACAAATTTTTCATCATGAAAACTACTACTTTATCTATCATATAGTACAGCGAAAAAAAACTTTTTTTTCTAATCGGGAATATCATTTGCCCATTGCTCCCACCACCCCGCGGTTCCGCCACTGCATAATCTAGCTATTTAGATTAAGTATTAGCTTTCCTAAAAAGCTAGCCGTCTCTATGCTTTATTTTTCTTTGTGAACAAAAATACGTCCTGGTTTTTAATGTTAAATGGCAATATGTATTGTTATTATTTACATCACTTCATTATAAGTACACAATGTTTAGATAGCTAAATCAGGCAACCGCAAAATATTGGTCAGAGGAAGCAATTGAAGAATGCACTGTGCTAACTTAGCTAAATAAGCATCTCTAGATGCACCATACGTGGTAAGATGGGTGTTACTAAAACGGGGAAACGGAACGCGGAACGGAAACGGAAAACTGAATAAGTGTTTTATGAGGCTTGTTTAGGGCATATTGGGATATGGGATATTCACTTTTTTTTATTCATGGTATACAGGATATTTGAGGCAAAACTTACTGGGATATAGGATATTTAAATCCATTTTATTAACAGGGATATTGGATATTGTAAAACACTTTTTCGGATATGGAATAATTGATAAAAAATTTTAATGAGATATGTGATACTGGTACCCCCACCCACCCCCAAAAAAATTCCCTTTTATGGATCTGCTAGTGGTCAGAACTTATCAACAACGTGTTTAATATAAACATTTAACGTAGGTGTATTAAAATAGATGGTTAAATGCACATTTTATAGTTTCAGTCAATAGCAAATCTTGATTTTTAAATTATAAAACGTTTACGGCGAATTGTAAATTGCAGTGCGGTAATGTTTTCTCAGACTTCATTTTTGCAAATATAGTAAGATCTATCCGTTACGTCTTTTTGCATATTCACATTAAGTGCAACCCTTAGCTGCATTCAATTTTAAAATAATTAAGTTGGGAAAAACGTTACAAACGCTAAATTTTTCTAGCAAAGATAAGATATTCTTAATTCCTAATCATAGTGGCCTTTTTAGGGCTTAACATACATGTATATGACACTCAATTGCACACAACTTTACAATGCCTGTTGTCTTGACTCCATTGTTTTTTTTTCATTTAATATGAGTGAAAACAGTTAACGTATGATTTGATGCATTTATGTATTAATTGCTTAACCTTTCCCAGGCATGGCTGTATCATTCTGCCCAAAAGTTAATTGTTATGCTGTGCTATCAAGCGGTTACAGTACTTGGTATATTCATTATTTCATTCCAAGACCAGTTGTACATGTTGTACAAGTTCCTGTCCTTAAACTTTTATCTGTATGTCTGTCTGCCCGTTCTTCCTTCTTACCGTCCGTTCTCCAGTCCTTCCACAATTTTTTGTGTACGCATTAACTTGAAAACTACAAAGGTTACCATGATATGATTTGAAGTTTTAGACAATGATTTGTATCATGCCATTTTATCAAATGATTTAAAATCTGCAAAAAAGAAACAAACAAAAAACAAACAAACTAACGAACAATAACAACAAAAATAAAACTCATTACTATCCTTCGTCAGAGGAGCAATGCATTGTCGCTGATTAAATGGGGAGTATAGAAATTGGTTTACGGATCGTAACTTGTGCATGATTTCTGGATCAATACATGTAAGTCAAGGTTCAAAACAAACAACGAAACATGCCCAGTTGAATTTGCATCAAATGAAAATACAATATTTCTTTTAATAGTATATGTGATTACTAACTTACCACAGGGACAGTCTATACTAACAGACTAATAGACTGTCCCTGCTTACCATGATTCCAGTAATAAAACTGAACAAGTCATACGCATACATAAACATGGCACCAAACTTGTTTTGTTAATGTTTCCTAGCGGTTTTATTGAATTGACAATTAATATAACATTCCTATATAAAAATATCAGACAGTCATGTTTTTAGGTCGAAATATCCATTTATTCATTTTACCGTTTTCCGTTCCGTTTCCGTTCCGTTCCGCGTTCCGTTTCCCCGTTTTAGTAGCACCCGTGGTAAAATGGTTAGCAGGAAAAGAATTAAAATTGTTCTCCTAAATGTCATTTGTCCATGAAATACAGATCAGAGGCAGTATCCAAGAATGCATTGGGGTTAGTTCCTAGATGCATTATATTCACCAATATAGTTGATGTAGACCTGTTCGCGAAAATGTCACGCTTCAGAAATTTCCGCCAATTTCCGTGTTTCTCTGTTTAAGTTTTATGATAAACATAAACAGACCAACCACTTTCCTTTAAAACAGTTTGATTCTCATTATCTTGCCCAATTTTTTCGTTTTTTCCATCGTAACCGATTCGTGATCGCTCGGCTTTTCTCGAGTGGCTATGAAGGGCTGTCGGCCTATTATGATTTCTACCGTCTTGTTATCATGTGGGGTTTTCATTCCTAACTTAGCTCTGCTTATTAGTTGGCCAATCGGCAGCTATCTCCCGATTTAGCAGCCAATCAATACACAGCATTGTTTATCTGTTATATCTTTGAGGTACGACTGGTTTCCAAAGTTTACATGTGTAGCTTTTGATTATTTATCCCGCCTCGCATGCCAGACGGGAACAAACAAATTATTAACACGATGTGTGTATATTTTTCCTAGCCTAGCCAGCGCAATGATGGCCTATACTGATGTCATGTATTGACCATTGAAGAATGCCCAAAATAGAATGTCTCGGTCTCTACCCAACTCCAATACAATATCATTTATTTATTTACCGGGTGATATACTCATGACCGGAATTACAGTTAACGTCAGTCAATCAAATGCATACAGTTGATTTTATTAAACATACAAATTCAGCGGAAAATTACGAAGATAGATGGGCCATACCCACTTTTCATCAGAAACACTCTAAAACCGCTCCACCGTTTTGGTTATTGATAAAATGTGATTTAAACCTGTCATTTTTCTCGCCTGCTTCACGCTTATTTAAATATATTTTTGAAGTAAAATAGAATAACAGTTTCCAGAATTTTAGTTGCTATTTAGACATAAAAATTCATTGATTGATTGGATGTCTGTTTTACGTCCAGCAAGCTGTATTTCAGCTATATTCAGGACGGACCCTAAAAGAAGGGGGTGCCCGAGGACGGACCGCAACATGGTAACACAACCAAAACGGGGAAAGCCAAGATAAATAATTGTACATTGTATAAAAAAGAATGAATGATAATGGATCATAGTTATATACAGGAATTATTTACAAACATTACCATATTCGACTTTGTATGGCCTAGTAAAGAAGGAATAAACTTACCGGATAGTATTCATCCGAAACGATTCAGTGTTTTACATGTTCAGAATAATATAGCCACAATATTAACTTCTTGTACCCTACAGATCAATTAATCTGTAAATGCTGCTAAATGTGTATTTAGAAAATATTAATATTTATTAAAAACATGTCAGAATTTTTACTGTAATTGCATTTCGTTCTATCATTTAATATACTGTAAACTCCGTATCAGTAACGCGTAACGCTTAATCTGCGATATCAGTAAATTTCCTACATATCAATCTTACTGCTACCTTCGGACGGTAACTAAGTGTCACACGGCGGTTAGTCATATCAACTTTTGATCATAGCCTCCTATGGCCGAGATGTGTTCGATAAGAAACTTTACAACGTTAGAACGAGACGGTTTTAGAACCTACATGTCACGAAATAACGAATAATGCTCGCCTACTGCTTACCATTTTTGAGCTAGGTCACTAGCCTGATTCGTTTGTGGCTTTAATATTACTAGGTTCTGGCGATATTTCTTAGAAGTTTACACTAAGATAGCATTGTAACCTTTAATGTTCAGCGAGGTTTGTGTTACTTATGTGTTTGTTGTATAGTTTTCATACTTCATACATAATGATAAAAATATTGATTACACTTAAATATTTTCTGTTAGTTATATTTAATGACAGCTTTTTAACTGTGATTTCTCTCGTTTGTGTTATTTGATGTATAATTTTTATTTTTTTTCCATCCTACAATCACTACAAGTGCTGTAGAATAAAGCAAGTTGAATAAATTTTGGCTTAACTGGGCAGCGACAAATAAAGTTTCCTGGTACCCTTGACGTTACTTTTAACGATATCTGTTCTACTTTGTGACCTGTCGTCGAAACCGACATGTGTTTGTGATGTCATGCAATCACTTGAATACGAGCATACAATTTAATTCCGAAATCGGTCAGAATGCATTGTTTTCATGACGAAAAATATAACGATTACATCATGGTTTTCATTAGCATAAAATGTGATTTTAAGGTTGCAGGATAAAAACAATATTTGCATATTGTCAGAAAATATGCATTTGTATTAATGTATTTGTACTCGCCTCAACAGGTCAATAATGCTCGGCTGAACATCGCAATTTGCTCTAAGTGTCATACAAATGAAAAACGTCAATACCATGATGTTTGCCAACAAATAAAATTTTATTATACACAACTACAGTGTTAAAATCAAATCATGTTTCTTAATTAATATTTCAATTACATAATTTAAGTATATAGGCGTGGATCCAGAACTTAATGTTAGTTGAGATTTTGGGGGGGGGGGTGAGATCTAAGGATATCGTAACAAATTTTTCATCATGAAAACTACTACTTTATCTATCATATAGTACAGCGAAAAAAAACTTTTTTTTCTAATCGGGAATATCATTTGCCCATTGCTCCCACCACCCCGCGGTTCCGCCACTGCATAATCTAGCTATTTAGATTAAGTATTAGCTTTCCTAAAAAGCTAGCCGTCTCTATGCTTTATTTTTCTTTGTGAACAAAAATACGTCCTGGTTTTTAATGTTAAATGGCAATATGTATTGTTATTATTTACATCACTTCATTATAAGTACACAATGTTTAGATAGCTAAATCAGGCAACCGCAAAATATTGGTCAGAGGAAGCAATTGAAGAATGCACTGTGCTAACTTAGCTAAATAAGCATCTCTAGATGCACCATACGTGGTAAGATGGGTGTTACTAAAACGGGGAAACGGAACGCGGAACGGAAACGGAAAACTGAATAAGTGTTTTATGAGGCTTGTTTAGGGCATATTGGGATATGGGATATTCACTTTTTTTTATTCATGGTATACAGGATATTTGAGGCAAAACTTACTGGGATATAGGATATTTAAATCCATTTTATTAACAGGGATATTGGATATTGTAAAACACTTTTTCGGATATGGAATAATTGATAAAAAATTTTAATGAGATATGTGATACTGGTACCCCCACCCACCCCCCAAAAAATTCCCTTTTATGGATCTGCTAGTGGTCAGAACTTATCAACAACGTGTTTAATATAAACATTTAACGTAGGTGTATTAAAATAGATGGTTAAATGCACATTTTATAGTTTCAGTCAATAGCAAATCTTGATTTTTAAATTATAAAACGTTTACGGCGAATTGTAAATTGCAGTGCGGTAATGTTTTCTCAGACTTCATTTTTGCAAATATAGTAAGATCTATCCGTTACGTCTTTTTGCATATTCACATTAAGTGCAACCCTTAGCTGCATTCAATTTTAAAATAATTAAGTTGGGAAAAACGTTTCAAACGCTAAATTTTTCTAGCAAAGATAAGATATTCTTAATTCCTAATCATAGTGGCCTTTTTAGGGCTTAACATACATGTATATGACACTCAATTGCACACAACTTTACAATGCCTGTTGTCTTGACTCCATTGTTTTTTTTTTTCATTTAATATGAGTGAAAACAGTTAACGTATGATTTGATGCATTTATGTATTAATTGCTTAACCTTTCCCAGGCATGGCTGTATCATTCTGCCCAAAAGTTAATTGTTATGCTGTGCTATCAAGCGGTTACAGTACTTGGTATATTCATTATTTCATTCCAAGACCAGTTGTACATGTTGTACAAGTTCCTGTCCTTAAACTTTTATCTGTATGTCTGTCTGCCCGTTCTTCCTTCTTACCGTCCGTTCTCCAGTCCTTCCACAATTTTTTGTGTACGCATTAACTTGAAAACTACAAAGGTTACCATGATATGATTTGAAGTTTTAGACAATGATTTGTATCATGCCATTTTATCAAATGATTTAAAATCTGCAAAAAAGAAACAAACAAAAAACAAACAAACTAACGAACAATAACAACAAAAATAAAACTCATTACTATCCTTCGTCAGAGGAGCAATGCATTGTCGCTGATTAAATGGGGAGTATAGAAATTGGTTTACGGATCGTAACTTGTGCATGATTTCTGGATCAATACATGTAAGTCAAGGTTCAAAACAAACAACGAAACATGCCCAGTTGAATTTGCATCAAATGAAAATACAATATTTCTTTTAATAGTATATGTGATTACTAACTTACCACAAGGACAGTCTATACTAACAGTATAGACTGTCCCTACTTACCATGATTCCAGTTATAAAACTGAACAAGTCATACACATACATAAACATGGCACCAAACTTGTTTTGTTAATGTTTCCTAGCGGTTTTATTGAATTGACAATTAATATAACATTCCTATATAAAAATATCAGACAGTCATGTTTTTTAGGTCGAAATATCCATTTATTCATTTTACCGTTTTCCGTTCCGTTTCCGTTCCGCGTTCAGTTTCCCCGTTTTAGTAGCACCCGTGGTAAGATGGTAAGCAGGAAAAGAATTAAAATTGTTCTCCTAAATGTCATTTGTCCATGAAATACAGATCAGAGGCAGCATCCAAGAATGCATGGGGGTTAGTTCATAGATGCCTTATATTCACCAATATAGTTGATGTAGACCTGTTCGCGAAAATGTCACGCTTCAGAAATTTCCGCCAATTTCCGTGTTTCTCTGTTTAAGTTTTATGATAAACATAAACAGATCAACCACTTTCCTTTAAAACAGTTTGATTCTCATTATCTTGCCCAATTTTTTCCTTTTTTCCATCGTAACCGATTCGTGATCGCTCGGCTTTTCTCGAGTGGCTATGCGGCTGTCGGCCTATTATGATTTCTACCGCCTTGTTATCATGTGGGGTTTTCATTCCTAACTTAGCTCTGCTTATTAGTTGGCCAATCGGCAGCTATCTCCCGATTTAGCAGCCAATCAATACACAGCATTGTTTATCTGTTATATCTTTGAGGTACGACTGGTTTCCACAGTTTACATGTTTAGCTTTTGATTATTTATCCCGCCTCGCATGCCAGACGGGAACAAACACATTATAAACACGATGTGTGTATATTTTGCCTAGCCTAGCCAGCGCAATGATGGCCTATACTGATGTCATGTATTGACCATTGAAGAATGCCCAAAATAGAATGTCTCGGTCTCTACCCAACTCCAATACAATATCATTTATTTATTTACCGGGTGATATACTCATGACCGGAATTACAGTTAACGTCAGTCAATCAAATGCATACAGTTGACTTTTATTAAACATACAAATTCAGCGGAAAATTCCGAAGATAGATGGGCCATACCCACTTTTCATCAGAAACACTCTAAAACCGGTCCACCGTTTTGGTTATTGATAAAATGTTATTTAAACCTGTCATTTTTCCCGCCTGCTTCACGCTTATTTAAACACATTTTTGAAGTAAAATAGAATAACAGTTTCCAGAATTTTAGTTGCTATTTAGACATAAAAATTCATTGATTGATTGAATGTCTGCTTTACGTCCAGCAAGCAGTATTTCAGCTATATTCAGGACGGACATTAAAATTAAATACGGGACTGAAAAGAACATATTACATATATAACAATACAAAATAAAATGTTCTTTTATTATTTTTCAATGTTATTTTTAAATAAATGTCAAGGTAAAGAAATCAAATAAACAACTGTTTATCGATTGTTATTTGAACTGTCAAACCGGAGCACGCGACTTTGTATCGGAACAAAATCAGGTAAAGTTTATTTTCCGTCCTAAATTAAGGCAGTAGTTTTCGGATATATTTTATACAGAAACAATACCTTTTAATAAATATATATATCTAACATATTTCAGTATAATTAAACACGAAATAAACATAAATTTACCGAAAATCCATGAAATGTAAACGTATGTGCATTTTATAATTGTTAAGAAAAACGTTTTTCTTATTTTTTTCAATAAATCGCAAAATTTCAACCGAAATCTCATTTACAAACTAAGTGAATAACACTGGGGTTAATTGCATTATTTACGGGTAGTTCGAATTAGTGCAGGGGCCTCAGTGGCCGAGTGGTTAAGGTAGTTCGTCTACTATTGATCACGTGGTCCGTCAACACTAAGGTTGCGAGGGTGTACTCGACTCCAATCATAATTGACAAGGATTGCCAGTTTTCCTACTGAAGGTCGGGGGTTTTCTCCGGGTACTCTGGCTTCCTTCACAATAAAAACTGGACGCCATGATATAGCTGAAAAATTGCTGAAAGTGGCGTTAAACATCATTCAAACAAACAAACAAATTAGTGCACTGTGCAATTTTCCTTTACGAACCAATCGATTTTTCGAAAGGGTGTTCGTGGCTTTAAACAGGTTTCTGTGCATGTTCGCGGGCTGCTCCCCTCTGAGAACTCTGCACTATTTCCTATCATTTAATTTTATGTGAAAAATGGCTTTTTTAAACGTGTAACTTTTTGATGGGTCAGAGGGTAAGTTTGTTTTTTGTATTTAGTTTTTAAGTTGCGTTCGTCATTTCCTGAGCTTTACAGTATTGTGTGCAAAGTGTGCATGACTACAACATTACTTGAAAAGGTTTGCCAGTTTTCCTGTCGAAGGTTGAGGATGTTTTTTCTGTTACTCCGGTGTCCTCCGCCAATAAACACTAGACGTCGTGATACAAATAAAAATGGCGCAAACGTGGGGTAAATCCCATTCAAACATACAAATCAAGCATTAGTTTTCGTAGAGAACTCATTTAATGGTCGAAGAAACCAAATGTTTGTTTTAACCATTTTATAATTATATATATATATCACAATTTTGATATGAATTATACTTCAAATCGAAGTAATCGAAGATTTTTCAGTAAAAGACCTAGATCCCGCGTGTTGATTAGCGGACAGAAATAGGCAATAAATACCGCCATAATGTGCCGCGAGAATTTAGATCATGATTTTTATGAAGATTAGATTAAAAACAGGTATTTTATAAATAAAAATGAGCTTACAATGTAATAGAAAATAGGAAGGAAAATAATGTCTTTATAAAAAGAATCGTCACAGAAGATATGGATTTTTAAAAATTTAATTCATGATTTAATAAATGTTGATTTAAATACTAAAAAATAATATTCAAGCTATAGAATAAGATACTTAGGATAGTATAAGAAGTCCTAAAAAACAGAGGTATGCAATTGTATGCTTAATGTTAAAACTACTCATTCGGAAGGCTAAATGCAATTTTGAAAAATGTATATATAATAATGCAATAAAAATAATTCAGTAACAGTTTATATAGTTAGAAAAATACGTTAAATTAATTATTTAATAAATACTGCTCTTCTTCTAACATTTTGTTCTTGGTTTATTTGCAATTCTGAAAATTTTATAAAATTCTTAAAAATGTTTTATGCAAATAAATGTTAGTTTGGCGTTTGGAATACATTAATTAAAAATCTTGTACAACAGTTTTAATTACTAGTAATGTAAAAATAATTAAGTGGAAATTGTAATTTGTCGGTATTTTGTCTTTGATCTTCAGATGATGATCTCTGGAAAGACATGATAACTATCGATCTGTGACTATGTGATTTTGAAAAGTTAATATTCTTTTGTTCCTTTTTCGAACACTTGTTTGCTATTTTACATGACGATATCTCCATTCTGTATGTATTTCTAGTTTTTATTTTAGAGAATAAAATACTTTTTAATTACAAAAATATCAGTAATTGAAATCAATATTTTTGTTTGCTTATGACACATAATAGCAAATACGACTGTCCTGATTTTTAATGTTTCCAATCATAGAAATAAAAGAAGACGTCGCCTACCTGTTATTATTTCTAGTTTCTATTACGATGATAATGATATGGGTTTTTAACGTCCTAAATTGGTAAATTAATACCCTCGGTCCGACGGTTGCTATAGTCGTTAGTATTCCATGGACTTCACCACGGTGTTTGGTCGAAGCCCGGCCTTCGGGATACATGGCCGAAAAAGCATTTGTCCCGGCCGGGCTGCTCCGATGTAACGTTGGCATACTAAAGTACCCCACATGGGTAGGAGCGTTTCCGCACTCTGACCTATCGTCGAAGTCTTATATCTGCAGAGTGTATTCTATTACGAAAATTAAATTTTGGTTTATATACGAAAAACAATCCATTCTGTTTTAATAAGGTGGCTACCTGTTGACCTAACTATGTAATAGCAGGTGTGATGAAAAAATGTTTAATAAACAAAGTTATCTGGGATATGTCATTGAAAGTGTCTGGGATACATCCTCAGAAAGCTACATGAGTCATACAAGTTGTCTGGGATACATTCTTATGAAGCTACATGTGTCATATAAGTTGTCTGGGATACATCATTAGAAAGCTACATGTGTCATACAAGTTATCTGGGATACATCCTTAGGAAGCTACATGTGTCATATAAGTTGTCTGGGATACATCCTTAGGAAGCTAAACGTGTGTCATTGAAGTTGTCTGGGATGCATCATTAGAAAGCTACATGTGTCATACAAGTTATCTGGGATACATCCTTATGAAGCTACATGTGTCATATAAGTTGTCTGGGATACATCCTTAGGAAGCTAAACGTGTGTCATTGAAGTTGTCTCGGATGCATCATTAGAAAGCTACATGTGTCATACAAGTTATCTGGGATACATCCTTAGGAAGCTACATGTGTCATTGAAGTTGTCTGGGATAAATCCTTAGGAAGCTACATGTGTCATTGAAGTTGTCTGGGATAAATCATTAGGAAGCTACATGTGTCATTGAAGTTGTCTGGGATATACCTTAGGAAGCTACATGTGTCATTGAAGTTGTATGGAATACCTCATTAGGAAGCTACATGTGTCATTGAAGTTGTCTGGGATATACCTTAGGAAGCTACATGTGTCATATTAGTTGTATGGAATGCATCATTAGGAAGCTACATGTGTCATTGGAGTTGTCATTGGAGTTGTCTGGGATAAATCCTTAGGAAGCTACATGTGTCATTGAAGTTGTCTGGGATAAATCATTAGGAAGCTACATGTGTCATTGAAGTTGTCTGTGATATACCTTAGGAAGCTACATGTGTCATATAAGTTTTATGGAATGCATCATTAGGAAGCTACATGTGTCATTGAAGTTGTCTGGGATACATCCTTAGGAAGCTACATGTGTCATTGAAGTTGTATAATTGGTTATAAACATCAAATAAAAACACAAACTTAATAGATCTAGTACAACTAACAATTTAGAATGAATTCATAAAAAATAGTTTTTTTTCTATTAAATACATCAATGTATTTACAAATAAATAGTGCCAGTTCCCATCGTCTTGTATTTGGCGTCTTACGAAAGCAGTAAATACGATCATATCCGTGTCAACATTAGTTCCACAAATTACCGTACTTGCACGACATCGAAATTAATGCGATATCGTTAGATTCCAGTCCTCTTAATTTATTGGTTCCTTCTATAACGCTAGACTGAAACTGCAAATTACATTTGTGTTCCATGTGAGCGACTACAGGCACCTGAAAGCCACTCTCCGGCGCAGAACATAACTGGTTCCAAGATATAGCCTCTGCCACACTTCATTCCCCATTTACTGTGGGACTATATTTGTCGTCTGCTTGTAACGTTTGTAAACAAAGAATAATTTTTGTAAAATAATACACGGGCTCTTGTTTATTTTTATAAAATCTATTTATACACTTTTGACACAGTTTTACAATGTATATCTGCCATGAGAGATATCTCTCACAATGTCAACCAATGGTATGGCAGAGGTGATTGTGGTTGACGTAGAATACCCAGATTCCTTTGCGTGGAGATTGCCTAAAAGCCTCCGGTTTTAATTCCATGCAATAAAACAGCACGAAGATAATAAGAAAATTAAATATGGTGGTTTTCCGAAAACGTGAAATCCTTAACTAAAAGGGGCATAATTATCGTGCAATATGTTTTCAACAATCAATCAATCACTATCACAAATACTAGGTGTTCTAGTCGTCTTTCCTTTGGATTTCTGCCCCATTAAAAATTATATACCAGATAAAGATTTGAAAAACACTCCATAATTGTATTTATATTTATCAATTAATTATTTTGCAGAGCGACACCAATGTCTGAATCCGGAGAATTACACTGTGAACCCTGCATGAATGAACATTTTTACTAAATCTGCGAGAAAGTGATGTGCGGACTTTGAAGAAAGGCAGTGGCGGATCCAAGGGGGGGGGGGCGTAGGGGCGTACGCCCCCCTTTAAAAAAGAAAAGGAAAAAAAACTGGGAGGGCAAAAATGTAATCCCCGCCATAAAGTAATGCATTAACTAGACTAATTCGTTTATTATGTTATATGTTGTATATAATGTACCAAAAAAAGGTTACTGAACACAAAAAAACCTTGTTCGTGGCCTTACTTTTCCCATATCCTCTTTTTACGCCCCCTTTCAAAAATCCTGTATCCGCCCCTGTTTTATGCGATGAATGCTGTCGAAGGCAGAAAACTCACAAAATGTCCAAAAATCATCACTGCATACAATGTACCATTAGCGAAATGCCAAAAGTCCCGAAAATTTAAATGTAAACTTAGATTGTCCTGATCATAGGAAACACTTTTGATTTTTTATGGAACGCCGTAGCTGTCTTTAGGGATTTTGTCTATATTCGGTGGTATCGACATTATATTCGGTAGAAACAAGTTTATATTGAGTGCTTATATCTATATATTGAGTGCAATAATTTATACTAATGTAATTCAAACATGCAACATTCCGTCTTTTGTTATAGAATCCGTATGTGAGCATTGGAAGGTTATCGAGCCAGTGTACAAACTTTGGACGACTGCCTTTCACCTTGAATCGTCCCATTTAAGAGAGAAGATTTATATTTTTTTGTAATAATGAAAACTAAACAATTCTTGAAATCATATAATTTAATCCTATTGAAAAAAAAAAAAAACTATTTACAATCTACTGAGTCATAAGGTTTGCTTTAATGCCTGCAAATACCATGGGTTGGAATATCTTTTTAGGACATGCCTTTACATACCCACCAAAATATGAAGAATACAACAATTCGAGATGCTTTCCCGGCGGGAAGGTCTTGATCCAAGAGGGGTGTGGATATCAGAAAAACAAAGATAGGAACGATGCCATATACTGCCGATGCCTGCGATCAGATTGTCGTGCCATTATGCAGACTAGTGTTCAAATTCGAGGACGACAATCCAAACATTGTTATTTTGAGTGTAAGCAATATTTTTCGTTTACTGTATAAATCTTTCAAATGAAATATAAGCTATTTTTAAAATAATAAATATAATAAATGAGTGTTTTTATAACTTTTATAACTGATGCTGTTTAGTAGATTAAAATGGTTAATCATCTACTGTCAACATAGGTTGCGAGTTTGCGCAAGGTGCGCTAGACTCCAGCTTAATATATATGTACACAATCACATCATTCATGCATTCCGACGTCATAGTTTTTCTTAATGCATTGAGTACTTTCACCCAACTTAAAAATATTCTCTCCTCAAACGAACTAGCCTTAGCAACAGAAGTAAATACAAATGTATTGCCGCCATATTGATTTTTTTTTATTTGACATGGTATCGTCCCTCGACTCATGTTAGACCTCAACTGCGTCTTTGGAAGATACCAAAGGCTAAATAGAAAAATTAATCTCTATTATTTTCTTTGTTACATACAGTATGAAGTCAAAATTAAAACGTTTGATGAATCTAAGTAAAATACGTGTCGTCACTTCACTTAATTGAAAATTATATGGTTTCGTTGCCTAAAGACGCAACATTTTGGACCTGCAGCGATCAAAATAGAAAATGGCCCATACTAAATTTTTAAATGGGTTAAGCAAATGTATCTGATGATTTTATCAGTTCTTTCCAAATAATGAAAACATATCATTATTGTAAATAAACAATAATATTCTGGTTTCCCCAACACATTATTGAATTTTTTTACCGGTAGTATACTGGAATAAGAATTTTTAAACCAGTAATGTGTGTGGCATCAGTACACCAGTATTGTTTCTGGTCCTATACAAATTGTGTCCGGCACCGGTATACCAGTCTTGTTCCTGGTACTATACAAATTGTGTCTGGTACCAGTATACCAGCAGTGTCCATACAAAAATTGTGTCTAGCACCGGCATACAAGCATTGTACCTGGTACTTTACAAATTGTGTTAGCACCGGTATACCAGCCTTGTTCCTGGTACTATGCGAAATTGTCTGGCACCGGTATACCGGCATTGTTCCTGGTACTATACAAATTGTGTTTGGCACAGGTATGCCAGCCTTGTTCCCGGTAATACACAAATTGTGTCTGGCACCGGTATACCAGCATTGTTCCTGGTACTATACAAATTGTGTTTGGCACCGGTATACCAGCCTTGTTCCTAGTACTATACAAATTGTGTCTGGCACCGGTATACCAGCCTTGTTCCTGGTACTATACGAATTGTGTCTGGCACCGGTATACCAGCCTTGTTCCTGGTACTATACGAATATGTTTTGGGCTGTGGTATACCCGAATGTTCCTGGTACTATACGAAATTGTGTCTGGCACCGGTATACCAACCTTGTTCCTGGTACTATACGAAATTGTGTCTTGCACTGGTATACCAGCATTGTTCCTGGTACTATACAAATTGTGTCTGGCACAGGTATATACCAGCATTGTTCCTGGTACTATACGAAATTGAGTCTGCCTCTGGTATACCAGCCTTGTTCCTGGTACTATACAAATTGTGTTTGGCACAGGTATACCAGCCTTGTTCCTGGTACTGTACGAATATGTTTTGGGCACTGGTATACCAAAATGTTCCTGGTACTATACGAAATTGTGTCTGGCACCGGTATACCAACCTTGTTCCTGGTACTATACAAATTGTGTATGGCACCGGTATACCAGCCTTGTTCCTGGTAATATCCAAATTGTGTCTGGCCCCGGTATACAAGCCTAGTACTAGTAGACCATTTTGTGTCTGATAATTGTATTACAGTATTGTTGCTGGACAGTTACACAGGCCATTGAGACTAATAACTGAGTACCACTATCATGTGTACCCGGATGTTGGTAGTTAATCACAATAAACGCAATATTTTTTTTCAACAAAGTGGCCCGAATAAGCTTCCGTAGTTAAACAATATACAGGCTTGTCTATTAATAAATAATATTCCTACTTCTTACATAGCGTGCATCACTTATCAAAATAATTTTCAACTGAATAACACTGGGTTTAATATCCAGTAACGAAAAGGGGAACTCTACTAGAGTCGTGGATTCTCACCGATAAAACCCGCTGAACTATTCATCTAATATTAGTGTTGTCATACATGAGCGAGTAATATTGTTGGTAACGAGTTCGAGATTGATCTCGAACAAGATGTGCTGCCAATGTGTCTTAAGGCCGGTGGTTCTTAAATGTACACCGGCTTCCTATTCCTGATTTGTTTGATTGAATGGTTTTTAATGCCACCTTCAGCAATTTTACAGCATTACCATTGAGTCCAGCTATTATTGGATAGGAAGCCAGAGTACCCGGAGAACCCTCCCCACCGAACTACGTTTTGAAAAATGTTTATCCTCGTCAATTTAAATTGGAGTCAAGTTGTCAGAACTGTGATAGCCGGTAAGACTGGCGAATCGCTATATTTTCGACATACGGGAATTTGCTTAGATAGATATGTATTCAACTTCAATACATTTGTTTAAACTTGCTGGGGGATCCCGGCTTCCAATTTTTGCGTATCATATCTGAATATTTGACATAAACACAGTAAAGACCTCAGTAAACTATAAACTTATAATGCTTTTTAATGATAAACAAACAGGAATTCCAATGTATGGTTATTATAAGTGCATAATTATACATTTAACGATAAACTACAAAAAATGTGCAAAACGGATATTTTCTTATCCATGGATAAACAAATGTTTGTAGTTGATACTTAAATAAATTAAATACTAGAAAAAACTGTGTTTGTGTAATTGGAAATGTTTGAAAAAGTTCACCGCAAAAACTGTATTTGTTTCGCTGAGTAATATATGACGTCAAAAGGTGCGTGTCTCCATGATGATGTTTTTTTCCATTTCCTGGCAGATAGAACGTATTTTCCAGCCTATTAAAAGTCGGTATTTATTTATTTGTTGATGTTCGTTAATCCCATGTGATATATGTACATTGTATTTATTTATTAAGATATTGAAATTCAGTCATTTTTGCAAACATATATATGAATCAATCTCAGAGGCTCCTAATAAAACAATGTTTTTTAAATACCAAAGTTGGCTAACTAAACGGCTGTCGTATAGTCTAATACCTAACTTATATCCGGTCATCGGTCTGTATCAATTTCCATAATTAGAATTGCAATTAAAAATTGTCATTGCGAATAAACACAAACACACGAACTTCAACCTGCAAATTACTTTTTGTTACGTATTATGAACACGAAAACACGAAAACCGACTTTCCATCGTCGTTTGTCACAAAGAAATTGCGATAATTTCTACTAAATGCCAGACCGTACGGTTGACTAATTTTCTTGTCATGATCCAATATGACATCAATGACGTTCCCGTCTGCCGAAAGTCGATGTATATTATCCGAGTTCCAACAAGCAACGTACAGGTTACCTCCCCTGTCAGTAGTCACAGCTTCAGGTCTGTTGAAGTTTTTAGGTGTACATGTAAAACGTAATTCTCCACTGAGTTTGACACAGCCTACTGTGTTATTGTCATAGTCAGTATAGTAGACACTATCCTGTGGACCCGGATGTAGGTATTCAATGTCACCACCAGTGGGTATAGTTATTGTAGTTATTGTCTTCCCTTGTTTACTGAGGATGTAAATCTTCCTATAACCACCAACACAGATCTTATCACCAACAACAGCTATACCGACACACCCACCAGGTACAGAATGTGTACCACCGGACTTCATTGATTGCATGTCAACAAACTGTATTGACCCCTGGTTAGGTAGGGATACTACAGCTTTATCTTCACCTGGTATAATAGCAATACCCCATGGTTCACCAGATAACGTACAATCCTGTAGGTACTCACCACGGTCACTGTATACCAGTAACTTGGTACTACTCCAGTTACAGAGTAGTAGACGGTTGTCGTCTGTCACAGCCATACTGGTTATCAAGACATCATCGGTAGACTTAATATCAAATTTCATGTCAAAGTCGAACTTTGTTGGCATCTGAATTGTTGTCGGTAAAACCTGAGCTTGTTTTGATTTGGATGGTTTATACTTGATCGGACATGGTGTAGACTCAATTTGTACTGACCCCAAGGATTCGATCTGGAGTTGTTGCTGTTGAGATTTTTTTAACGAAATTTTACAGGTCAACATCGATGCTATTATTTTTTGTAATTTAATATCGTAGTCGGAAATTTTCCATTTATACGAGTTTAATAAAATAAATAGCTGGTTCTCTGATCCGTGTTTTGACACAAGCTCTAATTTACTGGTAACCTCGTCCAGAGATTCCATCAGTGTAGATAATGTTTCTTTGTCAGATTGTATTTGCTTCTCGCATTTCGTCTTAGCTGATTTGATTTCAGATATCACTTTCTTTTCGAGTTCATCTAGGCGTTCCAAAAGTTTGGATTTAATTAGCGAAACATTTCTCAGCACATCTGATTCTTCATCATTTAGACTCTTTAAATTATCTTTGCGGTTGCTTATAAGCGTTTTCAAAGTTCCACGTAAGCTAGATACTGTGCTAGATACATCTTCTAACATAAGTGATCTTCGAACTCCTTTGGAGGCAACGTCTACAGGAACACATTTTTGACATGTCCGGTGCGTTTCTGCCATACAGGAACGGCAGCATAAAGAATCATGTTCCACGCAGAAAAAGTCAAGTGCCATTTCGTCGTGCTTTTTACAACCACTTTGTACAGATAATTTTTCCTTGGGTAACGATCCAGGATCTATTAAATGATGAGAGGCGCATGCTTTAAATGAACTATGAGCATTCAGACAGACCGTACATAGGTTTTCCTCACAATCAGTACAGTACTTTACGGCCACTACGGGTGACAGTTCCTTACGTGAGCATGGACCGCAAATGGGTTTGGACGTTGCCATTCTTTTCTAAAAAAAATTAATAAATAAATTATAATCTAATAATGTAAAATGGAAATATGTACTTACAATAATGTCGTTTGTTGTTAATGTTTTAACGCCAATGTCGGGTATTTTTTCTGCTATATCGTGGTGTCCAGTTTTGTATTATATTATTTTGTATTGTTTTGTAATACCCTAGGAAATACTTCGGGAGAAAAACTGGTAATCCTTGTTAGTTAGGATTGGAGTCGAGTACACCCAAGCCGTAGTGAGACTTCATGGAACCTATAAGCAGACTACCTTGACCACTCGGTCACCGAGGCGTCGCTAAAATAGTATCTTGATCTTTAGGGACAGTATTCCAAAATATTATATGTAACGGGTGCATTTAATTTATGACTTAATTTAAATAATTATTACTTGTTACTGTGTTTTCGTCATAATTGCTCGAACCATAAAAATTTATAACGTTCGCGTCATGTCAGCAGAGTGGCATAGGTAGAAGATAGTACTATACATTATAGAAATCAGTAAAATCAAGTTAATGCGTGTTTCTTAGGCAGCGCCATCTCTAGGATTTAGGAGCATCCATCCATCTCTAGGATTAAGGAGTAGGCAGCCATTTCTAGGATTTATGAGTAGCCAGCCATCTCTAGGATTTAGGAGTAGGCAGCCATCTTAGGAGTATCCAGCCATTTCTAGGATTTAGGAGCATCCATCCATCTCTAGGATTTAGGAGTAGGCAGCCATCTCTAGGATTTAGGAGTAGGCAGCCATCTTAGGAGTATCCAGCCATTTCTAGGATTTAGGAGTAGCCAGCCATCTCTAGGATTTAGGAGTAGGCAGCCATCTTAGGAGTATCCAGCCATTTCTAGGATTTAGGAGTATCCAGCCATCTCTAGGATTTAGGAGTATCCATCCATCTCTGGGATTAAGGAGTAGGCATCCATCTCTAGGATTTAGGAGTAGGCAGCCATCTCTAGGATTTAGGAGTAGCCAGCCATCTCTAGGATTTAGGAGTAGCCAGCCATCTCTAGGATTTAGGAGTAGGCAGCCATCTCTAGGATTAAGGAGTGACACACACACACAATTAAATTGAACTAAAGCAGTTCTACAATGTTACAATTATTTTTGAACAGCGTTTTTTGTTCACAAAAGATTAATTAAACACATTAGCAGCCATGTTGAATGTACCTAAAGTAGCTCGATACATTAAAAAAATAACTATCAACCCAAGACATTTTTAAGTTGAGAAAAAACTACATTTAAGTATGATTGCAGCGGTATTACTTTTGATCGAAAAGCTTGATAATTAATGTGGTCCGACGATGCTTGACGTAAAGGCACGATAAATATTAATTTTTAGTATTTTTTTCGCGAGACAAGGATTATCAGGTCTATATCAGATGAGCTCGTAGAGCGAATCTGATATGGACCTGATAATCCTTGTCGAGCGAAAAAAAATTCTAATAATTTTTTATCGGTTATTTCTCAATTTAAATACATCTTTTTTTATTTGTTTTCGTTTTTTGTGACATATTTAAGGTAATTTTGCTTTGTAATAGTGCCGTTTTTACGGTAAGAATCTGTGCACTACTTCTTTTGTACAATTTTTATGCGTAAAGCGGTCTGACATGACGTCACTCCTACCTCATTCATTCAAAAACTGTTTAAGCAATTGTACGTACGGAGCTGGAGAGAATTTGAAATGAACGGAGATGAAATGTCAATCTGAAACCAATTTCAGCGTTACGAAAAAGTTGAAGGAAGTAGGTTATCATATTTGAAAACTACATTAATGTTTCTTCAAAGAAGAAAATTATTCTGATTACGATTTCTTTCACTGACCGGCTTGGTGTGCATGACAGTTATTCCGTTTATGGGGCTACCGATATTGATAACTCAGATCAATCAATATTGATTCTGTACCCCCTAAATATGTAATGAAAATTTCTGCCCGTGTAACACCAAGCCATTAGTTGCCTATAGTATAAAGGGCTATAGCCTATCAACTACGTCTACGGTCACATACTCGATGTTTCGGCAATCTTCCTTCATTCAGCGATCAAAACGAAGTGTACTTTTAAAATATACTGCATTTTATTCTCTATTAATGACAAACATGCAGTCAGATTTCCGGTGAAATGAGAACAATAGAATCGGAGCTCTTTCGTTTACGAGGTACAAAAGTTACTGTGTCGCTGTTTATTCTGTTGCTATGTAAATTAAAAGTTATTTAAAACATTTATTGAAAAACGTTTTCAATCAATATGTATTCGTTTTAATATTTAAGTCAACGTTGCCAAATTTTAAGCACAACAGATACGTAATATCTTTGTTTCAGTCAATAAACATTAAAAACAGGGGGTGTTTTCGTCACAGGCACTTGGGGTCAGGATAATTTTTTTTATGGAATAAAGAGCAAATAAATGAATTTACAGTGTGTATTCACTCGTTTGGTAACTAGTCTGACATGTCTCATTGTGAAATATTGATCTCAGAAAAATAATATTTTTTTCTTTATTATATAAGAACAAGGCATGAATCTTATCCAAGTTCTAAAAATAGCTCACGTTTTATTTACTGGAATCCCCACGTTTTATTTAAAAAACACACTGTTCCAAGTGTCCAGTCAGGAATGAGCTATGTCCGTTTAATATTCTCTTGATAACTACCACTTAACTTCACTATGTTACATCGTATTTCATTAAAATTTTGTGTTTTCTTCTATCCAAGCGAACAACAATTTTTATCAGGACGGAAGTCACTTAAAACATTAAGGGGCAGATAATTTTGCAAAGTCAATTTACAGTCACTGTTAAAATTTGAGCATCTTTCCATGCACTTATACTCTTGTTTCAATATGTGAAATCCTGTTTACATTCTGACATCGATACGTTATATTTGTTTTATAATAAAGACTTATTTCTCTTTTGTTTTAAATTTCGCGCCAAATTAATCGCATACGGTACTCACTAAGACTTTACATGTAAAACAGTCTTATCGGGAACCCTTTAAGTAGGGAAATTATCTCCCCTCAAATGTTTGAAGTGACTTCCGTCCCGATAAAAATTGTTGTTCGCTTGGATAGAAGAAAACACAAAATTTTAATGAAATACGATGTAACATAGTGAAGTTAAGTGGTAGTTATCAAGAGAATATTAAACGGACATAGCTCATTCCTGACTGGACACTTGGAACAGTGTGTTTTTTAAATAAAACGTGGGGATTCCAGTAAATAAAACGTTAGCTATTTTTAGAACTTGGATAAGATTCATGCCTTGTTCTTATATAATAAAGAAAAAAATATTATTTTTCTGAGATCAATATTTCACAATGAGACATGTCAGACTAGTTACCAAACGAGTGAATACACACTGTAAATTCATTTATTTGCTTTTTATTCCATAAAAAAATTATCCTGACCCCAAGTGCCTGTGGTTTTCGTAAGTGCTGCAAAAAAATGCACCATTCTAAATTTTGTTGAAAAAAATTCCATGTATTTGTAAAACATTCATCTTTCACTTGTTAATTTTTTGGTTTGTGACGACTTTTTGTTTTCGAGTAAAACAATTCCAAAGTCGATCATTTTTTCTATTGCGGTTCATTCATGTGTGATAAATATCGGCGTGTTCGTATATGTCACGTTTATTTACATCGTAACTAAGGCGCGTGTGATTTGTAATTATTTTATTTTGTAGTGTTCAGAAATTTTCTTATTTAACGAGTTCCAATTTGTTGAAAGTGTTCAAATAACTAAATTTATGGCCAAATAAAGTAGAAATTTAAAATAAACTAAAAAATGTAAAATTGAACTTCCCACTAAAAACACGGATTTCGTGCCGATACAATTCAGAAGTATACGTTATTGTCATATAGGCATTGAAAAATCTTAGGGTACAATCCAATTGCATCATCTACATTTGATGGAGGAAATTTTTTATCGTATTAAAGCAACTGTTCCGTTTAAATATCTTAAATCAAAATTAGTACATATTATTTTATTTGATGTTAGAACAGCAAGTTAGAATACATGTACATTTGCATGTATACAGACACTGCGTGTATCGATTGATCTTTATTGTATATTTTTCTTTGCATTGTATTTTCTCTTCTACTGTTTGAAATTCACCAAAATACATGTTTTGCTCACTCATTATTCACACCGTTTCTATAACACGACGTGTGTGCTGCATTATCATGGCCATCCAATTCTATAGCAGCCTTATAGTTGATGGACTTTTTATATATCATTTGGCTTTTAATCCACCTTAAAATGTTCTAGTTGGGATAAATTCTAGATTAAATCTTGATTGATTGATTGATTAATGGTGTTTAACGCCCAAGCAGCAATATTTCAGCTATATTCAGGCGATGAACATGAAATGGATGATAAAATGAACATGAAATGATGAATGAAAATGGGATGGGACACAAGGAAAAATAGGGGTAACGGATTTTAGATTGCCACTGGCAAATGGGAGGATGGATAGGGTCGGGCAATTTAGCCTCCTGTAGCGGGATCGAAATCCCTACTCATAGCGAATACTACAGCAGCGTTCTTTAACGTGCGAGGAACGTGGCATTTTTCCCAACACGGTGCACTAATATGGTTTGCGGTCAGGTTTTCCGTATTATGGCCCGACAACCCCAGCTTGCCAGGGGTACCCCATTCAACCACCTGGGGCACACATCCCAGTCGGTCTTTAGGCAAACCGACCTGACACGCCGGTCAGGGTACTGGGCGCTATTTAGTCGCCTTTTACGACAAGCTAGCGCGACTGCGGTCTATTCTTTTAGCCACCCGGATCCCGCACGGGGCAGATTAAATCTTAATTACAAATGTAATATGTATGTTTTATTTTATCTTTGTTCTGCTATCTGTAATATAAAAGAAATATAGCTTCACAAATGGAAGAGAAAGTTGATCAAAGCACGAATAAACATATTCTTCTGCAAATTCTATTGATTTGCGTTCACGTAGAGGCAGTAAAGGACACATTCATCCTGGAAGACCATGTACTAAATGTGCAAAATGTGGAACAGGCGTCACAATCAGATGGTATCACAAGACAAACAAGCCTTCCGAGTATCGACAGTTTATAAATTCGAAATTCAATTTACTGACAGATGATTGTCTTTGCAGTGCTTGCCATACATTCTTAGATAAAACATTTAACGGTCCACCTCCACTTAAAAAACAAAAGACTGATAACTGTAAATTAATGCAACAATACAAGTTCACACACAATTTATGTTTCAAATATCTCTCTGTTTCTTGAAATCATGGACGTCAACACTACTGCAAATTCAGAATTTAATGATTCATTGAATATTAACCTTTGTAGCTCTCATTATGAGATATGGCGGGAAAACTGCTTCAAAAATAAGATAATTGCATGTTGTCAAATGGAAAATTGTAGAGAAAGACTTCGAGATAAGAGGACTTACTACATTCCCGAGTTCGGTTTACTTTCTCAGTATTTTAAGGAAAATGGGGAATCTTGGTTTTTAGAATTAAATGAAGGCGGTCCCATTTGTGGTAAATGCAGATGTATTTTGTTGAAAATTGTTCAAAATATTGATCCTCAGAAGCAAAATTGCTGTGAGGAATTTAACAGTTCTGCTTTGCATACCCTATATTGCTTTCTAACACGAAAAGCAGTCAAGAAAGTCCCCTTGAATTAATAGCAATGACAGAAATGTTTTACTTAGTTTGTAAAGAATTATTACTGGACAATCCACTACTTTACACAATTTACTTGATAATTTTAAGGAAAACGCCAAGAAACACTCTCCAACACATGGAACAAAGGAAACCCTTCTCTCGTGTGAAAGCAGGTCTGCCATGTGGTTAAGGTGGCGAGGTCCTAATAATAAAAAGATATATTTTCAAAGAGAACAGAGAGTCTTCTATTTTTGTTAAATATTATTATTTCATTTTATCATTATAAATACATTTATTTATAGCAAAATATAAAAAAAACCACCATATTTCATATCTGAATTATAAACTTCAAATAATTCAGTGATGCTAGTGGCTGGGCATGCTGGTATAGTACACTTCCAGTAGATTCCTTTACCACAGGTAATTTTTACTCTGAAAAGACAACCAATGGCATTGAATAATAAGTTGTTCCTCCTAGTCTGTTGGGTATGTATTTGAAGTTTAACTGTGACATGATTTACTTGATTGGTGCTGAAAGTATTCAGTAGGGGTATTTATACCAAGAACCCAGAGCTCATTTATTACTGTTTGGAGAGCTCGTATTTCGAAAATGACAGCTGATGAATTTAAAGAAAAGGTAACAGTAGTCACTGTTTAGAATTCATTATTTAGCAGCTTAATTGGTATCTATTATAAGAATAGTAATTAATATATTATATTATAATTTTGCCTATTTTTAATTTTTTCTGTTGCAACAGGAAAATAAGTAAACTTTAGTTATACGAGTCCCATATAGCAATAACTGCACATTTGTATGATTATACCCATTTCAATTACAAGAAAAATCAACACCCCTTGTTGTACCCCTTTTTAACCACTAAAACAACACTTACTTAATTATGTGGTTTTTAAAATGTTGTCATTACAAGAGCTACATGTAGCACACTGTTAACAATCAATCAAAGTAAAACAATATATTTAATTTGTATCATTGATTAGAAATACATTGACTTAATTTAGCTGTATTTATTGGTTGAAAAATATAACTAAACAGTAGCTTCAATTATAGGTTGGATACCTTAACTTCAAAGATCTTGTTATATAGTATTATGCAAAAGTTCACAAACATATAGGGTACCAATGCAGACATAATAGATGTGTCAAATTATCTGCTTAAAAATGTCTATAAATATATTATTTCCCCAAAATTAAGTTACCTTTTCCTTTCTAGCATCTCGCCTCCACTCTTTCACAAAATCACTGCAGGCTTTTTATCCTGTTTAGAACACAAAAACTGAAATCAATCTGAACCTACATGTACAAGTATTAATATAAATTTTAAAGTGAAATATGCTACCCCCCCCCCCCCAACCCCTTATGCCTTATGCAGTGTTTTTGCTAACAAAT
This sequence comes from Limnoperna fortunei, assembly GCA_944474755.1. Lineage (NCBI taxonomy): Eukaryota > Metazoa > Mollusca > Bivalvia > Mytilida > Modiolidae > Limnoperna > Limnoperna fortunei. The sequence continues at coordinate 26,022,929 of OX104112.1, read as the reverse complement.
TCCTCATATCTAAGACAAAAATACATATACGCATTAATTCCTCCGTTTCTATAATGTACAATAGTGATTCCAATACAACTGGATACATTATAATTTGTGATATTTTACTTCATGAAATCCAGTGTAAAGAAAATAAAATATGCACATGTTGTCTCACCAATTCTTGCCACACAAAATGTATGTGATGTGTGTACATATTCAAATATAAAACACATTTTTTCTAACAAGGAAATAATCCTTTGAACAGGAAAAAATTATATTTGTTCAAATAATTTACAGTATAAAAACATTTTTTAACGATATAAAAATATTAATTTAGAAATTTAGAGTACAAATTTGCTTAAAGTGATGACAAATGTTCCTTCAAGCAGTTTTAATTATTTTAATCCGGGGTGTTTAAAAAATTAGGTTCACACTACCGATGACCAAAACGGCTTCCCATACCTGAATCATCACAGATTATCGGACGTGAATCGTCTTGCGTTACATTACATTTACACTTGTCTCCCTTAATTACTTGACAACCGACACATTTTAGTGCTGCGAATTTTTGCACCATTTTTAATTTACTTCAAACAAATTTTAATCGAATCTATATATAATTACCATTGTCCTACTGAAGATCTGACATGTGACTACATCGGGAACAATGTTTTAATATTTTTCAAAGATCTGGCAACATTTTCCAAATTTGTTCCTTGACGATGAAAACATGTTTATTGCAACTTATTTCAGGTCATCTGTAACTTTATACTGCAATGACTCGATGGAGGAAACATGCATGTCTTTGATCATCATGGTATTTGGCAAGCCCGGGTTGAATTGTATTACCTTTGTACGTGTTTTTTCGTGGCGTCAAAAAGTACGCGTCCATCAGAAAATGGCAGTCGGTCATGGTGACTGCATCTCATGAATATTTTGAAGGGAGATAATTCGAAGACACCGCATATCTGACTGCATGTGTTTCAACCCGATTAAACGACGTTAAATGGAGAGACTTTCAAGACCTGTTTATCGCCGAAATTCGAGCGTACTGCCATACATGGGAGGTGGTGGGGGTATTGTATGAACATTGTTCGTTATTCTTATTTCAGCAGACTAATAAGATACTCTCTAGATACTGATTGTGTGTTGCGTTTTATATTTTGTAAAACTTCTTAGTGTCTGGACAGGTCTGATTAATTGCAGCAAAGATGTATTGTTTCTTTCGTGATGTTTGTTTTCGCGATGTTATTTATGAGCTTTGGTTAGTAAATTTCGCATTAGTGACCACAATCTAGAAATAGAAGTAGGTCGTTATAAAAATAGTTCCAAGAGAACAAAGAGTTTGTAAAATTTGTAAAACACTAGATGATGAAAATCAACTCTTCTTTGCCTGTAAAAAATGGTAATGAGATACGAGTTTTTTTAAAAATAAAACAGATAGGTATTATCCCAATTTTAACCAGCTTAGTTCAATAGAGAGACTTAAAATTGGTCTATACCAGATATCTTGCACAGTGTTGTCGACTACATAAAGCAATCTATTGACTTGCGAAAATAAGGTCCACACTGGTCACTAGTATCTGTTATAACTATATATAATTCATTTACATGATCAATCATTTTGTTCTCTATATGTGTTTCTGTTTGTAAGTTCTTTTGTATTTGCTGAATCCGTCAGGGTTTATGTTTTGTTATGTTAAGTGTCTGGATGGAGACTATCATCTCCGTCTGCGATTTGTTTTGAAATTAGCAAGGGAGATAACTGATAACTAAACGTATTCTAAAATGACAAACAAAACCATTTGCATCAACTTAGAAAGTAAAATTTATCATTTAAAGTTTTGTTGGGAATAGAAAATCGTCAAAAATATCAATTTAAAATGCCATAAAAAGTTTCGTAGGTAGGAATGTGTTGAATGGGAGGTTCTCCAATAGTGGCCGGTGGTCCAAACTAAGTTTTTTCTTCAAGCAAGAGACTTGTCTATTCTAATTTATATGGAGTAGGCATTGCCAAAATGCGAGCACAGACAATATTTTTTATCAATATTATCAATATTCAATGTACATTTCATAATTGACGTAACTTCCGAACACCCTTAAATTTCCTCTAAATTCCAGTGGTCGCGTGACGTCTTTCTGTGTAACGGTGACGTCACATGAAATGTAATTTGATTGTCAGTTTTTAAAGATTGTTTTAGAGATTGCAAAAAATAGTATCAAATTTTTGTTGTTCATTTTAAATATAACATTATTTTTTTCGATGTAAACTTTATTTTCAAGTCTTTCTTCAAATTATTTTAGTCCTTTTTTTCATTCACATCGTTACAGTTTTTAGACGATATCAACTTCCGGACGAAAAAACTCAATATCAGCATTAAGCAGATTTTGATCACGTGATTTCATTTTGATCACATGACACATAATTGCCGTAGAGCTAACCGCTTTTCGCGGGCAGCTTTGCTGCCCGCTGCGAGCTGGGCTCCCTATAATACGCTAGAATATTAGTACAAGAAGACTTCAACAGAATATAATTGTTATTCGGGCTTCACAGGGGGTATGGGTTCATATTCCTTGTCTGTATTCTATATTCCCTTCGCCTCCGGCTCAGGGAATATAAAGCACAGACGGGGAATATGAATTGTGATGACATTTGTTTGCACGATCATACCTGAAATATTTATGCACAGTAAAATCCAGTTTATACACAATTAACACGGCTTTATTACTTATTAATGCACGCACGTAACTACTTCCGTTGTTGGCATATTAACATTCCAATAGGTTATATTTAGTAACCGGAACCTATTCGAATAGATTGCGGTGCAAACACGCAATAGTTCAGACTCTGTGGTAACAGTCATTTAGGCGCTTTATTATTTAAGTTATTGTTGTAAAACATTTCAGTGACTCTTTTAATTTGGTATCTCCCTAGTATAATGGTATAGTCCAATGTTGGGTATATAAACCGCTGCAGCACTAGTATTAAGGTCTTTTGTGATCTTGTCATTTGAGAGTAGTACTTCATTAGTACTACCTGTGTAGAAGACGGTGATAGATTGCAAAGACAGAAAAGAGAACATTAGGTCACCATGAGTTAGATTCTTCAATAGTTATCTGCTTACCTGAATAAGGTTCGCAGGGGTATAGTGCACTAGTTAATTGTGCACGGGTATATAGTGCACTTGTTAATTGTGCACGGGTATATAGTGCACTTGTTAATTGTGCACGGGTATATAGTGCACAGGATAAATAGTGCTTCAGACAACTGTGCACGGATACATAGTGCACGGACCACTAGCCAACAAGAAAGCGTTCAGTTAAGTGCAACTGTCACAGTTAAGGCTAAACACTCGGAAATCGCAACGCCACTGAATTAAATCTGGCAAATTGCCGAAGCTGGCATATTCCAATATCCAGAGATATACTCTGGTACGAACTAAGAGATCACGACACAGAGTACGTGACAGAACCCGTATCCCCTGTAAAGATCACGACACAGAGTACGTGACAGAACCCGTATTCCCTGTAAAGATCACGACACAGAGTACGTGACAGAACCCGTATCCCCTGTAAAGATCACGACACAGAGTACGTGACAGAACCCGTATCCCCTGTAAAGATCACGACAGAACCCGTATCCCCTGTAAAGATCACAACAGAACCCCTATCCCCTGTAAAGATCACGACAGAACCCGTATCCCCTGTAAAGATCACGACAGAACCCGTATCCCCTGTAAAGATCACGACAGAACCCCTATCCCCTGTAAAGATCACGACAGAACCCGTATCCCTTTTAAAGATCACGACAGAACCCCTATCCCCTGTAACGATCACTACACAGAGTACACGACAGAACCCGTATCCCCTGTAAAGATCACGACAGAACCCGTATCCCCTGTAAAGATCACGACAGAACCCGTATCCCCTGTAAAGATCACGACAGAACCCGTATCCCCTGTAAAGATCACGAATAACATATAGTATCAATAGTCGTTGTTCTACTGAGCGTTGATACTAATTTTATTAGTAGTTGAGATCAAAGGAAATTGTAACAAATTACCGATAAATGCCGATCTTAACTCTCCTAAGTAAACTTAAAGGGGTGTTCCCGAAATGCCAACATTTTTAAAATAACATAATTAAGTTGTGTTGTTTTAGAGGTTACAAAGGGGTACAACAAGGGGTGTAGGTATATTCATAGGTAAAATAACCCTTTTTTACAGAAAAGGGTTAATTTTAAAATTGCAAAATTATATGTATTTAGAACTTATTATTATTATGTTATTTAGGTAAAAAGGAATAATAAATAAATTAATTAATTAATATTTAAATTATTACACTTAATTTTGTCAAAATGTGAAAATTAACAAATTGATTACTATAATTATAAGTATAGTAAGTAAGTATACCAAGCTGCTTAATTCATGAATATTAAACTGTGACTATTGCTTACACATATCTTTTCCGCCTTCAATGGTTATCTTTTCCGCCTTCAATGGTTATTTTTTTTTTCGGTTAAAAACTACCCGTGGTGAAAGAACTTACTAAAAATGAAATATACCAGCATGCCCATCCAGTAACAACACTAAGAACGACACTATTACTGGACTAGGACAGCATCATCACAGTCCCTCTGCAGACCAAGCAAAAATTGTAGCCCAAGACATCAAGCACCTGATATCGACAAAATTCCATGAAGAACTAATAGCAGCTATCTACCAAGAAGTTTAGTCAAAGCATGACATGTGGGCGACCATTCGAGAGAAGTTGTTGAGAAGATACCGACATTCAACTGTGCAAAATCAATATTGTACAGAGCAGGCAGACACAGACTACAGCTTGAGACCGATTCCCACTATTCGACGACACCACACAAGGACAACGCATCCTTGCCTGAGGCGCATCGACAGAAAACCTGACTCATCTGTTTGCTTCAGACTGCATCTTCTGTGATGGTACCTTTCTACACGTGCCCATTACTTTTCAACCAGACCTGATATACAGTATCCACATCCAGCTTGAAGGTACTATGTGTCCAGTTGTATATGCCGACTATCAGACAAGACTAACAAACTTACGGAAGATTTTTCCGCCTATACTGCAAACAGCAATGACTCATGGACTATGTGGATGCCGTGGGATAAAAACTTAATAGACTTTACAGTTGTGCTGCATTATTTGTACTGTGTTTATAATTTTAATGAGAAATGTAGTGTTCCTTATTATTACCCGTTTGTTTTATTTTGCTATAAATGAATGTATTTATAATGATAAAATAAAATGATAAAAAAGTATTCAAAATATATTCTTTGAAAATATACAAATATCTATTTATTATTTATAGTATTTTTATACCTTATATTTCTTAAAATCTGTTTTAGAAATGTATAATTTTGTTAAGTATTTATTGACTGAAGGCAGAATTTAAAAATTCACTATGCAAATATACAATTACTATCACTCAATATAATTTATTACACCAGTATAATATTACACGATTTTACCTTTATAGTTAATTAATACCCTGTAAGGGGGCCCCATAATCCTCAGTACTATGATCTTTCAAAAAGTTGGCATTCCGGCACACACCCAACTTAAACACAGAACCTGACTATATGAAATTAAATGTGCTGAAATTTCATCCCCGGTCTATCATAACGGCACGTGGATAACTGTACTTGAGTGCCCTTGAGCCGTATGGACGGTGTCGCGTGAGATCTGCAAGTCCCATGAAAATTGCAAGTTCCGCTTCCGGTATCCGGTAAAACTTGTAACTCTCACGTTAGGTATCGTGAGAGTTACAAGGCTGTGAGAAACGCAAGTGTGTTATAAAAATGCAATTGTGCACATTTTATTAGAAATAAAACACGTCATTATAAATAAATAAATACAAGAGCATTAAATTTTATGTAAACAATAAATAGTTAAACGCAGTTTCAGGAATTACTTTTCGGCACTGTGCTTTACGGCAACGTTATAGTTTGATAATGTGTAAAGTGAAAGTAGAAATAACAGTATAAATAAATTACGCAGTCTTGCCGCTTCTGTTAGCAGTAAATTGTATAATGTATAGTAAAATATTGATATATTTATAAAAAAATGTGAACACTTTATATCAAATATCATGCACTCACCAGAGTTGACTGGAGCATGCTTAAGACTTGAAAAATATATCTTACGAAAAATTCTTGTATTACACAAAACTCTGAGAAGTGAGCTACATGAGTTAGAGCTCGAGATCAACAGATAATAATAATATTAGCCTCTTTTAAATAAATCGACGAATTGGCACTTGAAATAATTTTCAGGTAAAAATTATAGGTTATATTTTTAAATAGTTCTAACTCCCTCGTTTCCTTACTTTTCCTTTTTCCCCACCCCACCCTTTCACCTTTACAGCGTAAGAATTAAAAGTCTGGTCAAAATAAATACACAGATTGCCTTTAATGGTCTACTAAATTACAAATACTTTTACATGGCATACATCTATGTCTCTTACTGGATTTAGCTCAATACTGTTCGATGGACATTAAACACCAGCTGTTCAATCAGTCATCATATATCAAATCAACTAAGGTCAGATATTTATGTTTAGTCGGAAGTGTTATTTATGTTAGGACTTTAACTCGTTATATTTACGCATTTCTGTTTATTATTTGTAAAGAACTTAATAACCTCCCCCCCCCCACCACCACTTTCCGATCCAAATTTCCCGCTTATTAATTTTAGTTGAAATCCAGGTTTTACCCCTAGTTTAATTTAATAAAACATAACACTTGTAATCTTTACTAAAAAAATATGATCACATAAATTTCATGTTTCCACGGGGTGTTAATAATAGCGAGCATCGCAGATGCGAGCTATACGGTTACATGCGTGTGTGTAAAAAAGTCACGTGATCCATATGAACAAATCCATTTCAGATGGTAGCTGAGCAATCCGAAGAAAATATTGTAGACGAACGAAAAAACATATAATATAAAAGTAGGCAAAAATAATTTTGATATCGATAAAATTGAAGTATTTATTTTTTAAATTACTACAAAAATACCAGACAAATTTTTTTCAATCTGAAACGCTGTATTTGAAATTGAGTTTTGTGACGTCACCAACACATTAGATAAGACGTCACGTCATCAATGGAATGTAGAGGCACTGTTAGGGGCTCTGAAGTAACGACATGAACAATGTGCGATGCTCGCATTTAGGCTGCGCCTCCATTCATATTAGTCAATTAATAGATCACGAATAATAACTTTTACTTAAAATTATCGTTTTGAAATAAAAAAAAGTATAAATTGATCATATAATAAACATTTTCAATTTTCTTATGATTCTGTGTTGACAGATCGTAGATAATGTATTTACCCACTTTTCTTATATACCGTTAAAAACGGAACTTCAAATCGCGAAGTGAAAGTAGTCAAACACGCGTTTCTCACGGCGGAAGTTAGTTTTAAATAAATTATAGTTCTGCACATGCGTGCTTGCAATTTTCACGGGACTTGCAGATCTCACGCGACAACGTTACCACCGCGTCGGGTCACTAGACTTCCTGGCGATTTATCAATTACTATAAAATAATGACATACTCCATATTAAAGGGCACTTCTGGATTATATATCGATCATGAGTCTTTCTTTCTTGATAACTGAAAAATGCATCCATTATAACTTTAAATAACTTAATTTTATCTTGAGAAATATCTATAGAAATTCCCCCCCCTTTTTTTGCTTTACAAAACGAAAGTAGTTTTTGTGTATACACAAAAAAATGCAGTTAGTAAAGGTATATGTTGTGAAAATATTTGTTTTATGTTTAATTAGCAATTAACAATGTGAATAACAATAGATTAATGATTTTAAATCCCCCTTTAAATTAATTCTTAATTTGTTTACCTGTCTTGTACGTGTCAGAGTAAAGGGGTCATTATCCTATTCATGTAATGAATTTCCGGTGCATGTCAAAAGATGGCAGGATGAAAAAATAGTCCCAATTTTCTCTTTTGTTTCTGCTTTTGCTTATAACTGCTATTGCTTAAGAGTTGGATATTTTGAAAGGTATGGCATTACTGTAGAACAAGAATATATTTTTTTCCAGTCAATGTCTTTACAGTGGAAGCACTTCCTAAAGTGTGTAATGTGGTACAATGTGACCACAACACTGAAATGAAAGTAGAAAAACCATTCTTAAACTTTAAGGTAATTTTCCCAAAAAAAATCCGTGGACAGGTATACTTTTCTCTCCATTTTTATGTAATTTAGCATTATAGGTGTAATGCCCCATATATGAAATTTTAAGTGAAATAAAGATTTTTTTAATAAAAAATTTTGATGTCTCGACCGTCCGGTTACTTTTGCTCAGGCTATCCAAAAGGATAATGACCTCTGTAAGAGCAAAATTTACAAATTAGTTAAATACACAAATCCCACTTGTCAGGCACTTTTTATGAAAGGGTACCAGAACTCATTATAGGAAAACATCTTTTCTGCAAAATATATCTTCAGGTTTTATAGTTATAGTCTGTTTCATTATCTGAAGTAAAATTTGACTTTTTGGCCTATGGTATCATAAAAAGTGATTATTTTTGCAAAAAGCACACTGTTTACAATTCTATAGAGTAGAGTAAGGTAGAACCTAAGGTGACATGAAATAAAAATGTATTATTGGTATTATATAATACCTTTCAGACCAAAAATTGATTAAATAAAGGTAAACCATGATCCTATTTCATGTACCAGCACTTATTGCTAGACAGAAACATGTATCATACCTTGAAAATTGTAACTAAAGATTAAATGTATTCATTTTGTTTCTTAAAAGAAAGTTATACAGCAGTATTTTAATCAATATGTAGTGTTTATTCATTCCTCTGGCCTCTAGGTAATTATTTGGCATGGGTAGGCATCATTTGCAATGTGTCGTTTTAATGTAAAGTCTGTGAATCTAGTATGCTTTTGGGTACTTTGAACCAATCAGTCTAGTCAGTTGCTATGTTTTCTACTTTTTCAGTGACTTGGCATGCAAAAAGGACTGAAAAGATGCCAATGAGTCTTTTTGTATAACAATTAAATGTCAGTTTTCTTAAAACTAGTCAAAACTCTACTTTGTGCATAGTTTTATTAAAGTTTAAGCTACAGAAAAGAGACCTCTGCTTCTCAACCTGAATTCCATTGTGGTGTATTCTACTTAATAAGTTCATTTATACACTCATTACAGCTAAGAAAAGCTTTTTTAGTTAGTTTTTTTTCTTTTGTGAGGAAAAATGTTAATTTTTATATCATACCGTCATAGCAACAGAACCGACTGTTTTCAACCCCCCCTATATTCAAATGAGCTCTCACTTGATAAAAAGTTGCTTTTATCAGATGTGTTTCTGCTTATTTGGTAACTATTACACCAGTACTGTCATAAAAAGGTGATATTTTGACTGTTGTGCCAAAATTGTTGAACAGAAGAAAAAAATTATACCCTTACTGTCCTTATCAGTTAAAAATTGCTAAAACAAGGATTCACCACATCTTTGGAAACTGTCATAATTTTTATTTGAGTAGCAATATATTCAAACTGCATGCTTATTTTATTTACAGAATCATTAAATAACATTAAAAAAAATTTTGGTGGAAATCCGGAACTGTTGGCTTTGCTTAAAGGGGTCATTATCCTATTCATGTAATGAATTTCCGGTGCATGTCAAAAGATGGCAGGATGAAAAAATAGTCCCAATTTTCTCTTTTGTTTCTGCTTTTGCTTATAACTGCTATTGCTTAAGAGTTGGATATTTTGAAAGGTATGGCATTACTGTAGAACAAGAATATATTTTTTTCCAGTCAATGTCTTTACAGTGGAAGCACTTCCTAAAGTGTGTAATGTGGTACAATGTGACCACAACACTGAAATGAAAGTAGAAAAACCATTCTTAAACTTTAAGGTAATTTTCCCAAAAAAAATCCGTGGACAGGTATACTTTTCTCTCCATTTTTATGTAATTTAGCATTATAGGTGTAATGCCCCATATATGAAATTTTAAGTGAAATAAAGATTTTTTTAATAAAAAATTTTGATGTCTCGACCGTCCGGTTACTTTTGCTCAGGCTATCCAAAAGGATAATGACCTCTGTAAGAGCAAAATTTACAAATTAGTTAAATACACAAATCCCACTTGTCAGGCACTTTTTATGAAAGGGTACCAGAACTCATTATAGGAAAACATCTTTTCTGCAAAATATATCTTCAGGTTTTATAGTTATAGTCTGTTTCATTATCTGAAGTAAAATTTGACTTTTTGGCCTATGGTATCATAAAAAGTGATTATTTTTGCAAAAAGCACACTGTTTACAATTCTATAGAGTAGAGTAAGGTAGAACCTAAGGTGACATGAAATAAAAATGTATTATTGGTATTATATAATACCTTTCAGACCAAAAATTGATTAAATAAAGGTAAACCATGATCCTATTTCATGTACCAGCACTTATTGCTAGACAGAAACGTGTATCATACCTTGAAAATTGTAACTAAAGATTAAATGTATTCATTTTGTTTCTTAAAAGAAAGTTATACAGCAGTATTTTAATCAATATGTAGTGTTTATTCATTCCTCTGGCCTCTAGGTAATTATTTGGCATGGGTAGGCATCATTTGCAATGTGTCGTTTTAATGTAAAGTCTGTGAATCTAGTATGCTTTTGGGTACTTTGAACCAATCAGTCTAGTCAGTTGCTATGTTTTCTACTTTTTCAGTGACTTGGCATGCAAAAAGGACTGAAAAGATGCCAATGAGTCTTTTTGTATAACAATTAAATGTCAGTTTTCTTAAAACTAGTCAAAACTCTACTTTGTGCATAGTTTTATTAAAGTTTAAGCTACAGAAAAGAGACCTCTGCTTCTCAACCTGAATTCCATTGTGGTGTATTCTACTTAATAAGTTCATTTATACACTCATTACAGCTAAGAAAAGCTTTTTTAGTTAGTTTTTTTTCTTTTGTGAGGAAAAATGTTAATTTTTATATCATACCGTCATAGCAACAGAACCGACTGTTTTCAACCCCCCCTATATTCAAATGAGCTCTCACTTGATAAAAAGTTGCTTTTATCAGATGTGTTTCTGCTTATTTGGTAACTATTACACCAGTACTGTCATAAAAAGGTGATATTTTGACTGTTGTGCCAAAATTGTTGAACAGAAGAAAAAAATTATACCCTTACTGTCCTTGTCAGTTAAAAATTGCTAAAACAAGGATTCACCACATCTTTGGAAACTGTCATAATTTTTATTTGAGTAGCAATATATTCAAACTGCATGCTTATTTTATTTACAGAATCATTAAATAACATTAAAAAAAATTTTGGTGGAAATCCGGAACTGTTGGCTTTGCTTAAAGGGGTCATTATCCTATTCATGTAATGAATTTCCGGTGCATGTCAAAAGATGGCAGGATGAAAAAATAGTCCCAATTTTCTCTTTTGTTTCTGCTTTTGCTTATAACTGCTATTGCTTAAGAGTTGGATATTTTGAAAGGTATGGCATTACTGTAGAACAAGAATATATTTTTTTCCAGTCAATGTCTTTACAGTGGAAGCACTTCCTAAAGTGTGTAATGTGGTACAATGTGACCACAACACTGAAATGAAAGTAGAAAAACCATTCTTAAACTTTAAGGTAATTTTCCCAAAAAAAATCCGTGGACAGGTATACTTTTCTCTCCATTTTTATGTAATTTAGCATTATAGGTGTAATGCCCCATATATGAAATTTTAAGTGAAATAAAGATTTTTTTAATAAAAAATTTTGATGTCTCGACCGTTCGGTTACTTTTGCTCAGGCTATCCAAAAGGATAATGACCTCTGTAAGAGCAAAATTTACAAATTAGTTAAATACACAAATCCCACTTGTCAGGCACTTTTTATGAAAGGGTACCAGAACTCATTATAGGAAAACATCTTTTCTGCAAAATATATCTTCAGGTTTTATAGTTATAGTCTGTTTCATTATCTGAAGTAAAATTTGACTTTTTGGCCTATGGTATCATAAAAAGTGATTATTTTTGCAAAAAGCACACTGTTTACAATTCTATAGAGTAGAGTAAGGTAGAACCTAAGGTGACATGAAATAAAAATGTATTATTGGTATTATATAATACCTTTCAGACCAAAAATTGATTAAATAAAGGTAAACCATGATCCTATTTCATGTACCAGCACTTATTGCTAGACAGAAACATGTATCATACCTTGAAAATTGTAACTAAAGATTAAATGTATTCATTTTGTTTCTTAAAAGAAAGTTATACAGCAGTATTTTAATCAATATGTAGTGTTTATTCATTCCTCTGGCCTCTAGGTAATTATTTGGCATGGGTAGGCATCATTTGCAATGTGTCGTTTTAATGTAAAGTCTGTGAATCTAGTATGCTTTTGGGTACTTTGAACCAATCAGTCTAGTCAGTTGCTATGTTTTCTACTTTTTCAGTGACTTGGCATGCAAAAAGGACTGAAAAGATGCCAATGAGTCTTTTTGTATAACAATTAAATGTCAGTTTTCTTAAAACTAGTCAAAACTCTACTTTGTGCATAGTTTTATTAAAGTTTAAGCTACAGAAAAGAGACCTCTGCTTCTCAACCTGAATTCCATTGTGGTGTATTCTACTTAATAAGTTCATTTATACACTCATTACAGCTAAGAAAAGCTTTTTTAGTTAGTTTTTTTTCTTTTGTGAGGAAAAATGTTAATTTTTATATCATACCGTCATAGCAACAGAACCGACTGTTTTCAACCCCCCCTATATTCAAATGAGCTCTCACTTGATAAAAAGTTGCTTTTATCAGATGTGTTTCTGCTTATTTGGTAACTATTACACCAGTACTGTCATAAAAAGGTGATATTTTGACTGTTGTGCCAAAATTGTTGAACAGAAGAAAAAAATTATACCCTTACTGTCCTTGTCAGTTAAAAATTGCTAAAACAAGGATTCACCACATCTTTGGAAACTGTCATAATTTTTATTTGAGTAGCAATATATTCAAACTGCATGCTTATTTTATTTACAGAATCATTAAATAACATTAAAAAAAATTTTGGTGGAAATCCGGAACTGTTGGCTTTGCTTAAAGGGGTCATTATCCTATTCATGTAATGAATTTCCGGTGCATGTCAAAAGATGGCAGGATGAAAAAATAGTCCCAATTTTCTCTTTTGTTTCTGCTTTTGCTTATAACTGCTATTGCTTAAGAGTTGGATATTTTGAAAGGTATGGCATTACTGTAGAACAAGAATATATTGTTTTCCAGTCAATGTCTTTACAGTGGAAGCACTTCCTAAAGTGTGTAATGTGGTACAATGTGACCACAACACTGAAATGAAAGTAGAAAAACCATTCTTAAACTTTAAGGTAATTTTCCCAAAAAAAATCCGTGGACAGGTATACTTTTCTCTCCATTTTTATGTAATTTAGCATTATAGGTGTAATGCCCCATATATGAAATTTTAAGTGAAATAAAGATTTTTTTAATAAAAAATTTTGATGTCTCGACCGTCCGGTTACTTTTGCTCAGGCTATCCAAAAGGATAATGACCTCTGTAAGAGCAAAATTTACAAATTAGTTAAATACACAAATCCCACTTGTCAGGCACTTTTTATGAAAGGGTACCAGAACTCATTATAGGAAAACATCTTTTCTGCAAAATATATCTTCAGGTTTTATAGTTATAGTCTGTTTCATTATCTGAAGTAAAATTTGACTTTTTGGCCTATGGTATCATAAAAAGTGATTATTTTTGCAAAAAGCACACTGTTTACAATTCTATAGAGTAGAGTAAGGTAGAACCTAAGGTGACATGAAATAAAAATGTATTATTGGTATTATATAATACCTTTCAGACCAAAAATTGATTAAATAAAGGTAAACCATGATCCTATTTCATGTACCAGCACTTATTGCTAGACAGAAACATGTATCATACCTTGAAAATTGTAACTAAAGATTAAATGTATTCATTTTGTTTCTTAAAAGAAAGTTATACAGCAGTATTTTAATCAATATGTAGTGTTTATTCATTCCTCTGGCCTCTAGGTAATTATTTGGCATGGGTAGGCATCATTTGCAATGTGTCGTTTTAATGTAAAGTCTGTGAATCTAGTATGCTTTTGGGTACTTTGAACCAATCAGTCTAGTCAGTTGCTATGTTTTCTACTTTTTCAGTGACTTGGCATGCAAAAAGGACTGAAAAGATGCCAATGAGTCTTTTTGCATAACAATTAAATGTCAGTTTTCTTAAAACTAGTCAAAACTCTACTTTGTGCATAGTTTTATTAAAGTTTAAGCTACAGAAAAGAGACCTCTGCTTCTCAACCTGAATTCCATTGTGGTGTATTCTACTTAATAAGTTCATTTATACACTCATTACAGCTAAGAAAAGCTTTTTTAGTTAGTTTTTTTTCTTTTGTGAGGAAAAATGTTAATTTTTATATCATACCGTCATAGCAACAGAACCGACTGTTTTCAACCCCCCCTATATTCAAATGAGCTCTCACTTGATAAAAAGTTGCTTTTATCAGATGTGTTTCTGCTTATTTGGTAACTATTACACCAGTACTGTCATAAAAAGGTGATATTTTGACTGTTGTGCCAAAATTGTTGAACAGAAGAAAAAAATTATACCCTTACTGTCCTTGTCAGTTAAAAATTGCTAAAACAAGGATTCACCACATCTTTGGAAACTGTCATAATTTTTATTTGAGTAGCAATATATTCAAACTGCATGCTTATTTTATTTACAGAATCATTAAATAACATTAAAAAAAATTTTGGTGGAAATCCGGAACTGTTGGCTTTGCTTAAAGGGGTCATTATCCTATTCATGTAATGAATTTCCGGTGCATGTCAAAAGATGGCAGGATGAAAAAATAGTCCCAATTTTCTCTTTTGTTTCTGCTTTTGCTTATAACTGCTATTGCTTAAGAGTTGGATATTTTGAAAGGTATGGCATTACTGTAGAACAAGAATATATTTTTTTCCAGTCAATGTCTTTACAGTGGAAGCACTTCCTAAAGTGTGTAATGTGGTACAATGTGACCACAACACTGAAATGAAAGTAGAAAAACCATTCTTAAACTTTAAGGTAATTTTCCCCAAAAAAATCCGTGGACAGGCATACTTTTCTCTCCATTTTTATGTAATTTAGCATTATAGGTGTAATGCCCCATATATGAAATTTTAAGTGAAATAAAGATTTTTTTAATAAAAAATTTTGATGTCTCGACCGTCCGGTTACTTTTGCTCAGGCTATCCAAAAGGATAATGACCTCTGTCATGTCTGTAAGAGCAAAATTTACAAATTAGTTAAATACACAAATCCCACTTGTCAGGCACTTTTTATGAAAGGGTACCAGAACTCATTATAGGAAAACATCTTTTCTGCAAAATATATCTTCAGGTTTTATAGTTATAGTCTGTTTCATTATCTGAAGTAAAATTTGACTTTTTGGCCTATGGTATCATAAAAAGTGATTATTTTTGCAAAAAGCACACTGTTTACAATTCTATAGAGTAGAGTAAGGTAGAACCTAAGGTGACATGAAATAAAAATGTATTATTGGTATTATATAATACCTTTCAGACCAAAAATTGATTAAATAAAGGTAAACCATGATCCTATTTCATGTACCAGCACTTATTGCTAGACAGAAACATGTATCATACCTTGAAAATTGTAACTAAAGATTAAATGTATTCATTTTGTTTCTTAAAAGAAAGTTATACAGCAGTATTTTAATCAATATGTAGTGTTTATTCATTCCTCTGGCCTCTAGGTAATTATTTGGCATGGGTAGGCATCATTTGCAATGTGTCGTTTTAATGTAAAGTCTGTGAATCTAGTATGCTTTTGGGTACTTTGAACCAATCAGTCTAGTCAGTTGCTATGTTTTCTACTTTTTCAGTGACTTGGCATGCAAAAAGGACTGAAAAGATGCCAATGAGTCTTTTTGTATAACAATTAAATGTCAGTTTTCTTAAAACTAGTCAAAACTCTACTTTGTGCATAGTTTTATTAAAGTTTAAGCTACAGAAAAGAGACCTCTGCTTCTCAACCTGAATTCCATTGTGGTGTATTCTACTTAATAAGTTCATTTATACACTCATTACAGCTAAGAAAAGCTTTTTTAGTTAGTTTTTTTTCTTTTGTGAGGAAAAATGTTAATTTTTATATCATACCGTCATAGCAACAGAACCGACTGTTTTCAACCCCCCCTATATTCAAATGAGCTCTCACTTGATAAAAAGTTGCTTTTATCAGATGTGTTTCTGCTTATTTGGTAACTATTACACCAGTACTGTCATAAAAAGGTGATATTTTGACTGTTGTGCCAAAATTGTTGAACAGAAGAAAAAAATTATACCCTTACTGTCCTTGTCAGTTAAAAATTGCTAAAACAAGGATTCACCACATCTTTGGAAACTGTCATAATTTTTATTTGAGTAGCAATATATTCAAACTGCATGCTTATTTTATTTACAGAATCATTAAATAACATTAAAAAAAATTTTGGTGGAAATCCGGAACTGTTGGCTTTGCTTAAAGGGGTCATTATCCTATTCATGTAATGAATTTCCGGTGCATGTCAAAAGATGGCAGGATGAAAAAATAGTCCCAATTTTCTCTTTTGTTTCTGCTTTTGCTTATAACTGCTATTGCTTAAGAGTTGGATATTTTGAAAGGTATGGCATTACTGTAGAACAAGAATATATTTTTTTCCAGTCAATGTCTTTACAGTGGAAGCACTTCCTAAAGTGTGTAATGTGGTACAATGTGACCACAACACTGAAATGAAAGTAGAAAAACCATTCTTAAACTTTAAGGTAATTTTCCCAAAAAAAATCCGTGGACAGGTATACTTTTCTCTCCATTTTTATGTAATTTAGCATTATAGGTGTAATGCCCCATATATGAAATTTTAAGTGAAATAAAGATTTTTTTAATAAAAAATTTTGATGTCTCGACCGTCCGGTTACTTTTGCTCAGGCTATCCAAAAGGATAATGACCTCTGTAAGAGCAAAATTTACAAATTAGTTAAATACACAAATCCCACTTGTCAGGCACTTTTTATGAAAGGGTACCAGAACTCATTATAGGAAAACATCTTTTCTGCAAAATATATCTTCAGGTTTTATAGTTATAGTCTGTTTCATTATCTGAAGTAAAATTTGACTTTTTGGCCTATGGTATCATAAAAAGTGATTATTTTTGCAAAAAGCACACTGTTTACAATTCTATAGAGTAGAGTAAGGTAGAACCTAAGGTGACATGAAATAAAAATGTATTATTGGTATTATATAATACCTTTCAGACCAAAAATTGATTAAATAAAGGTAAACCATGATCCTATTTCATGTACCAGCACTTATTGCTAGACAGAAACATGTATCATACCTTGAAAATTGTAACTAAAGATTAAATGTATTCATTTTGTTTCTTAAAAGAAAGTTATACAGCAGTATTTTAATCAATATGTAGTGTTTATTCATTCCTCTGGCCTCTAGGTAATTATTTGGCATGGGTAGGCATCATTTGCAATGTGTCGTTTTAATGTAAAGTCTGTGAATCTAGTATGCTTTTGGGTACTTTGAACCAATCAGTCTAGTCAGTTGCTATGTTTTCTACTTTTTCAGTGACTTGGCATGCAAAAAGGACTGAAAAGATGCCAATGAGTCTTTTTGTATAACAATTAAATGTCAGTTTTCTTAAAACTAGTCAAAACTCTACTTTGTGCATAGTTTTATTAAAGTTTAAGCTACAGAAAAGAGACCTCTGCTTCTCAACCTGAATTCCATTGTGGTGTATTCTACTTAATAAGTTCATTTATACACTCATTACAGCTAAGAAAAGCTTTTTTAGTTAGTTTTTTTTCTTTTGTGAGGAAAAATGTTAATTTTTATATCATACCGTCATAGCAACAGAACCGACTGTTTTCAACCCCCCCTATATTCAAATGAGCTCTCACTTGATAAAAAGTTGCTTTTATCAGATGTGTTTCTGCTTATTTGGTAACTATTACACCAGTACTGTCATAAAAAGGTGATATTTTGACTGTTGTGCCAAAATTGTTGAACAGAAGAAAAAAATTATACCCTTACTGTCCTTGTCAGTTAAAAATTGCTAAAACAAGGATTCACCACATCTTTGGAAACTGTCATAATTTTTATTTGAGTAGCAATATATTCAAACTGCATGCTTATTTTATTTACAGAATCATTAAATAACATTAAAAAAAATTTTGGTGGAAATCCGGAACTGTTGGCTTTGCTTAAAGGGGTCATTATCCTATTCATGTAATGAATTTCCGGTGCATGTCAAAAGATGGCAGGATGAAAAAATAGTCCCAATTTTCTCTTTTGTTTCTGCTTTTGCTTATAACTGCTATTGCTTAAGAGTTGGATATTTTGAAAGGTATGGCATTACTGTAGAACAAGAATATATTTTTTTCCAGTCAATGTCTTTACAGTGGAAGCACTTCCTAAAGTGTGTAATGTGGTACAATGTGACCACAACACTGAAATGAAAGTAGAAAAACCATTCTTAAACTTTAAGGTAATTTTCCCAAAAAAAATCCGTGGACAGGTATACTTTTCTCTCCATTTTTATGTAATTTAGCATTATAGGTGTAATGCCCCATATATGAAATTTTAAGTGAAATAAAGATTTTTTTAATAAAAAATTTTGATGTCTCGACCGTCCGGTTACTTTTGCTCAGGCTATCCAAAAGGATAATGACCTCTGTAAGAGCAAAATTTACAAATTAGTTAAATACACAAATCCCACTTGTCAGGCACTTTTTATGAAAGGGTACCAGAACTCATTATAGGAAAACATCTTTTCTGCAAAATATATCTTCAGGTTTTATAGTTATAGTCTGTTTCATTATCTGAAGTAAAATTTGACTTTTTGGCCTATGGTATCATAAAAAGTGATTATTTTTGCAAAAAGCACACTGTTTACAATTCTATAGAGTAGAGTAAGGTAGAACCTAAGGTGACATGAAATAAAAATGTATTATTGGTATTATATAATACCTTTCAGACCAAAAATTGATTAAATAAAGGTAAACCATGATCCTATTTCATGTACCAGCACTTATTGCTAGACAGAAACATGTATCATACCTTGAAAATTGTAACTAAAGATTAAATGTATTCATTTTGTTTCTTAAAAGAAAGTTATACAGCAGTATTTTAATCAATATGTAGTGTTTATTCATTCCTCTGGCCTCTAGGTAATTATTTGGCATGGGTAGGCATCATTTGCAATGTGTCGTTTTAATGTAAAGTCTGTGAATCTAGTATGCTTTTGGGTACTTTGAACCAATCAGTCTAGTCAGTTGCTATGTTTTCTACTTTTTCAGTGACTTGGCATGCAAAAAGGACTGAAAAGATGCCAATGAGTCTTTTTGTATAACAATTAAATGTCAGTTTTCTTAAAACTAGTCAAAACTCTACTTTGTGCATAGTTTTATTAAAGTTTAAGCTACAGAAAAGAGACCTCTGCTTCTCAACCTGAATTCCATTGTGGTGTATTCTACTTAATAAGTTCATTTATACACTCATTACAGCTAAGAAAAGCTTTTTTAGTTAGTTTTTTTTCTTTTGTGAGGAAAAATGTTAATTTTTATATCATACCGTCATAGCAACAGAACCGACTGTTTTCAACCCCCCCTATATTCAAATGAGCTCTCACTTGATAAAAAGTTGCTTTTATCAGATGTGTTTCTGCTTATTTGGTAACTATTACACCAGTACTGTCATAAAAAGGTGATATTTTGACTGTTGTGCCAAAATTGTTGAACAGAAGAAAAAAATTATACCCTTACTGTCCTTGTCAGTTAAAAATTGCTAAAACAAGGATTCACCACATCTTTGGAAACTGTCATAATTTTTATTTGAGTAGCAATATATTCAAACTGCATGCTTATTTTATTTACAGAATCATTAAATAACATTAAAAAAAATTTTGGTGGAAATCCGGAACTGTTGGCTTTGCTTAAAGGGGTCATTATCCTATTCATGTAATGAATTTCCGGTGCATGTCAAAAGATGGCAGGATGAAAAAATAGTCCCAATTTTCTCTTTTGTTTCTGCTTTTGCTTATAACTGCTATTGCTTAAGAGTTGGATATTTTGAAAGGTATGGCATTACTGTAGAACAAGAATATATTTTTTTCCAGTCAATGTCTTTACAGTGGAAGCACTTCCTAAAGTGTGTAATGTGGTACAATGTGACCACAACACTGAAATGAAAGTAGAAAAACCATTCTTAAACTTTAAGGTAATTTTCCCAAAAAAAATCCGTGGACAGGTATACTTTTCTCTCCATTTTTATGTAATTTAGCATTATAGGTGTAATGCCCCATATATGAAATTTTAAGTGAAATAAAGATTTTTTTCATAAAAAATTTTGATGTCTCGACCGTTCGGTTACTTTTGCTCAGGCTATCCAAAAGGATAATGACCTCTGTAAGAGCAAAATTTACAAATTAGTTAAATACACAAATCCCACTTGTCAGGCACTTTTTATGAAAGGGTACCAGAACTCATTATAGGAAAACATCTTTTCTGCAAAATATATCTTCAGGTTTTATAGTTATAGTCTGTTTCATTATCTGAAGTAAAATTTGACTTTTTGGCCTATGGTATCATAAAAAGTGATTATTTTTGCAAAAAGCACACTGTTTACAATTCTATAGAGTAGAGTAAGGTAGAACCTAAGGTGACATGAAATAAAAATGTATTATTGGTATTATATAATACCTTTCAGACCAAAAATTGATTAAATAAAGGTAAACCATGATCCTATTTCATGTACCAGCACTTATTGCTAGACAGAAACATGTATCATACCTTGAAAATTGTAACTAAAGATTAAATGTATTCATTTTGTTTCTTAAAAGAAAGTTATACAGCAGTATTTTAATCAATATGTAGTGTTTATTCATTCCTCTGGCCTCTAGGTAATTATTTGGCATGGGTAGGCATCATTTGCAATGTGTCGTTTTAATGTAAAGTCTGTGAATCTAGTATGCTTTTGGGTACTTTGAACCAATCAGTCTAGTCAGTTGCTATGTTTTCTACTTTTTCAGTGACTTGGCATGCAAAAAGGACTGAAAAGATGCCAATGAGTCTTTTTGTATAACAATTAAATGTCAGTTTTCTTAAAACTAGTCAAAACTCTACTTTGTGCATAGTTTTATTAAAGTTTAAGCTACAGAAAAGAGACCTCTGCTTCTCAACCTGAATTCCATTGTGGTGTATTCTACTTAATAAGTTCATTTATACACTCATTACAGCTAAGAAAAGCTTTTTTAGTTAGTTTTTTTTCTTTTGTGAGGAAAAATGTTAATTTTTATATCATACCGTCATAGCAACAGAACCGACTGTTTTCAACCCCCCCTATATTCAAATGAGCTCTCACTTGATAAAAAGTTGCTTTTATCAGATGTGTTTCTGCTTATTTGGTAACTATTACACCAGTACTGTCATAAAAAGGTGATATTTTGACTGTTGTGCCAAAATTGTTGAACAGAAGAAAAAAATTATACCCTTACTGTCCTTGTCAGTTAAAAATTGCTAAAACAAGGATTCACCACATCTTTGGAAACTGTCATAATTTTTATTTGAGTAGCAATATATTCAAACTGCATGCTTATTTTATTTACAGAATCATTAAATAACATTAAAAAAAATTTTGGTGGAAATCCGGAACTGTTGGCTTTGCTTAAAGGGGTCATTATCCTATTCATGTAATGAATTTCCGGTGCATGTCAAAAGATGGCAGGATGAAAAAATAGTCCCAATTTTCTCTTTTGTTTCTGCTTTTGCTTATAACTGCTATTGCTTAAGAGTTGGATATTTTGAAAGGTATGGCATTACTGTAGAACAAGAATATATTGTTTTCCAGTCAATGTCTTTACAGTGGAAGCACTTCCTAAAGTGTGTAATGTGGTACAATGTGACCACAACACTGAAATGAAAGTAGAAAAACCATTCTTAAACTTTAAGGTAATTTTCCCAAAAAAAATCCGTGGACAGGTATACTTTTCTCTCCATTTTTATGTAATTTAGCATTATAGGTGTAATGCCCCATATATGAAATTTTAAGTGAAATAAAGATTTTTTTAATAAAAAATTTTGATGTCTCGACCGTCCGGTTACTTTTGCTCAGGCTATCCAAAAGGATAATGACCTCTGTAAGAGCAAAATTTACAAATTAGTTAAATACACAAATCCCACTTGTCAGGCACTTTTTATGAAAGGGTACCAGAACTCATTATAGGAAAACATCTTTTCTGCAAAATATATCTTCAGGTTTTATAGTTATAGTCTGTTTCATTATCTGAAGTAAAATTTGACTTTTTGGCCTATGGTATCATAAAAAGTGATTATTTTTGCAAAAAGCACACTGTTTACAATTCTATAGAGTAGAGTAAGGTAGAACCTAAGGTGACATGAAATAAAAATGTATTATTGGTATTATATAATACCTTTCAGACCAAAAATTGATTAAATAAAGGTAAACCATGATCCTATTTCATGTACCAGCACTTATTGCTAGACAGAAACATGTATCATACCTTGAAAATTGTAACTAAAGATTAAATGTATTCATTTTGTTTCTTAAAAGAAAGTTATACAGCAGTATTTTAATCAATATGTAGTGTTTATTCATTCCTCTGGCCTCTAGGTAATTATTTGGCATGGGTAGGCATCATTTGCAATGTGTCGTTTTAATGTAAAGTCTGTGAATCTAGTATGCTTTTGGGTACTTTGAACCAATCAGTCTAGTCAGTTGCTATGTTTTCTACTTTTTCAGTGACTTGGCATGCAAAAAGGACTGAAAAGATGCCAATGAGTCTTTTTGTATAACAATTAAATGTCAGTTTTCTTAAAACTAGTCAAAACTCTACTTTGTGCATAGTTTTATTAAAGTTTAAGCTACAGAAAAGAGACCTCTGCTTCTCAACCTGAATTCCATTGTGGTGTATTCTACTTAATAAGTTCATTTATACACTCATTACAGCTAAGAAAAGCTTTTTTAGTTAGTTTTTTTTCTTTTGTGAGGAAAAATGTTAATTTTTATATCATACCGTCATAGCAACAGAACCGACTGTTTTCAACCCCCCCTATATTCAAATGAGCTCTCACTTGATAAAAAGTTGCTTTTATCAGATGTGTTTCTGCTTATTTGGTAACTATTACACCAGTACTGTCATAAAAAGGTGATATTTTGACTGTTGTGCCAAAATTGTTGAACAGAAGAAAAAAATTATACCCTTACTGTCCTTGTCAGTTAAAAATTGCTAAAACAAGGATTCACCACATCTTTGGAAACTGTCATAATTTTTATTTGAGTAGCAATATATTCAAACTGCATGCTTATTTTATTTACAGAATCATTAAATAACATTAAAAAAAATTTTGGTGGAAATCCGGAACTGTTGGCTTTGCTTAAAGGGGTCATTATCCTATTCATGTAATGAATTTCCGGTGCATGTCAAAAGATGGCAGGATGAAAAAATAGTCCCAATTTTCTCTTTTGTTTCTGCTTTTGCTTATAACTGCTATTGCTTAAGAGTTGGATATTTTGAAAGGTATGGCATTACTGTAGAACAAGAATATATTGTTTTCCAGTCAATGTCTTTACAGTGGAAGCACTTCCTAAAGTGTGTAATGTGGTACAATGTGACCACAACACTGAAATGAAAGTAGAAAAACCATTCTTAAACTTTAAGGTAATTTTTTCCAAAAAAAATCCGTGGACAGGTATACTTTTCTCTCCATTTTTATGTAATTTAGCATTATAGGTGTAATGCCCCATATATGAAATTTTAAGTGAAATAAAGATTTTTTTAATAAAAAATTTTGATGTCTCGACCGTCCGGTTACTTTTGCTCAGGCTATCCAAAAGGATAATGACCTCTGTAAGAGCAAAATTTACAAATTAGTTAAATACACAAATCCCACTTGTCAGGCACTTTTTATGAAAGGGTACCAGAACTCATTATAGGAAAACATCTTTTCTGCAAAATATATCTTCAGGTTTTATAGTTATAGTCTGTTTCATTATCTGAAGTAAAATTTGACTTTTTGGCCTATGGTATCATAAAAAGTGATTATTTTTGCAAAAAGCACACTGTTTACAATTCTATAGAGTAGAGTAAGGTAGAACCTAAGGTGACATGAAATAAAAATGTATTATTGGTATTATATAATACCTTTCAGACCAAAAATTGATTAAATAAAGGTAAACCATGATCCTATTTCATGTACCAGCACTTATTGCTAGACAGAAACATGTATCATACCTTGAAAATTGTAACTAAAGATTAAATGTATTCATTTTGTTTCTTAAAAGAAAGTTATACAGCAGTATTTTAATCAATATGTAGTGTTTATTCATTCCTCTGGCCTCTAGGTAATTATTTGGCATGGGTAGGCATCATTTGCAATGTGTCGTTTTAATGTAAAGTCTGTGAATCTAGTATGCTTTTGGGTACTTTGAACCAATCAGTCTAGTCAGTTGCTATGTTTTCTACTTTTTCAGTGACTTGGCATGCAAAAAGGACTGAAAAGATGCCAATGAGTCTTTTTGTATAACAATTAAATGTCAGTTTTCTTAAAACTAGTCAAAACTCTACTTTGTGCATAGTTTTATTAAAGTTTAAGCTACAGAAAAGAGACCTCTGCTTCTCAACCTGAATTCCATTGTGGTGTATTCTACTTACTAAGTTCATTTATACACTCATTACAGCTAAGAAAAGCTTTTTTAGTTAGTTTTTTTTCTTTTGTGAGGAAAAATGTTAATTTTTATATCATACCGTCATAGCAACCGAACCGACTGTTTTCAACCCCCCCTATATTCAAATGAGCTCTCACTTGATAAAAAGTTGCTTTTATCAGATGTGTTTCTGCTTATTTGGTAACTATTACACCAGTACTGTCATAAAAAGGTGATATTTTGACTGTTGTGCCAAAATTGTTGAACAGAAGAAAAAAATTATACCCTTACTGTCCTTGTCAGTTAAAAATTGCTAAAACAAGGATTCACCACATCTTTGGAAACTGTCATAATTTTTATTTGAGTAGCAATATATTCAAACTGCATGCTTATTTTATTTACAGAATCATTAAATAACATTAAAAAAAATTTTGGTGGAAATCCGGAACTGTTGGCTTTGCTTAAAGGGGTCATTATCCTATTCATGTAATGAATTTCCGGTGCATGTCAAAAGATGGCAGGATGAAAAAATAGTCCCAATTTTCTCTTTTGTTTCTGCTTTTGCTTATAACTGCTATTGCTTAAGAGTTGGATATTTTGAAAGGTATGGCATTACTGTAGAACAAGAATATATTTTTTTCCAGTCAATGTCTTTACAGTGGAAGCACTTCCTAAAGTGTGTAATGTGGTACAATGTGACCACAACACTGAAATGAAAGTAGAAAAACCATTCTTAAACTTTAAGGTAATTTTCCCCAAAAAAATCCGTGGACAGGCATACTTTTCTCTCCATTTTTATGTAATTTAGCATTATAGGTGTAATGCCCCATATATGAAATTTTAAGTGAAATAAAGATTTGTTTAATAAAAAATTTTGATGTCTCGACCGTCCGGTTACTTTTGCTCAGGCTATCCAAAAGGATAATGACCTCTGTAAGAGCAAAATTTACAAATTAGTTAAATACACAAATCCCACTTGTCAGGCACTTTTTATGAAAGGGTACCAGAACTCATTATAGGAAAACATCTTTTCTGCAAAATATATCTTCAGGTTTTATAGTTATAGTCTGTTTCATTATCTGAAGTAAAATTTGACTTTTTGGCCTATGGTATCATAAAAAGTGATTATTTTTGCAAAAAGCACACTGTTTACAATTCTATAGAGTAGAGTAAGGTAGAACCTAAGGTGACATGAAATAAAAATGTATTATTGGTATTATATAATACCTTTCAGACCAAAAATTGATTAAATAAAGGTAAACCATGATCCTATTTCATGTACCAGCACTTATTGCTAGACAGAAACATGTATCATACCTTGAAAATTGTAACTAAAGATTAAATGTATTCATTTTGTTTCTTAAAAGAAAGTTATACAGCAGTATTTTAATCAATATGTAGTGTTTATTCATTCCTCTGGCCTCTAGGTAATTATTTGGCATGGGTAGGCATCATTTGCAATGTGTCGTTTTAATGTAAAGTCTGTGAATCTAGTATGCTTTTGGGTACTTTGAACCAATCAGTCTAGTCAGTTGCTATGTTTTCTACTTTTTCAGTGACTTGGCATGCAAAAAGGACTGAAAAGATGCCAATGAGTCTTTTTGTATAACAATTAAATGTCAGTTTTCTTAAAACTAGTCAAAACTCTACTTTGTGCATAGTTTTATTAAAGTTTAAGCTACAGAAAAGAGACCTCTGCTTCTCAACCTGAATTCCATTGTGGTGTATTCTACTTAATAAGTTCATTTATACACTCATTACAGCTAAGAAAAGCTTTTTTAGTTAGTTTTTTTTCTTTTGTGAGGAAAAATGTTAATTTTTATATCATACCGTCATAGCAACAGAACCGACTGTTTTCAACCCCCCCTATATTCAAATGAGCTCTCACTTGATAAAAAGTTGCTTTTATCAGATGTGTTTCTGCTTATTTGGTAACTATTACACCAGTACTGTCATAAAAAGGTGATATTTTGACTGTTGTGCCAAAATTGTTGAACAGAAGAAAAAAATTATACCCTTACTGTCCTTGTCAGTTAAAAATTGCTAAAACAAGGATTCACCACATCTTTGGAAACTGTCATAATTTTTATTTGAGTAGCAATATATTCAAACTGCATGCTTATTTTATTTACAGAATCATTAAATAACATTAAAAAAAATTTTGGTGGAAATCCGGAACTGTTGGCTTTGCTTAAAGGGGTCATTATCCTATTCATGTAATGAATTTCCGGTGCATGTCAAAAGATGGCAGGATGAAAAAATAGTCCCAATTTTCTCTTTTGTTTCTGCTTTTGCTTATAACTGCTATTGCTTAAGAGTTGGATATTTTGAAAGGTATGGCATTACTGTAGAACAAGAATATATTTTTTTCCAGTCAATGTCTTTACAGTGGAAGCACTTCCTAAAGTGTGTAATGTGGTACAATGTGACCACAACACTGAAATGAAAGTAGAAAAACCATTCTTAAACTTTAAGGTAATTTTCCCAAAAAAAATCCGTGGACAGGTATACTTTTCTCTCCATTTTTATGTAATTTAGCATTATAGGTGTAATGCCCCATATATGAAATTTTAAGTGAAATAAAGATTTTTTTAATAAAAAATTTTGATGTCTCGACCGTCCGGTTACTTTTGCTCAGGCTATCCAAAAGGATAATGACCTCTGTAAGAGCAAAATTTACAAATTAGTTAAATACACAAATCCCACTTGTCAGGCACTTTTTATGAAAGGGTACCAGAACTCATTATAGGAAAACATCTTTTCTGCAAAATATATCTTCAGGTTTTATAGTTATAGTCTGTTTCATTATCTGAAGTAAAATTTGACTTTTTGGCCTATGGTATCATAAAAAGTGATTATTTTTGCAAAAAGCACACTGTTTACAATTCTATAGAGTAGAGTAAGGTAGAACCTAAGGTGACATGAA
Organism: Limnoperna fortunei; assembly: GCA_944474755.1. Lineage (NCBI taxonomy): Eukaryota > Metazoa > Mollusca > Bivalvia > Mytilida > Modiolidae > Limnoperna > Limnoperna fortunei. The sequence continues at coordinate 25,995,252 of OX104112.1, read as the reverse complement.
ATAAAAATGTATTATTGGTATTATATAATACCTTTCAGACCAAAAATTGATTAAATAAAGGTAAACCATGATCCTATTTCATGTACCAGCACTTATTGCTAGACAGAAACATGTATCATACCTTGAAAATTGTAACTAAAGATTAAATGTATTCATTTTGTTTCTTAAAAGAAAGTTATACAGCAGTATTTTAATCAATATGTAGTGTTTATTCATTCCTCTGGCCTCTAGGTAATTATTTGGCATGGGTAGGCATCATTTGCAATGTGTCGTTTTAATGTAAAGTCTGTGAATCTAGTATGCTTTTGGGTACTTTGAACCAATCAGTCTAGTCAGTTGCTATGTTTTCTACTTTTTCAGTGACTTGGCATGCAAAAAGGACTGAAAAGATGCCAATGAGTCTTTTTGTATAACAATTAAATGTCAGTTTTCTTAAAACTAGTCAAAACTCTACTTTGTGCATAGTTTTATTAAAGTTTAAGCTACAGAAAAGAGACCTCTGCTTCTCAACCTGAATTCCATTGTGGTGTATTCTACTTAATAAGTTCATTTATACACTCATTACAGCTAAGAAAAGCTTTTTTAGTTAGTTTTTTTTCTTTTGTGAGGAAAAATGTTAATTTTTATATCATACCGTCATAGCAACAGAACCGACTGTTTTCAACCCCCCCTATATTCAAATGAGCTCTCACTTGATAAAAAGTTGCTTTTATCAGATGTGTTTCTGCTTATTTGGTAAATATTACACCAGTACTGTCATAAAAAGGTGATATTTTGACTGTTGTGCCAAAATTGTTGAACAGAAGAAAAAAATTATACCCTTACTGTCCTTGTCAGTTAAAAATTGCTAAAACAAGGATTCACCACATCTTTGGAAACTGTCATAATTTTTATTTGAGTAGCAATATATTCAAACTGCATGCTTATTTTATTTACAGAATCATTAAATAACATTAAAAAAAATTTTGGTGGAAATCCGGAACTGTTGGCTTTGCTTAAAGGGGTCATTATCCTATTCATGTAATGAATTTCCGGTGCATGTCAAAAGATGGCAGGATGAAAAAATAGTCCCAATTTTCTCTTTTGTTTCTGCTTTTGCTTATAACTGCTATTGCTTAAGAGTTGGATATTTTGAAAGGTATGGCATTACTGTAGAACAAGAATATATTTTTTTCCAGTCAATGTCTTTACAGTGGAAGCACTTCCTAAAGTGTGTAATGTGGTACAATGTGACCACAACACTGAAATGAAAGTAGAAAAACCATTCTTAAACTTTAAGGTAATTTTCCCAAAAAAAATCCGTGGACAGGTATACTTTTCTCTCCATTTTTATGTAATTTAGCATTATAGGTGTAATGCCCCATATATGAAATTTTAAGTGAAATAAAGATTTTTTTAATAAAAAATTTTGATGTCTCGACCGTTCGGTTACTTTTGCTCAGGCTATCCAAAAGGATAATGACCTCTGTAAGAGCAAAATTTACAAATTAGTTAAATACACAAATCCCACTTGTCAGGCACTTTTTATGAAAGGGTACCAGAACTCATTATAGGAAAACATCTTTTCTGCAAAATATATCTTCAGGTTTTATAGTTATAGTCTGTTTCATTATCTGAAGTAAAATTTGACTTTTTGGCCTATGGTATCATAAAAAGTGATTATTTTTGCAAAAAGCACACTGTTTACAATTCTATAGAGTAGAGTAAGGTAGAACCTAAGGTGACATGAAATAAAAATGTATTATTGGTATTATATAATACCTTTCAGACCAAAAATTGATTAAATAAAGGTAAACCATGATCCTATTTCATGTACCAGCACTTATTGCTAGACAGAAACATGTATCATACCTTGAAAATTGTAACTAAAGATTAAATGTATTCATTTTGTTTCTTAAAAGAAAGTTATACAGCAGTATTTTAATCAATATGTAGTGTTTATTCATTCCTCTGGCCTCTAGGTAATTATTTGGCATGGGTAGGCATCATTTGCAATGTGTCGTTTTAATGTAAAGTCTGTGAATCTAGTATGCTTTTGGGTACTTTGAACCAATCAGTCTAGTCAGTTGCTATGTTTTCTACTTTTTCAGTGACTTGGCATGCAAAAAGGACTGAAAAGATGCCAATGAGTCTTTTTGTATAACAATTAAATGTCAGTTTTCTTAAAACTAGTCAAAACTCTACTTTGTGCATAGTTTTATTAAAGTTTAAGCTACAGAAAAGAGACCTCTGCTTCTCAACCTGAATTCCATTGTGGTGTATTCTACTTAATAAGTTCATTTATACACTCATTACAGCTAAGAAAAGCTTTTTTAGTTAGTTTTTTTTCTTTTGTGAGGAAAAATGTTAATTTTTATATCATACCGTCATAGCAACAGAACCGACTGTTTTCAACCCCCCCTATATTCAAATGAGCTCTCACTTGATAAAAAGTTGCTTTTATCAGATGTGTTTCTGCTTATTTGGTAACTATTACACCAGTACTGTCATAAAAAGGTGATATTTTGACTGTTGTGCCAAAATTGTTGAACAGAAGAAAAAAATTATACCCTTACTGTCCTTGTCAGTTAAAAATTGCTAAAACAAGGATTCACCACATCTTTGGAAACTGTCATAATTTTTATTTGAGTAGCAATATATTCAAACTGCATGCTTATTTTATTTACAGAATCATTAAATAACATTAAAAAAAATTTTGGTGGAAATCCGGAACTGTTGGCTTTGCTTAAAGGGGTCATTATCCTATTCATGTAATGAATTTCCGGTGCATGTCAAAAGATGGCAGGATGAAAAAATAGTCCCAATTTTCTCTTTTGTTTCTGCTTTTGCTTATAACTGCTATTGCTTAAGAGTTGGATATTTTGAAAGGTATGGCATTACTGTAGAACAAGAATATATTGTTTTCCAGTCAATGTCTTTACAGTGGAAGCACTTCCTAAAGTGTGTAATGTGGTACAATGTGACCACAACACTGAAATGAAAGTAGAAAAACCATTCTTAAACTTTAAGGTAATTTTCCCAAAAAAAATCCGTGGACAGGTATACTTTTCTCTCCATTTTTATGTAATTTAGCATTATAGGTGTAATGCCCCATATATGAAATTTTAAGTGAAATAAAGATTTTTTTAATAAAAAATTTTGATGTCTCGACCGTCCGGTTACTTTTGCTCAGGCTATCCAAAAGGATAATGACCTCTGTAAGAGCAAAATTTACAAATTAGTTAAATACACAAATCCCACTTGTCAGGCACTTTTTATGAAAGGGTACCAGAACTCATTATAGGAAAACATCTTTTCTGCAAAATATATCTTCAGGTTTTATAGTTATAGTCTGTTTCATTATCTGAAGTAAAATTTGACTTTTTGGCCTATGGTATCATAAAAAGTGATTATTTTTGCAAAAAGCACACTGTTTACAATTCTATAGAGTAGAGTAAGGTAGAACCTAAGGTGACATGAAATAAAAATGTATTATTGGTATTATATAATACCTTTCAGACCAAAAATTGATTAAATAAAGGTAAACCATGATCCTATTTCATGTACCAGCACTTATTGCTAGACAGAAACATGTATCATACCTTGAAAATTGTAACTAAAGATTAAATGTATTCATTTTGTTTCTTAAAAGAAAGTTATACAGCAGTATTTTAATCAATATGTAGTGTTTATTCATTCCTCTGGCCTCTAGGTAATTATTTGGCATGGGTAGGCATCATTTGCAATGTGTCGTTTTAATGTAAAGTCTGTGAATCTAGTATGCTTTTGGGTACTTTGAACCAATCAGTCTAGTCAGTTGCTATGTTTTCTACTTTTTCAGTGACTTGGCATGCAAAAAGGACTGAAAAGATGCCAATGAGTCTTTTTGTATAACAATTAAATGTCAGTTTTCTTAAAACTAGTCAAAACTCTACTTTGTGCATAGTTTTATTAAAGTTTAAGCTACAGAAAAGAGACCTCTGCTTCTCAACCTGAATTCCATTGTGGTGTATTCTACTTAATAAGTTCATTTATACACTCATTACAGCTAAGAAAAGCTTTTTTAGTTAGTTTTTTTTCTTTTGTGAGGAAAAATGTTAATTTTTATATCATACCGTCATAGCAACAGAACCGACTGTTTTCAACCCCCCCTATATTCAAATGAGCTCTCACTTGATAAAAAGTTGCTTTTATCAGATGTGTTTCTGCTTATTTGGTAACTATTACACCAGTACTGTCATAAAAAGGTGATATTTTGACTGTTGTGCCAAAATTGTTGAACAGAAGAAAAAAATTATACCCTTACTGTCCTTGTCAGTTAAAAATTGCTAAAACAAGGATTCACCACATCTTTGGAAACTGTCATAATTTTTATTTGAGTAGCAATATATTCAAACTGCATGCTTATTTTATTTACAGAATCATTAAATAACATTAAAAAAAATTTTGGTGGAAATCCGGAACTGTTGGCTTTGCTTAAAGGGGTCATTATCCTATTCATGTAATGAATTTCCGGTGCATGTCAAAAGATGGCAGGATGAAAAAATAGTCCCAATTTTCTCTTTTGTTTCTGCTTTTGCTTATAACTGCTATTGCTTAAGAGTTGGATATTTTGAAAGGTATGGCATTACTGTAGAACAAGAATATATTTTTTTCCAGTCAATGTCTTTACAGTGGAAGCACTTCCTAAAGTGTGTAATGTGGTACAATGTGACCACAACACTGAAATGAAAGTAGAAAAACCATTCTTAAACTTTAAGGTAATTTTCCCCAAAAAAATCCGTGGACAGGCATACTTTTCTCTCCATTTTTATGTAATTTAGCATTATAGGTGTAATGCCCCATATATGAAATTTTAAGTGAAATAAAGATTTGTTTAATAAAAAATTTTGATGTCTCGACCGTCCGGTTACTTTTGCTCAGGCTATCCAAAAGGATAATGACCTCTGTAAGAGCAAAATTTACAAATTAGTTAAATACACAAATCCCACTTGTCAGGCACTTTTTATGAAAGGGTACCAGAACTCATTATAGGAAAACATCTTTTCTGCAAAATATATCTTCAGGTTTTATAGTTATAGTCTGTTTCATTATCTGAAGTAAAATTTGACTTTTTGGCCTATGGTATCATAAAAAGTGATTATTTTTGCAAAAAGCACACTGTTTACAATTCTATAGAGTAGAGTAAGGTAGAACCTAAGGTGACATGAAATAAAAATGTATTATTGGTATTATATAATACCTTTCAGACCAAAAATTGATTAAATAAAGGTAAACCATGATCCTATTTCATGTACCAGCACTTATTGCTAGACAGAAACATGTATCATACCTTGAAAATTGTAACTAAAGATTAAATGTATTCATTTTGTTTCTTAAAAGAAAGTTATACAGCAGTATTTTAATCAATATGTAGTGTTTATTCATTCCTCTGGCCTCTAGGTAATTATTTGGCATGGGTAGGCATCATTTGCAATGTGTCGTTTTAATGTAAAGTCTGTGAATCTAGTATGCTTTTGGGTACTTTGAACCAATCAGTCTAGTCAGTTGCTATGTTTTCTACTTTTTCAGTGACTTGGCATGCAAAAAGGACTGAAAAGATGCCAATGAGTCTTTTTGTATAACAATTAAATGTCAGTTTTCTTAAAACTAGTCAAAACTCTACTTTGTGCATAGTTTTATTAAAGTTTAAGCTACAGAAAAGAGACCTCTGCTTCTCAACCTGAATTCCATTGTGGTGTATTCTACTTAATAAGTTCATTTATACACTCATTACAGCTAAGAAAAGCTTTTTTAGTTAGTTTTTTTTCTTTTGTGAGGAAAAATGTTAATTTTTATATCATACCGTCATAGCAACAGAACCGACTGTTTTCAACCCCCCCTATATTCAAATGAGCTCTCACTTGATAAAAAGTTGCTTTTATCAGATGTGTTTCTGCTTATTTGGTAACTATTACACCAGTACTGTCATAAAAAGGTGATATTTTGACTGTTGTGCCAAAATTGTTGAACAGAAGAAAAAAATTATACCCTTACTGTCCTTGTCAGTTAAAAATTGCTAAAACAAGGATTCACCACATCTTTGGAAACTGTCATAATTTTTATTTGAGTAGCAATATATTCAAACTGCATGCTTATTTTATTTACAGAATCATTAAATAACATTAAAAAAAATTTTGGTGGAAATCCGGAACTGTTGGCTTTGCTTAAAGGGGTCATTATCCTATTCATGTAATGAATTTCCGGTGCATGTCAAAAGATGGCAGGATGAAAAAATAGTCCCAATTTTCTCTTTTGTTTCTGCTTTTGCTTATAACTGCTATTGCTTAAGAGTTGGATATTTTGAAAGGTATGGCATTACTGTAGAACAAGAATATATTTTTTTCCAGTCAATGTCTTTACAGTGGAAGCACTTCCTAAAGTGTGTAATGTGGTACAATGTGACCACAACACTGAAATGAAAGTAGAAAAACCATTCTTAAACTTTAAGGTAATTTTCCCAAAAAAAATCCGTGGACAGGTATACTTTTCTCTCCATTTTTATGTAATTTAGCATTATAGGTGTAATGCCCCATATATGAAATTTTAAGTGAAATAAAGATTTTTTTAATAAAAAATTTTGATGTCTCGACCGTCCGGTTACTTTTGCTCAGGCTATCCAAAAGGATAATGACCTCTAAACTCAACTGTGTCCCAAATGTACGACAACGGGAAAACCTACTTTGAGGAGTGTGAAACCCGGATGTCGTTATGTCTCCGATAAAATAAAGTTGTGACAATTGTGCAGAGCAGTTTATCAATTTTATTAAAATTTGACTGGAATCTCAACAAATTATTTCTTAGCTTAATGCTAACATTAACATAATTTTTTTTTTAAATGGTGATCGGAAGTGCTTTTTTGTGGAATCAAATGGTGATAAAAACAAAGAAACAAATAAAAACAAAACAAAACTAGAAAAACTTGAAGAAAATTGATACCCCAACCCCACGCTTCCCTTATGTGAATTACATTGTCTGTCCATATTTTTCTATTGGAAAAACCAAAATATCGTCTGACCAAAATGTAAAATATCGGGTGTACAATGTGACAAATATTCTATGTAAGTTTCAACAAATTCCTTTCAGTATTGTGGAAGGAGTTGCGCATTAGATAACGTGTAACCGACACCCCCATCACTAAATACCCCCTAGACGGAGGGAGTTGGGAAAAAAATAAAGACCCCCTAGATTTAGATACCTATATTATATTTACAATAGTTTTATTCTAGACTCTGCTCCGCTACAGTCACAAACTTAACGTTAACACGAAGGATAGTGCAGTAAATTCTTATTCAAACAAAATATCACAACAATTCTCGTTGTTTTAAAACTAAGGCGAAGTTGCTACATCTGTTTATACGTTCTTCCTGAAGATAAAACTTAATTCACGTATGTAATTTTATTCACGATTATTTTTGCTGTTAACGCCTTATTTATATCGTGGAATTAGACTAATTTGTTTACTTCATCGAGCACCTGTTACGATCGATGAACCGGAAGTAGTATACATGCAAATTTGTTTACTTGCTTCTTGTTATTGTTTACATTAACTAAAACAACTATTTTTAAAAGTAGCAATCTGAAAATCACAGTGATCCTCTGGTCACACTATGTATATAACATTCTGATATATTTATTGATGTATAAAACTTGAAATTATTTACGTTGTACGTTTCAAGTTATATTTTCTCAAGGGACGTCGTGGTCTACCACGACACTTTTCATTAAATATTTCTTTAAATATTTATTGTCATGTTACTTGTATACTTTCAATTTATGAGTAAGACATATGATTAACTAAAACTAACGTATTCATTGTAGTACCTTTCTGATTCATTTAATACTATTGTAAATTCCAGGAATAGAAAGCACACTTCACTTTATGTCATGGGCATTTTTGTTTTTAGCCCGAAGATCGATTTTACATTTTTTTGATTGGTTAAAAATTAAATAAACGTCAGCGTATGTATGACGTCACATTTTCACGTCACTCGCTTCTGGATGTTCTTAGATAAAGACGTTATATTTTATCGTTTCGCTTTCCGAGTAAAAAAAATATGGCACAGACTCAACTTAAGTCAGATGTCGCGATGGTATATAGTTTTCTTTAACTTCTTTTTAACGTGATTGTATAGGTGTACGTTTATTTACGTTGTACGTTTCAAGATTTATTTTCTCAAGGGACGTCGTGGTCTACCACGACACTTTTCATTAAATATTTCTTTAAATATTTATTGTCATGTTACTTGTATACTTTCAATTTATGAGTAAGACATATGATTAACTAAAACTAACGTATTCATTGTAGTACCTTTCTGATTCATTTAATACTATTGTAAATTCCAGGAATAGAAAGCACACTTCACTTTATGTCATGGGCATTTTTGTTTTTAGCCCGAATATCGATTTTACATTTTTTTTATTGGTTAAAAATTAAATAAACGTCAGCGTATGTATGACGTCACATTTTCACGTCACTCGCTTCTGGATGTTCTTAGATAAAGACGTTATATTTTATCGTTTCGCTTTCCGAGTAAAAAAAATATGACACAGACTCAACTTAAGTCAGATGTCGCGATGGTTAGTTTTCTTTAATTTCTTTTTAACGTCATTAGGTGAAATAAGCCAGTTAGCACTATCTGAGTGCTACTTGTGTGCTTTTAAACGGCAAACTCAGTTGCCGCTTGTTTCGGAATATTATTGTTTTACAATATCCTCGTGGAAATCGATATTTTGAGTAAATAAGTATGAAAATGTTTATTGGCCTTAATGGCGTTAAGATATTTTAATGAACGTATAAGTCAGACTATTATTGAAATTTTAGGTGTTCAAGTTAGCGCACCAGAAAAGTAGGTTGCACCATGGTGTTAGGTGTTGCACCATAAGCAGTTGATAGCTAACGTCACATTATTTATTTATACTAGGCTCAATTTTTGTTAAGAGTTTAATTAATTTAGGTAATAAAAGATATTATTGCATAACGAATCACTGGAAATGAGTATCTCTTCCAAATTCAATAAGTTAACGTAAAATTGCACCAAGCGTACCAGACTTGTTGCACCAGACACCCGTGTCGGTGCAAACGTTACCTAACTCGGTGCAACTGCACCAAGGTCCGTATATACGCTATAACTATAGTGCAAGGCTTTTTTTTATTTGGGTAATAAATTCTATTCCTGGGATAGATTTTGATTATGTACTGTACTATCTGTCAAATATTTATAAGTATTCTTCTTAATGTTAATATATGTACTTAATAAACAGGGTGTGAACTTTATTAGATTTATAGTCTCAATTACGCCTAAAATAACAGGACAAGAAATTATCTCACAAGCTGGTAAGAAGACGGACCCTAAATTATTTGAATGTTTGCCGCTATTGCGCTTACAGTAAAATAGGGAGATACACCAGATAAGGGCGGCACGACACTAACCGATGTCGGCATGTGCCTCCAGGAATTTACACGTGTAATAGCTACATACCTGAAGTTGGCATCTATTTGAGTTACCTATCGGATCTCAGCATGTGCAATAGTTACTCACGCCAGATTTTGGCACGTTTGTAGTAGTTAACTACCCGATGTAAACATATATAATAGCTAACTACCCCAGTCGACATGTGTAATATATGTAGTAACCTACCCGTTGTCGTGTACATGTAACAGATACCTACCCCGATGTAGACATATAATATCTAACTACTCTAGTCAACATGTAGTTATCACCCGTTGTACATAGTGAAGTGTTCATGTAATAGATATCTACAAGATGTCGACATGTGTGTTATAGGTTCTTCTTGGAATTTATATGTATACGAATAACCTACCAGAGGTCGACATGTATCATAGTTACCTACCCTATGTTGACATTTTTATAAGTTACCTACCGACGTCTACAGGTTTAATAGCTACCTTCGCGATGTGGGCATGTGTAATATTACTTACCCGATGTCAACATGTGTAATATTACTTACCCGATGTCAACATGTGTAATATTACCTACCCGATGTCAACATGTGTAATATTACTTATCCGTTGTCAACATGTGTAATATTACTTACCCGATGTCTACATGTGTAATATTACTTACCCGGTGTCAACACTAGTAATATTACTTACCCGATGTCAACATGTGTAATATTATTTACCCGATGTCAACATGTGTAATATTACTTACCCGATGTCAACATGTGTAATATTACTTACCCGATGTCAACATGTGTAATAATTACGTTGCCGATGTTCAGATGTGTAAAAGTTACCTACTCGAGGTATACAAGTATAATAGTTCCGTTGCCGATGTCGAGATGTGTATAGGTATAGAGACCATGGTCGTTTTCATTAAGGCAATGTTGTACTCAAATCATAAGCAGATCCAAGGAAAGGTGTACCGGGCGTACGCCCCCTAAAAAGACAGAGAGAGAGAGAGAGGGAGAACGAGAGGGTAAAACGAGAGAAAAGGAAAAGGAATATGATATTTCATTAAAGAAAATTCATTATTTATGGTCATAGTTGAAAAATAAAGCCAGATAAAAGATGTGGCAAAAGTAAAAACACGAGTCTAGAAAACTTTGTTTGGATGGCTACCAACTGCTTAGATTCATGGAGCTTCCGGGGGCTTCGCCCACTTGACCCCCTACAAGGGCGCTGCCCCCAGATCCCTCGCCGAACTTTTACGCCTCCCCTAACACAAAATCCTGGATCCGCCCCTGGGACGACATATTATATTAAAATTAAACAACAAGAAAATATAGAAAATATAAATAGTATGTTTTAATATAAAAATGAAAGAAAAATAAAAACAAATGCATAAACAAATTCAAACTGTGTATTCAAAAACGGTCGTTACTATTTACAGCAATCCGAAATTTTAATTTTCACTCCAAGGAAATCAATACCTATTATTAACACTATATCTTAATGTTGTGGTTTTTTATTTTTTTTAATTGCTAATTTGTAAAGCGGAAAACAAAAATAATTTGACGCATTGTTTGGAAATGTTAAGAGTTGACATTCATTTTGATTTATATATTTAATGGGAGATAACTAGTAAATTCTTTCGTAAATGCTTCCAAGTTATCTAGAGTTATTTCCCTCCTGTTGACAAAATGTGTCCATTAGGAGTGTTCCTCCAAGTCCGTGATAACAGGTAGTTCATAATCTGCTATCGATCACGTGCCTGTCACTTTGATTTCGAGGACGAGTCTCACTGCGGGCATGGTTTGGTGGACTTATATCCTACTTATGATAAATAACAAAGTCTACAGTCACTCTGTGGTAATAAGAAACCCCATCGGGACATACACTAATTGAATGATACTTATACACAACCTGTGTGGATTAATATTTTGACCGTTATCTTCGATCGTCAATCAATCAATCAATCAATCAATCAATCAATCAATCAATCAATCAATCAATCAATCAAACTAACAAGAGAGAGAGAGAGAGAATACGTGAATTCGTGCATCTACACAACAAGTAACATACACGTTTTGAGTTTTAAACCTTATACACATATAAAGCAGACATAACAAAAGCGTGCACACCATATAAGGCAGAAAGCACATATTAAAATAGTAGCTAAATGAGGCACGAACATGCAATAACAAAAACATCACATATTAAGACAATAAAATATGTAGCATACAAGGCAAGATAAGCACGTATTAAAAGAGTTGCTAAATAAGGCACGAACATGCCTTTACAAAACATCACATATTAAAACAATAAAACACGTAGATCAAGGCAAGATAAGCACGTATTAAGACAAAACAACGAGTAGTATTCATGTATAAAACGTAATTAACAGATAAATAACATAATGAGCAGAACTATTAGTGAGTAGACACTAAGTGTAATAATGTCAGCACAAGCAGGATTACTAGTGAGTAGACACTAAGTGTAATAATGTCAGCACAAGCAGGATTACTAGTGAGTAGACACTAAGTGTAATAATGTCAGCACAAGCAGGATTACTAGTGAGTCATACTAAGTGTAATCATGACAGCACGAGCAGGATTACTAGTGAGTAGACTAAGTGTAATCATGTCAGCACGAGCGGGATTACTAGTGAGTAGACTAAGTGTAATCATGTCAGCACGAGCAGGATTACTAGTGAGTAGACTAAGTGTAATCATGTCAGCACGAGTAGGATTACTAGTGAGTAGACTTAGTGTAATCATGTCAGCACGAGCAGGATTACTAGTGAGTAGACTAAGTGTAATCATGTCAGCACGAGCGGGATTACTAGTGAGTAGACTAAGTGTAATCATGTCAGCACGAGCAGGATTACTAGTGAGTAGACTAAGTGTAATCATGTCAGCACGAGCAGGATTACTAGTGAGTAGACTAAGTGTAATCATGTCAGCACGAGCAGGATTACTAGTGAGTAGACTACGTGTAATCATGTCAGCACGAGCATGATTACTAGTGAGTAGACTAAGTGTAATCATGTCAGCACGAGCAGGATTACTAGTGAGTAGACTAAGTGTAATCATGTCAGCACGAGCAGGATAACTAGTGAGTAGACTTAGTGTAATCATGTCAGCACGAGCAGGATAACTAGTGAGTAGACTTAGTGTAATCATGTCAGCACGAGCAGGATTACTAGTGAGTAGACTAAGTGTAATCATGTCAGCACGAGCGGGATTGCTAGTGAGTAGACTAAGTGTAATCATGTCAGCACGAGCAGGATTACTAGTCAGTAGACTAGGTGTAATCATGTCAGCACGAGCAGGATTACTAGTGAGTAGACTAAGTGTAATCAAGTCAGCACGAGCAGGATAACTAGTCAGTAGACTAAGTGTAATCATGTCAGCACGAGCAGGATTACTAGTGAGTAAACTAAGTGTAATCAAGTCAGCACGAGCAGGATTACTAGTGAGTAGACTAAGTGTAATCATGTCAGCACAAGCAGGATTACTAGTGAGTAGACTAAGTGTAATCATATCAGCATCAGCAGGATTACTAGTGAGTAGACTAAGTGTAATCATATCAGGACGAGCAGGATTACCCGTAAGTAGACTAAGTGTAATCATGTCAGCACGAGCAGGATTACTAGTGAGTAGACTAAGTGTAATCATGTCAGCACGAGCAGGATAATTGATAAGTAAAGTAAGTTTAATAATGTCACCAGGAGGAAGATTACTAGTGAGTAAACAATAAGCAATAAAACAATAGATAATAAAACACCTCCCGAACAATTCCAGGACTGATGGCTTTTAAATAGAAAAAAAAACTATTTTCTGTTCTGAACTGGTCCGGAAAACTGTTCTCGACAGTGGCAGCATCAAAACTTTTCTTACCGAATGTGCTTGTAGTTATTGAACTACATTATTCTAATGCTATACTAGTACTTGATGTAACGTCAATTATGATTGAACAACATAAATAATTTTATGGCATCAATTCCACGATTGATTCTGTCAGAAATTACTGCAAAAGCAGACATTATTTCCGGCAAATAAAAACATCCCATTTTAGTCACTTTATTTATTTAGTTTTTTATTGCCGTAGCATTGGAATGGAGATAGCCTTAATGCATTTGAAAATTTACCGGCATCAATCGGTGCTTTGCTGCTCAGAAATGTCCGTTTACTGAATCCGCTCACCATCAACTCATTAACTAATGCCGGCAAATTTTCAAATACAATACAGTTTTCTCCTAATTATACCCGACGTCGGAGAGCAGGAGAACACAGATACATTAAAAAAACAATCGAATGTTGACATGGCGGTAGAAATATACATAATGGAGAGAGAGAGAGAGAGAGAGAGAGCGGAAGGATGATCATGAGCACATATTTAAAAATAAGCAATCAAACGTTGACATGATGGAAGAAACATATATATTGAAGTAATATTATAAGTTAATAGTTACGTTCATATTCACAGATATGGAAATTTTAACACCTGAAGTGCCCCAAGTACGCTCTGATTCGAAGCCGAAGGGTTTACAGGGGTACTGAAGGTGTTAAAATCTGCATATCTACGGATATGAACGTTATAACGAATTTATCCCCGGGTTTAGTTTCAAATGATGGCATTTTAGTCACTTTGTCAGTGCAACGGCGGACGTTAACGTAACGTTTTCTTCATTATCAAAGAAAGATTGATTGAAATGAGGCACACATACCAATGTTTTACAAGGTGTGAGGTACTACCTTTGGTAGAACCCTACAGTTCTCTGAAAATCTAGTTTTTTTGTTGGATTCAAACAGATATTTAAAAATTAAATTTTGGCGCTGCATTGCTTGCAGAGACGTCATAATAGAGTGACGTCGTTGCTTTTCAAATTGCATGTCTTGTGGTTTTTTTTCAGTTGAAAATAAGACACATGTGGGCCTTGTGTCAAAGATTTCATCATTCCATTTTAGACACAAACCAATTACCATTCATAATATATCCGCATCTTAAATACTTTCGTGCACCTTATGGTTAGCAACACCCGGGTATATGACTTAGACGTCCGAGACATATTTGCTTTATCAGGAAAGACCACGGAACAGAATCAGTTCGCTACAACAAGACGCATATTGTGACTACAGACTTAACCCTTTCAGTGCCAAATTGAAATTTTAAACGTTTGCAACGTCGCAGATTAAAATATCATTTATGACGTTTCTACGCCAAATTTGTTGAGACGACGTCATGAGAACTAAAAAAATGTTGATAGTGAAATGCGACATGTCGTAGGTAAACTGATTTAATCATTTAACGAACTTTATGTTGGTTTATACCATTTTTGGTGTTTTATGTTCAATATGTAAGCAACAATTTAATTCATATAGGTCTAGTAGCAGTTTAGAATACAATACAAAAAATACCACCGAACTACATGCAGTCGCTGACAATTTATTTCCACTAAACGAAATTCCGGAGCCTCCGGGCAAAATCCGGAGCATTGGCATGTATGGTTTGGTTGTATCGAAGCACGATTCCTCTATGCTAAAATTTGCTCGAAGTTTGCTGCACTGAATACGTGCGTCGAATGATTCCCTACTATATTCATCAAAATTCGTCCGTGCTACACACTTATTCACGAGTTACAACCAGACATAAATGACTCAAATTAATGACACAGATAAGTAAACAAATACACGTGTTTGTTTGTCGAAATTCAATAAATACATTTTAACTATAAGAGAGCACAGCTTGTTGCGGTGAGCTCTATATTTTTCTGTAAATTTCACGCGATCAAAGTCTGTTTATGTTTATGTTGATTTTGGTTTTCTTTTATCCAGCAGCTGGTACAGTCACGAAGGGAATTTTTAATTGAAAAACATTCTCGATAAAAAATTTGAAGTCATTACTGCAAGAACAATAATATTGGGTTAACAAAAATTTACCTTTAAGCTGTATGCGTTTTTGCTTTTTTTAAAAAAAGCCCGTTAGTATCTCTCGTATGACATTCATGTGACGTCACCAACTTTGGAGAAAGACGTTACGCAGGTGGTACACGTATGTAGGTAGTGAGATAGTTATAGACAGTTGAGAACTTTACGCCATCAGCATCACTGGCACAGTTTGTACTGTGTATGGAAAGAAACACATCAGCCAGTAATCCAGGACCCACGGAGTAGGAAAACTTGATATGTGGACAGTGTAATTCCCAGAACCTGAGACCACCTATTGGTACACCCGACAAAGAGCACATTACTGCTCTGTTAGACCGTATAGCTATATCATGTCGTCCAATTTTATTGGTGGATTAGGTCGATGTAACTGCATAAAGAAAACCCCGACCTAAGGCAGGAAAACTTTGTTGAGCACAAACTGCCTTGGTCGTTTTCATAAAAACAAACAAAAACTAGAGTAAAAAAACCTGTGAGCAATGCTCACCATTGATACCCCCCGCTTCACAATTACTTTGAAAATTCAGGTGTTCTTAATTATGAAATTGAAACTTTATCTAGTTAAACGTGAAGGCGAAGTTGCAGATAAAACTCGTAACCCTCCCCAATCCCCCAAAGAATGGCATCCCCTATATCAATGACAAAGTCCATGTTTTTCTATGGGAAACCTCCAATAATATTCTGATCAAAATGTTTAATATCCAGTGCACAATGGCAATATGTGACCAAGATTCTATGTAAGTTTCAACAAATTCCATTCAGTGGTGTATGAGGAGTTGCAAATAAAAGATGGGTATCCACTTATGTCCAAGACAAAGTCCATGCTTTTCTACGGGAAACCCCAAATATCTTTCCGCTCAAAATGTTAAATATCTCCTGCACAATGGCACTATGTGACATGGATTCTGTGTAAGTTTCATCAAATTCCATTCAGTGGTGTAGGAGGAGTTGCACATAAGAGATGGGTATCCCCTTATGTCAATGACAGTCCATGTTTTTCTATGGAAACCCCAAATATCATTCCGATCAAAATGTTAAATATCTCCTGCACAATTGAACCATGTGACATGGATTCTGTGTAAGTTTCAACAAATTCCATTCAGTGGTGTAGGAATGAGTTGCACATAAGAGATTTGTATCCTTTATGTCCATGACAAAGTCCATGTTTTTCTATGGGAAACCCCAAATATCATTCCGATCAAAATAACAAATATCTCCTGCACAATGGCACTATGTGACAAGGATTCTGTGTAAGATTCAACAAATTCCATTCAGTGGTGTAGGAGGAGTTGCACATAAGAAATGAGGACCCCCTTTGGTCAATGACAATGTCCATGTTTTTCTATGGGAAACCCCAAATATCATTCCGATCAAAATGTTTAATATCTCCTGCACAATGGCACTATGTGACAAGGATTCTGTGTAAGTTTCATTAAATTCCATTCAGTGGTGTAGGAGGAGTTGCACATAAGAGATAAGGACCCCCTTAGGTCAATGACAAAGTCCATGTTTTTCTATGGGAAACCACAAATATCATTCCGATCAAAATGTTAAATATTTCCTGCACAATGGCACTATGTGACAAAGATTCTGTGTAAGTTTCATCAAATTCAGTGGTGTAGGAGGAGTTGCACATAAGAGAAAGTGTAACGGACGGACAGACGGACGGACGGACGGACACCATGAACACTATATACCCCCCGCTTTTCCAGCGGGGGGTATAATAACAAGACTGACAGTCAAAACAAACTAATGGTACCCGCAAGATACTTTATTGGTTCAAACACGATTTCTTTGCTTTTCGTTACGTTTCCGCATCTTTGTGACTTGCGCTTACGTTTCGTATCGATCTTTACATCTTCAAATAATGGTCGAGGATGCAGTAAGAGCAGCCCAAGCATATATCAAACAAATGAAACCGGAATCACTCAACAACGTGTTTGGCTCACATGGTGCATATAGGGGTCAAGACACTAAAGGGGACCAATCAAATTTAGAACATATAAGAAAATAGTACTTCATAAACAAAATAGTCCTGTTTATCTTGGTGTATTTTAAAAACTGCTGCATTGATTTTAATTAATGAAAGTTTTTCTGAAAGTTAAATATATTGGGACAATTTTGAGTCTTAATTTGCTCAGTTATAATGGCGTTTAGGATGTTTTGTCATATTTACTACATGACCTATAAACCAAGATTTTCTTAAAATACTGTGCTATTTTTATACCACCGCTCGACAGAGTCGGGGGTATATAGTGGTCATCATGTCCGTCCGTCCGTCCATCTGTCCGTTCGTCTGTCCACATTTGGTTATCGGATGATAATTCAAAACGTTTACATCCGATTTGAATGAAACTTTGGGATATTGTTATAAATCAGGTTGATAAGAAACCTATCGATTTTGGGGGAAATCCGTCAAATTTCAAGGTCGCAGTCCACGAAAAACGTTAGAAATTTTAACAAAAATGTTGTTTCCGGACAATAACTCAAAAAGTTTGCATCCGATTTTTATGAAACTTTGGGATATTGTTAAATATCAGATTGGTAAGAAGCCTATCGTTTTTGGGGGAAGTCCGTCAAATTTCTAGGTCGCAGTGCACGAAAAATGTTAGAAAAGCGGGGGTATCAGTGATCGCTAGATCAACTTTGTATAGTTAGATTGGGGTTTACACCGGAAGCTGGCTTTCTGTTATTAGGCATGAAAGTGGTGATGAGGTTTCGAGAGAACATAGGGATGTCATATACAATTCTGGATATATATGGTTTCGGGAAAGTGTCGGTAAAGTTAAATTTAAGGTAAAAGACCTGCCCTTATTAAACAAATAACAAATTTAGTAGACAATCTTAAAGAATTGAATTAGTGTTTTCTCCCCTTTAGGTAATAGAGATGGAATTTACGCAATTTTCTACTGGCATAAAGATCGTACCTTTGTAGAGAGCCAGCCAATGAATTTTGCTGTTTGGTTTTAATCGAATCAATAGTATCAAATGAAAATCCATTTTAAACAGTTTCCCATGGTTAAATTAATTACTAAAGAGCAGCTATTTTAGATTATCGAACATAGCCTAACATAAACATTAGGAAAACCACAATATACTCATTAAGATTCAAAATGGCTTCAAATCAGCTTTGCAGTTTCAGAACAGATGGCATTTTAAATTCTTCCAATAGACCGAGTCCTCTGTTAAACTTAGTTCGTAAATTTAAATGTGTGACTTGCAAAACCAAAATCTATAGAGTACTATACAATAAATACTTTGTTTAAATTGGTTAATTAGTTTCAGAAAAGTAACCCTTTTACACTTTTTCTCATATGTCCTATGTTAAATCAAGGTCTGCGTGGCGCTTTTTTCAAATTTCTGACTGGCATAAAAACCTTAATAGATGACAATATTAGTGTGATCTTTGTTTTTTAGTAAAATTAATCGGTTTCAGGAAAGAAGCTTTTCAAACATTTTCCCCATAGAGTACAGTATATGTATTGCGGTGGTGGCCACATTGTGTAATTTTTTATTGGCAAAAAAAACCAAAAACTTTATAAATTTTGCTGACATGTTTTATTTCAATTGGTTAATTGTGCTCTGTAACAATCCACTTTGTAATAACAACCACAGAATAGGTCGTTTAAAGTTTTTCCCCAACTTTTTTAGAAGAGAATCTATTCTAAAACATTATTCAATGTTAAACTAAGAACAGCGGTCATGATCATTCTGAAAGCACTCGACGCAATACTAACGATAAGAAAACCATTCTCACAAACCAAATTACAAATATAGTGTTTATCTCTGGACAATAAATTTCCGTATGTTAATAAGTGGAAAGATCATTCTTTGATACATTTATAAATACAAAAGAAATACTAACAAGAGGTCCACATTGATTAGAAACCAAATTAAATTGTTAGCAAACCGTTGCTCCATAGATATATAAGTATGATTCCCAAAACAACTGATAATCTAATATCTCCAGTAACGTATGAAATTAACAGTATAACTATACTCCACACAAGTGGGAACCAGTTCTTTCTCATGAAATATATACAACTGTCCACAAAATTATCAGGATGAAATCTGTTATCCGGTTCTTTGTCATCATTGGCCTCTCTGGATAAAATCTACAAACCAAATATATACACAAATAATCACAGTTTGACTATAGTAAATAAATATGTATTGTAAGGCATTCTAATATGCTTTGAGTCCACACCTGTGGTAAAACAAGTATATATTCCTTATCAACGTCATAAAGGATTAATACACTTTATGGCGACGTCACCATAATTAATACACATGTCTTAATGACGTCATAATCAATTTATTGTCGTAGATGTCCGACAAGTACTGCAACTCATAGGTTATGTTGTTGATAAAAGTTAATTTATATGTTTTATGTTCTATTACAATCGAAATAATTCATTCATTTGGGACACGTATAATTACTAATTTTATCACGGGTTGGCCCTTTATGCCACACTATACAATATTATGTATAATGTGCCAACACATGGTAAAAACAGTATAATTCGTACCACAATGATGTTTTTCTTTATTAAAATTTATAATATTTCCATTAATGAATAACAGAGACAATACAGCCATGTAGAACTACATTCTCTCTTTTCTGTCTTCTGTTTTTTACTTGTTGTAACTTATTCGGACAGTGGCTTCGGTAGACTTGTAGTTTAGAGGGGTACAAAACTCAGCTGCTGATATTCCATTTCAGGCACTACGCGATGCTCCCTGCATGTAAATATTCGCCAGCAGCAACCTCCTTATAAGAGCGGCTAAGTATTATGTATCAAATGACATTATTTATGTTATACATGTATGTATCATTATTTATGATTGTATCGGTCTAAATTTAGCTGAAATAATGTGCGAAGGACGACAAAAAGTAAAAGACAAAAACCAAAGACGACTTCCGCTGCCATGTTTCCGTTCAATAAAGATATGTACAAAATGTCGCTAAGATGAAGTGAACCATTTCTGTAAGATGTTTGGGTTTTTAGTTACTATAGTTACAACTGTTTTACTAACCTGTCGCATTAGACGTAGAACTGGCACATCCAAAGACGGGCATATCGTGTCTTCAAACGCAAAAGTAGGGTCAACATCGGGACAGTAGTTCACAATACGAGCAAACCGTGTCTTAGGTATACCGAGTGTCTGCATAAACCTTTCCTCGCGGTCCTCGACTGAATCGTCTAACTCTGTGGGAAATTTATCAGCATGTGTCAATACACCGTAAACAGTGATATCTGTCAAAAGATAAATGATTGGTCAATGACAATCACGTGTATAATGGCATTTCGTATTACTATATATCCAAAAGATATCGGATTAGCAATATATCTATCATCCGTGAACTTCTAAAAAAGCGATTGGCCATTCCGATCACGTGATTCATAGCATCTTGAATTATAATATATAAAAAACGGGCCATGTAATTTTCATAACTGACTGCATAAGACCATAATTGGATCTACAAAGCTGCACAGTGCGTCAATCGACGCCCTATAGATTGAGGTGGTCCGGTTATAATTCGGAAAGCCTGAACGCTGAGAGTAGCGTGTGGCGTGTTTGGAGAGTGACACGCTCCTTACACAATAAAGGCCCAATGTAGGTTTCGAAGTAGAGTAGCATTATTGCAGGATTAAGGATAAATTCTCCCCATCATCTTCAAGCCATTACTCCATACTTTCCATTTGCAGTCCAAATTTTTGTTTCCGATGTACAATTCTCTTTTTACCATTGATTTACTGTTTGTTAACTTGTGCTCGCTGGAAGTCAATCAATCAATCAATCAATCAATCAATCAATCACTCAATCAATCAATCAATAGGTCAGCATTGAACATTTATAATAAAAAAACATTATTATTGATTTTTAAATTGGTGGACCCTCTTTAATCAACGCGACCCCAGGTGCTCCGGCTTCCTCCCAATAAAAACTGGACGCCATGATACAGCTGAACAATTGCTGAAAGTGGCGTTACACATTATTTAAACAAACAAACAATGCAGCATGCAAGAGGTTGTGTAGATTATTGGATCCCTATTCGCATAACCAATGAGATTTAATGAACAAGCATCTAAGCAGATAAACTACGGCTTACTATTAGTCAATATTCAAATCAGGGATTAGGTCGAGTACAAAGCAGACATATTAAACTTGTTCAAAACATACTTAGGGATCTAGGCATTAACTACCAAAATTATATCACGTGGCAAAACAAGATATAGCGGTCATTTTTATACACCCTGTCCCCTTACCAAACGGTATGGAGCTTTTATCCCTAGCTTAGATTAAATAGTCTGGATAATTATGTGATATAAAACATTCCGGTTAAAATCTCCCATCACTAACAACAGAGGTAGTTGTTCAACCAACAGATATACTAGCTGTAGCTTTTCTGCCTAAAGATAGATTAGTTGGTATACATATAGCTTGGCTACCTAGTCTATCAACAGATATACCTAGTGTTTATGGACGACCTACAGGTGGAATAGCTGGTTTACCTTTATGCAAGGATAGCTGGTTATCAAAAGCTATGATAACATGTGTATGTATAGCTGTATGATAAATCGTTAGTATGATGACTTTTCTACGTGATACGCGATGATACCGGATATACATATAGCGATGATACCTGATATACCTATAGCGATGATTCCTGGTCTACCTATAGAGATGATACCCGATATCCCTATAGCGATGATAACTGATATACCTATAGCGATGATACCTGGTATACCTATAGCGATGATACCTGATATACCTATAGCGATGATACCTGATATACCTATAGCGATGATACCTGATATACCTATAGCGATGATAGCTGGAATACTATAGCGATGATAGCTGGTATACTATAGCGATGATAACTGGTATACATATAGCGATGATAGCTGGTATACTATAGCGATGATAGCTGGTATAACTATAGCGATGATAACTGGTATACATATAGCGATGATACCTGGTATAACTATAGCTAGTCTATGATCTATTGTTAGAATAAGATGTCTTTGTACGTAATTTGTCTACAAATAGCTAATCTACAATTATCCAGAATCAAGAATGCTTACCCTTGGAACTTGAAATATCTGCAATTGCTTCAAGCAACACATTAGGTAAGTTGGACTTTGGATTTGATGAACAAACCACAATAATACGATGAACTCTTCTGTGAACTGGTCTGAAAGCGTACTTTTTGTGCAGATTTCGCATTCCATACCTTTGTCCATAATTTACCACGTCTGACAAAACTTCATTTTCTTCCATTTTTCCTGACAAAATGATGTTAAGGAGCTCTTTATTTAGTTCAGAATCATCATTTTCGAATCCGGTCATGTCCAAAAACGTTGGCATCAAATATGTGTCAGCTTGGCTATAATAAATTTCTTTCTTGTAACTGAAAATGCAATAATACCAAGCTTGATCTCACATGTGTATAAGAGGAACAGACACTATAATGTGGGGGCCTCGGTTGTCGAATGTTTAAGCTACATCGTCTACTATTAATTACGTGGTCTGTCATCACTGACATCGCGGGTTCGAGTTTCACTTCGAGTAGGGTTTACTCTACCCCAATCTTAACTAACAAGGATTGTCAAGGTTTCCTTTCGAAGGTCGGGTGTTTTCCCCGCGTACTCCAGCTTGCTATCGCAATAAAAACTGGACGACATTATATAGCTAAAGTATTGCTGAAAGTGGCGTTAAACAACATTGAAAAAAACACTATAATGTGCGTTACTTCATTGATCACCGATGAATATTAGAAAAAGACACGAAAGTGTTCTATATTTCAATGATCATCGGTTTGTGCGATTTTTACACTTTACAGCAATAGTTTACAAAACTCCATAAGATAATGGCCGCATCAGTGTCTGATATATAGATAAGATTTTATTTAAAACTATGTGCGCCATTGGGCGAACAAATTGTCGTGATCAACTCGATACACGTACTTTAAATAAACTATTAATATAAACCTCATTGGATATTGTTTTCATTCAGTCTCGCAAATAACACTGATATTTTTCATGAGAATATTTAGGCTGCATATACTTAAAATCATTGTGTCCGAATAGATGTTAGGCCAATGCAGATGTGTAAAGTGAAATCTACGGCGTTTTGATATTCGGCAGTTTTTTTTCATTTTTATAGGGCATTTTTTTTCACGGTAAATTGTGACCTTGTTGTGAATGGAAGTGTAACCTAGAAACAGTTGATTTTGTCTTTTCGACACCCTTCGGCCATTGTCGTTTGAGCTTGTCTGGGGAAAAGTCTCGATATCTGTATGTATACCATTTAACATCAGGAAAGCACACACATGTTTGTAAACAATTTGAAAACCTTTTAGAAATGAAACATGGCAAAGTCCGTGACAATTTAATTTGTGCCATTTAAAAAAACAGCGACATTTAATAAAAAGACAGGTTATCGCGAGAAAATATTTAATTATTAATTTTCGTAACCAAAATGTACCATACAGAAAAAAAAACACACAAACTGCAATAAAAAATCTGGGCTCATGGCATGTGTGACTATTACTATAGAATTCATTGAATTAATTAGTTTGAACACTATTTCAATATTATCATCAGCTTTATCAACCATGCTCCGATGCATTGATATAACGAACATCCAAAACAGACCGCAGCCACAGAGTGACAATTCAAATAGGAGTACAATATTAGTTCAAATATCACAGTGCATTGAGTAATAGTCTCAGTTTGTCACTCAAGTACACCCTTTTAAAACCTACAAGGTGACCGTAACATTGAGTAATAGTCGCAGTTTGTCACTCAAGTACACCCTTTTTAAAACCTACAAGGTGACCGTAACATTGAGTAATAGTCGCAGTTTGTCACTCAAGTACACCTTTTTAAAACCTACAAGGTGACCGCAAATTCACAACTGAATTTAAACAAAATTCTCATTTGAATGAAACATATGTCAAAAGAATGTGATAAAAAGAACAAATAATACACGTACTATTTCAATCGTCTGGTGACCTGTTTACCAAATTTCTGAAAATCTCCATATTTAGCATGTTCTCTCCAACATTCGTTGCTAAAACTGGCGAATATAGTGTTGAGAAACGCTGATTTCCCACATCCTGGAGGTCCAAGGATAGCTATATTCAGAGGTCTCTTTCCTGATAATGAAGTGCCAACCAACCGTTTACATTCTTCTAGTAATTCCTGTTTGCGAAGATATAATTGGTCGTTTTGTGGGTTCTTTTCAACCTTCAGGGGAAACTTGTCAACATGTCCTGGGCTCCATTTATCCGCCATGTTTGAACCCGATTATCTTCACAACAGGAGTATAATACACTGTTAATAACTACATACTGCAAAAAATACAATGAATTTTTAAGACTGAAAATAAAGTCAACAAAAGTTATTAGCAGCCATTCTCCGGTATAAGCCACCAGTACAAAATAGGAAACATCTGTGTAAATACACTTATTTAAAAAATTTAACGAAAAACAAACCACCAAATAACACATTTACAAATAGCGGAACACGAAGAAATGGCTTTTCAACACCTTCTGTCTTGAAACAGTTCAAGAAAGCAAAACTCTCATGACACTCAACCGAAAACTAAAAGAATTAGAAAACATTAAAAACGATATAACTCAGAAAAAGTTACAAAATGATTGTTAACTTTCCCCACAAGTACTCGTGAACAGGAACCATACAAGTACTCGTGGACAGGACCTCACAGGTACTCGTGGACAGGACCCCACAGGTACTCGTGGACAGGACCCCACAGGTACAAGTGAACAGGACCCCACCACCCTTTTTGTATTCTATCTTAAGAAATTTTTTAAATGCTTTAAATTATATTCTACACGTTGTTCTATTTATTTCTAAACAAATAATAACAGTTTTCACAAAATACCAAGTTCCTGACAATGTGCCGGTCAGAAACTTATTATGTTTGTAAACGCTTTTATTATTTCGTTAGATATGAATATAGTAAAAGGCAACTAATACTGGAAAAAAACGATACAATTAACCACCACATGTTTTAACAGTACAAGTTATACATCTTTTTCATAAATCAACGCATTAAGGATTTTTATAAACTTGAAAATTAAGTCATAGCGTTCCTCAGGCAAACGATACGTCATTTAAATTGTTATGTTATCTCCCATTATATCTAGACGGAACGGCAAAGCAACGAACCAAAAAAGGACATAAGACCAGAGGATCTTCACAGCCTGTATCGCTTACACGATTTTAAAGGCGATGAATATGGCATTTCTATGAAGATAAAATAAGACCTGTAATATTCAATAAACTTCCAGCCATTTTGAATGTTCAATTGTCATTAAAAGCATAACTTTATAGAGGACCATCCAAACAATATTGATAGTCTCTTCGGGTCCGACGTTAAAGCTAGTCCTGTGTAGGCGTCCACTTGGAATTTCCAGTTGGCATAGAAAACATAAACTTTATTGAGGACCATCCAAGCAATATTGCTGGTAAGTCTTGTTTTGATTGGTTAACCGGTTTCAGAGAAGAAGCCTTTTAAAAAAAATCCTATAGGGTCTTAGGGCTGTGGCGGCCATATCAGTTGTTCAATCAAAATAAAAAACACAAACTTCGTAAAGGTCCCATCCAATGAACATTTTGGCAAAGGTTGGTTTCAATTTGCCTTCGTTTCAGAGAAGATAATAACATGAAAAACGTTTACAAAACGACGACGCGGACTAAAAGTGATGACAATAGCTCACATGACCCTGTTCAGGTGAGCTAAAACTAAACGACAATCTCTGAATGTTCCCCACGGTCGGTAAGGAGCTGCCGGAGTGGTAGATGAGCTTAGAGAGAACGCGAAAGGTAGTGGGGTTTACGAGGATGAACGTTAGTAGCCGAAATCCACGTCTTGTAACCTTTGGGAAGTGGTAACAAAGGGAGCGTGGTTACCGAATATGTGAGCTATGAAATGGAAATATTAGTTCAAATCGTTGATGATGTTGAAGTGAGTCAAATATCAGGGCTGCTCGTGTGGTTTTGTTTAAATCAGATATTTACACCGCTTTCGGCTAGTTTTCAGCTAGTTTTCTAAGATATCATTGCGGCTACTTTGTAATGCTATAAATAAACAAAAATTTGAATTTCCAAAAGAATATATTATACAAGTAAAACATTGTTTTGGTTGGCTGCTTCTGTTTTGATTTCGATTATCAGATATATTACATAAATATTTTTATTTAATGGGAAAAATGTTTATTATATTCTATGATAGTATAAATGAAACAAGGTAGGATTAAATACAGTACTGATAAGCGAGTAGTTCTCGTCAGCTGCCTATTATAGCCAATTAACTTGTTTCAGTAAGATAGCTACCATTTTCTTTTAGTTCTTCTTTTTTACATAAGTAAAGAGAATGCTACCTTGATAATTGTCTTATACAATTTATTGGGTATCTCTTCAGTTATGCTAAACCGAATTTTTTTAAATGGCGAGATTTACTGCTACTCACTGACCAGTAAATACACTGTAAAGCGACACTATCTCACCGATACTGGTTCTACTGACTACTCACTGACCAGTAAATATACTGTAAAGCGACACCATCTCACCGATACTGGTTCTACTGACTACTCACTGACCAGTAAATATACTGTAAAGCGACACCATCTCACCGATACTGGTTCTACTGACTACTCACTGACCAGTAAATATACTGTAAAGCGACACCATCTCACAGATACTGGTTCTACTGACTACTCACTGACCAGTAAATATACTGTCAGGGGACACTATCTCACCGATACTGGTTCTACTGACTACTCACTGACCAGTAAATATACTGTCAAGGGACACTATCTCAGCTACTGGTTCATCTGACTAATCACTGACCAGTAAATATACTGTCAGGGGACACTATCTCACCGATACTGGTTCTACTGACTACTCACTGACCAGTAAATATACTGTCAAGGGACACTATCTCAGCTACTGGTTCATCTGACTAATCACTGACCAGTAAATATACTGTCAAGGGACACTATCTCACCGATACTGGTTCTACTGACTACTCACTGACCAGTAAATATACTGTCAAGGGACACTATCTCAGCTACTGGTTCATCTGACTAATCACTGACCAGTAAATATACTGTCAGGGGACACTATCTCACCGATACTGGTTCTACTGACTACTCACTGACCAGTAAATATACTGTCAGGGGACACTATCTCACCGATACTGGTTCTACTGACTACTCACTGACCAGTAAATACACTGTAAAGCGACACTATCTCACCGATACTGGTTCTACTGACTACTCACTGACCAGTAAATACACTGTAAAGCGACACTATCTCACCGATACTGGTTCTACTGACTACTCACTGACCAGTAAATATACTGTCAAGGGACACTATCACACCGATACTGGTTCTACTGACTACTCACTGACCAGTAAATATACTGTCAAGGGACACTATCTCAGCTACTGGTTCATCTGACTAATCACTGACCAGTAAATATACTGTCAGGGGACACTATCTCACCGATACTGGTTCTACTGACTACTCACTGACCAGTAAATATACTGTCAGGGGACACTATCTCACCGATACTGGTTCTACTGACTACTCACTGACCAGTAAATACACTGTAAAGCGACACTATCTCACCGATACTGGTTCTACTGACTACTCACTGACCAGTAAATACACTGTAAAGCGACACTATCTCACCGATACTGGTTCTACTGACTACTCACTGACCAGTAAATATACTGTCAGGGGACACTTTCTCACCGATACTGGTTCTACTGACTACTCACTGACCAGTATATATACTGTCAGGGGACCCTATCTCACCGATACTGGTTCTACTGACTACTCACTGACCAGTATATATACTGTCAGGGGACACTATCTCACCGATACTGGTTCTACTGACTACTCACTGACCAGTAAATATACTGTCAGGGGACCCTATCTCACCGATACTGGTTCTACTGACTACTCACTGACCAGTAAATACACTGTAAAGCGAAACTATCTCACGGATACTGGTTCTACTGACTACTTACTGACCAGTAAATATACAGACAAAGGACACTATCTCGCCGATACTGGTTCTACTGACTACTTACTGACCAGTATATATACCGTCAGGGGACACTATCTCGCCGATACTGGTTCTACTGACTACTCACTGACCAGTAAATATACAGACAAAGGACACTATCTCACCGATACTGGTTCTACTGACTACTCACTGACCAGTAAATATACTGTCAAGGAACACTATCTCGCCGATACTGGTTCTACTGACTACTTACTGACCAGTAAATATACTGTCAAGGGACAATATCTCACCGATACTGGTTCTACTGACTACTCACTGACCAGTAAATACACTGTCAGGGGACACTATCTCGCCGATACTGGTTCTACTGACTACTCACTGACCAGTAAATACACTGTCAGGGGACACTATCTCGCCGATACTGGTTCTACTGACTACTCACTGACCAGTAAATATACCGTCAGGGGACACTATCTCGCCGATACTGGTTCTACTGACTACTCACTGGCCAGTAAATATACTGTCAGGGGACACTATCTCACCGATACTGGTTCTACTGACTACTCACTGACCAGTAAATACACTGTCAGGGGACACTATCTCGCCGATACTGGTTCTACTGACTACTTACTGACCAGTAAATATACTGTCAGGGACACTATCTCACCGATACTGGTTCTACACTGTAAAGCGACACTATCTCACCGATACTGGTTCTACTGACTACTCACTGACCAGTAAATATACTGTAAAGCGACACCATCTCACCGATACTGGTTCTACTGACTACTCACTGACCAGTAAATATACTGTAAAGCGACACCATCTCACCGATACTGGTTCTACTGACTACTCACTGACCAGTAAATATACTGTAAAGCGACACCATCTCACAGATACTGGTTCTACTGACTACTCACTGACCAGTAAATATACTGTCAGGGGACACTATCTCGCCGATACTGGTTCTACTGACTACTCACTGACCAGTAAATATACTGTCAAGGGACACTATCTCAGCTACTGGTTCATCTGACTAATCACTGACCAGTAAATATACTGTCAGGGGACACTATCTCACCGATACTGGTTCTACTGACTACTCACTGACCAGTAAATATACTGTCAAGGGACACTATCTCAGCTACTGGTTCATCTGACTAATCACTGACCAGTAAATATACTGTCAAGGGACACTATCTCACCGATACTGGTTCTACTGACTACTCACTGACCAGTAAATATACTGTCAAGGGACACTATCTCAGCTACTGGTTCATCTGACTAATCACTGACCAGTAAATATACTGTCAGGGGACACTATCTCACCGATACTGGTTCTACTGACTACTCACTGACCAGTAAATATACTGTCAGGGGACACTATCTCACCGATACTGGTTCTACTGACTACTCACTGACCAGTAAATACACTGTAAAGCGACACTATCTCACCGATACTGGTTCTACTGACTACTCACTGACCAGTAAATACACTGTAAAGCGACACTATCTCACCGATACTGGTTCTACTGACTACTCACTGACCAGTAAATATACTGTCAAGGGACACTATCACACCGATACTGGTTCTACTGACTACTCACTGACCAGTAAATATACTGTCAAGGGACACTATCTCAGCTACTGGTTCATCTGACTAATCACTGACCAGTAAATATACTGTCAGGGGACACTATCTCACCGATACTGGTTCTACTGACTACTCACTGACCAGTAAATATACTGTCAGGGGACACTATCTCACCGATACTGGTTCTACTGACTACTCACTGACCAGTAAATACACTGTAAAGCGACACTATCTCACCGATACTGGTTCTACTGACTACTCACTGACCAGTAAATACACTGTAAAGCGACACTATCTCACCGATACTGGTTCTACTGACTACTCACTGACCAGTAAATATACTGTCAGGGGACACTTTCTCACCGATACTGGTTCTACTGACTACTCACTGACCAGTATATATACTGTCAGGGGACCCTATCTCACCGATACTGGTTCTACTGACTACTCACTGACCAGTATATATACTGTCAGGGGACACTATCTCACCGATACTGGTTCTACTGACTACTCACTGACCAGTAAATATACTGTCAGGGGACCCTATCTCACCGATACTGGTTCTACTGACTACTCACTGACCAGTAAATACACTGTAAAGCGAAACTATCTCACGGATACTGGTTCTACTGACTACTTACTGACCAGTAAATATACAGACAAAGGACACTATCTCGCCGATACTGGTTCTACTGACTACTTACTGACCAGTATATATACCGTCAGGGGACACTATCTCGCCGATACTGGTTCTACTGACTACTCACTGACCAGTAAATATACAGACAAAGGACACTATCTCACCGATACTGGTTCTACTGACTACTCACTGACCAGTAAATATACTGTCAAGGAACACTATCTCGCCGATACTGGTTCTACTGACTACTTACTGACCAGTAAATATACTGTCAAGGGACAATATCTCACCGATACTGGTTCTACTGACTACTCACTGACCAGTAAATACACTGTCAGGGGACACTATCTCGCCGATACTGGTTCTACTGACTACTCACTGACCAGTAAATACACTGTCAGGGGACACTATCTCGCCGATACTGGTTCTACTGACTACTCACTGACCAGTAAATATACCGTCAGGGGACACTATCTCGCCGATACTGGTTCTACTGACTACTCACTGGCCAGTAAATATACTGTCAGGGGACACTATCTCACCGATACTGGTTCTACTGACTACTCACTGACCAGTAAATACACTGTCAGGGGACACTATCTCGCCGATACTGGTTCTACTGACTACTTACTGACCAGTAAATATACTGTCAGGGACACTATCTCACCGATACTGGTTCTACTGACTACTCACTGACCAGTATATATACTGTCATGGGACACTATCTCGCCGATACTGGTTCTACTGACTACTCACTGACCAGTATATATACTGTCAAGGGACACTATCTCGCCGATACTGGTTCTACTGACTACTCACTGACCAGTAAATATACTGTCAAGGGACACTATCTCACCGATACTGGTTCTACTGTCTACTCACTGACCAGTAAATATACTGTCAACGGACACTATCTCGCCGATACTGGTTCTACTGACTACTCAATGACCAGTAAATATACTGTAAATGGACACTCTCGCCGATACTGGTTCTACTGACTACTCACTGACCAGTAAATATACTGTCAAGGGACACTATCTGTCCGATACTTGTTCTACTGAGAACTCACTGACCAGTAAATATACTGTCAATGGACACTTTCTCACCGCTACTTGTTCTACTGACTTCTCACTCACCAGTAAATATACTG
The DNA here is from genome assembly GCA_944474755.1 of Limnoperna fortunei. NCBI lineage: Eukaryota > Metazoa > Mollusca > Bivalvia > Mytilida > Modiolidae > Limnoperna > Limnoperna fortunei. The sequence goes on along the minus strand of OX104112.1, from coordinate 25,963,425 downwards.
TCAGGGACACTATCTCGCCGATACTGGTTCTACTGACTACTCACTGACCAGTATATATACTGTCAAGGGACACTATCTCACCGATACTGGTTCTACAACTACTCACTGACCAGTAAATACACTGTAAAGCGACACTATCTCACCGATACTGGTTCTACTGACTACTCACTGACCAGTAAATATACTGTCAGGGGACACTATCTCGCCGATACTGGTTCTACTGACTACTCACTGACCAGTAAATATACTGTCAAGGGACACTATCTCACCGATACTGGTTCTACTGACTACTCACTGACCAGTAAATATACTGTCAAGGGACACTATCCACACCAATGTTGATTGTACTGCATCAACTACAAGAAAACTTTTGATGCATAGCATCAGTTTGCAGCCGAATTATTCTAAATTTTTTGATAATGATAATAATTTTACGGACGCATTTAAAACATTTTTATATATGCTACAGAAGTTATTTTATATTTATGTGTTTACATGTCTATTAACTCCACTTTAAACATTTTTTCAGCTATATCATGGCATCGACTTTTTATTGGACCTTCGCCTGGAGCAGTGGCTTCCTTCCCCTATAAAACTAGACGCCCAACAATTGCTGGAAGTGGCGTTAAAAACCATTCAAACAAACAAAATGCAAAAAAAAAACAGATAATCTGGACAATATGGCACCTATGAGAAAGATAATCTGAATTAAAAAATGCATGCAAAATTGTCCTTTTGTTTTATATTGGCTAAAAAAATGTACGTGTTGAGGTCCAGATAAGCATAATTAATCGCAGGATGCTGTTATTTAACATAAAGAGGGAGCGAAATCTTTTCTGTTTATGTGTTTTGGTCATTTTTACAGGTGTGCTAACTGCTAACTTTTTAAACCATTAGCTGATATCTGTTTTCTTAAAACTTGACTTTGAGATTCTGCACGTGCTGATTATGTTTTTTTTATTTTGAATTCACTGTTTTCTGTTTTCTCGTCAAAATTGCTGTTATCATTATTTCAAATTTACTGTTATCTGTTTTGGAAAGAAAATGTTAACCAGTTAATGAACCCCCTCTGTTAAGGCTTGAATAGAAAGCATACCGGATTTCAGATTGAAATAAAAACATATTCTTTGTAAAGACTATATAACAAACATTCGCTTAGAATCATAATAGCAATTTAAAAAAAAGGCATTTGAACTTCTCTCTCATAAGGTCTTATGTAAATCTTAATTCTGCAGTTGGGACTTGTTTGAATTACCGATTTCTAAATTTGCGCACAAGTAATTATTTTTATTTAATCAGAAATATACTTGAATTAAAACTAATGTCCACGTGGTTCAAATAAATAAATTATTGACATAACATTTGTTTAATGCATCATACATAAAATAGCTTTTTATTTTGGTCGACATTGTATACACAAATCAGCCTTGTATTCTGGTTTTCGATTTTTCGAAGCTACGCTCATCAAAGCCGTTACCAGTCATTTCGTACCATAACCAAAACGTACCACCCAAATCGTACCATAATTAAAACCATTTCGTACCATAGCCAGTTCGTACCAGATGGGGAATTGTATTAATGAAAACCTGTATGCAATTTCACCATAATATTGCTCTTTCGATCAAAGTGGTAAATAGAAATAAAAACTATTTTTATTTTTTATTTTTTAATTTATTAACATCATCATTCCGTCATAACATAAAATATCAGATAACAACGTAATGACACAGATAAAAAAATATGTTTTAAAGCTTAGCAACTATTTTAACATGAGCTTTTTTCAATGTTGTTACAATCAATTGTCTTTCATAACAGCACTGGCATGACTGGGAAAGAAACTTTTTACGGAAAGTCATTATTGTTTTCATATCTTATTAATGAATAATAAAGCCATAATACCAAACGTCATGAACGTGGGCATACTCCGGAATTGTATACTTAAAATAGCTTTTTATTCTGGTCGACATTGTATACACAAAATAGCCTTGTATTCTGGTTTTCGATTTTTCGAAGCTACGCTCGTCGATAGCGCTATCTCCGAAAGACAAAAGTACCAGGTTAAAATGGTCTCCCTCTATTATTAACTTCCGTAAATAGAATACAAAAAATATTGATCACTGCATTTAAAGTTGATATCATCCAAGCATTGTTTGCAGTTCAACGTTATATTTTATTTTGATTTTTCAGTGAACTTGAATGATTTATATTCTTTTCGCAAAATTCGGTTCATTCGTGGTAGCTAAAGTATACTTGGAAATAATTTCTCCTTGATTAATCATTAGGAACGAAAGTGAATACAAATATACGAAAATAAAAAATCTCTATTATTTAAATAAGTAATACGTACAAAAAGACCCCAAATACGCTAAAATCTTGATTACTGTATTAATAAACGGCTAACCTGTTTGTTCGGCCTGCACGGCAATACGGAAGGTCATATAACCCCTGGAGGGCAATATTTACTTCCATAAGGACCAATGGTATGGACTAGCTATTTATACTGTTAATACAGGCTAGCCAATTGGATTATTTAATTAAATGGTTACGAACTGGCTAATTATGTATTGGCCTGTATTGAATTTGGTTCGCTGTATTAGTACTCAACCCTACGGGTCTCGGGATGAATCTCGAATCAATACTAGGCCAATATTAAAATATATTCTGTTGAAGTAATGTATCTAGTGAATCCCTACAAAATGATTGGTTAATCAAGACGGGGATATCATACCGTATTCCCTGTGAGACCCCGGGATATTGAAACCAGTCTATTAGTTTTACATAATATAAATAGTTAAACATAATATAAAGATATGAAATATGGATTTTAAATATATGCAGTTTACGGAATCTATCATCTCCGTCTGAAATTAACAAGGGAGATAACCGATAACTTGTAGTCTGCTAAAATGGCAAACAAACATCGCACTTCGAAAGTGAAATTTACCATAAAAAGTTTTTTCTGGGAATAAAAAGTCGTAAAAAATAACAAGATTATAAAACTTAAAATGCCATACAAAGTTTCGTTGGAATTAAACTATGAAATTTATCAGTTCAACTAATTTAACTATAACACCAACATTTTTCGTTTTTATAATATACACAATACACATGAAAGTATTTGTAAAAATGTGTATTGACCAGTCAAATAAATCTGTTATGAAACAGGTATGGTAATAGTTTTCGTAAGCTTACATGTTTTGAATGTTAAGTTCTACGATAGTGGTGGTCCAAACAAATTGTTTTCTTCAAGCATGAGAAATGTCTACTCTAAAAAACACTAGAATATTAGAACATGAAGACTTCAACAGAATAAAATTGTTATTCGGGCTTCACAGGGGATACGGGTTCATATTCCCTGTGAAGATCCCGAATAACATATAATATTTTGTTCAGCGTTTGCCTACCCTTCCTTTTGGTAATGTGTTTGTATCAAGCATTTTTTAATGAATCTATTGCAAAATGTATTATGTATTCTACACCTATTGTGTATCATAATTGCTATGGTTGCTTACGAATTATTCAATACACTGTAGACTACTGGTAGTTTGATACACAAAATGTCCGATAAAAATATTCCATTTCGCAGAGTATCAGATTTCCCGGTAATCGTATATTTGATGACAAGGGGGTCAAAACTGATGTGTCAAAGACAGTACGCATTACCGGATGATATCTTCGTAACTACCATTGTTATTGACTACATTTCACAAATATATGTTTGATATAATGATATTATTACTTGATGATTTCTGTATTGGCCTAGTTATTGGTGAAGGGTTTGTTGTATTTGCCGGAGTCTCAGCCTAAGAACAATACAGCTGGCCAAGGACTATTAACTAGGCCAATGTAGAAATCATCACGTAAAGATAGCTTTATTTATTAACTAGTCCAAATCAATAAGGCCAATACAGGTCGGAATCAGGCAAATAGAGGTCGACTCGGGCCAATACTGATATCGGACTAGTTAATTCCGTATTGGACTAGTTCAGCAAAATATATCATATCGGCAGTTTAACTTTTATCTATGTGTTTACTTTTTGTGTTAATTTGTTATTTTCCTCCACATTTTTGTAAATGGTGACTGTCACAAATAAAACCTTCATGAATTCCGCGAGCCTTTGTTTGAATCTAGTTGGCCTCTGTATTAGTGTCGATGTGGTCGGTGGGTCGAAGTTTAGATCTATCCTTCGTATATTGCTGGTATTGGGATAGCCTCATTAAGGCATCATGCCTTAATAGCTTCAATTAAGGCGTCTGCTTTTATATTCGCTCGATTAGGTGCGTGAGAGTGTGCGTTGGCTATTCTGGATTCATTGCAAGCGTACTTTGTAATAATTGTATAATAATTTGACACTGCTTTGGATGGCCTTAATTGCACTTTAATTATTTAATAATTAATTTAATTCTTATTTAATTATTATGATTTATAATATGAGGACATAATAAAAACAATATTTAATTTTCTTTTTTTATATATTAAAACTTTGCCAGAAATTTCTGATAGATTTTCCAGGTTTTACTGTAAACTGCTTAAAACAACTGTGGTTGTAAAAATAAAAAGCACTGTGTAAAAAGCCGTTCCATTGTTGATTTCATGTCGGAGAAACGTGAATAAAATTTTTCAAAAGTTGGAGTAACTTGAATAAACCCATTCAAGATCCATTTTAGAATTTGCATTACTTCATAAAAGAGGAGTTATGCAAACCTTGATTGCGATAGATCACCCGATGGTTTAAAATTCATATAGAGGTGTAGCTATCAAGTTAACACGTAATAAGTTCATAAGACATAATTCTTTAATCTATTTACAAGATTTTTAACATTTCGATTCCATTCTAAGGGGCGGATACAGGATTTTCGAAAGGAGGGGCGTAAAATGGGAATTATATCGAAAAAAGGAGGGCCACGAAGTGGAACTCCCGCGCCTCGCAGAGGCGCATTTACTGCGGGAGGTCTAGAAGCTCTAAAAAATAGTGCAAAATCATGAATTCTCGCAATTTCCAAGCATCAAAATGAATTTATTTAACACAATGTTTTTATAGTGTTCAGTAACCTTTATTTGGTACAGTACACAACAGAGATATCATAATAAACGAATTAGTACCGTTAATGAATTATTTTATGGCGAGGACGAGCGGTGATTACTTTTTTGTCTTTGGCGCTCGTTGTTACCCTCCCTGTTCTCTTTTTTCCTTTCCTTTTTTTAAGGGGGGGGGGGGGGGCGGGGGCGTACGCCCCTTACGCCCCCCCCCCCTTGATCCGCCACTGATTCTTTACCATATGAAGTTACATGTGTTAACTTATTTGCTGTGTAAACTTCAAAGGCACGTTAAACTTTTATGTGTACAATTCCGATATACATGTATGTATTGGCGACGAGATAAACCCATGTCCAGATTGAAGTAAAGCATACATGTATTTCCGATAAGATTGGGGAGGTTTTTTCCGAAGTAATGCTCACTTTATCTGTACTAGCTTATACTTGGTAATGTATTATTTCTTACTTCACTCAAAATATATCTATTATACTTACATGTATATTAATTACTTATCTTGTGTGCACATAAAAAGCGGTGTCCAGTCGAATTTTGATGTTACGAAAAGATAGAACCGGATAATTTATAAAGTAATTCTCTTTAATATTCAGAATACAATGGACCAATGGCCTTTCTATGTTATTTTCCATATGGGGTACCCCTTTTCGATTATTATTTCGTTGAAAAACAAAGTTAATTTAATGTAAAATTAAGAGAGATTATTTATGTTAAAGAATAGGGGGTTTATTTGGTGTTATTAAAAATATAGGTTCGCATTGCTTTTCTGGCTGAAAAATGAAGGTCAAAAAGGGGGAGTCTCATTTTTTTCAAATTTCCTCGAGGTGCCCTTACGTATTCGAAATTTGATTTCTTCCTCCTAAATGTGAATAAAACTCCTTTTTTGTGTATTTTCATACCAAAGATTGCATTTCTTTCCAAAATATATTTACTTTAACAATCATTATTGACCAATCGCGTTTAACCTGACAGTTTTTTCACGCTTTACTTTGTGCTCATAAAATGGCCGCGCCCATACCGTTATGCAATAGTACATTGATACCTATAGAGATATTAAATGGATGCAGAATTAAGCAAATTGCATACCTTTAGTACTTTTGATTCAATTACAAAACTTGTATGTAGTTGGGCATATACATCGATGTTCCTTTATGCTTTAAGTGCCGTTTTGTAAAGGCCACCCCTGGAAAAAAAGTCGCGTTTTTGCAAGTAGTTTTTTTCTCCTCAGTTTGAGCTGCGCTTCAAAATTGATGTTTTTTATCTTTCCTGTTGGTGTTTTTCACATAGCATGTGTAGATGCCTATGTTCGACGACTGTTCTATCTTAAATTTTCATTCAGGGTCCACAATTGAACGAACGAAATGCGGTCTAAATGATCTTCCGAAAATTAACGGTTTTTGAAACAGACTATAACTTGTTCAAAACTGACCTAAATTTCATAGTACAACATTATGGTTGAATGCTGGACCATCCTTCGGTGATTTGTAAACAGCGTTTTGAAATCGTTTAACATTTGTGGAATTATCGCCCATTATTATAACACAACCAGAAAGTCAGATTAGGGCCGAAAAAACGTAAAGATCATAGTTCTTTTATAATTGTCAAAAGTTCAACTTGAATCACTGAATTAGACTAAATTTGCTGTTTTATGCGTCCTGTAACATACAAACTCCAAATGAAGTGTACACATTGATCACGAGCCTTTCAGTCATTGTTTTATCATTCCCACCCCTAACGTTGCATTGAAAATAGCATGTTTCATGAAATAGACTATAGCTAATTAAAACGTGAATATAAACAATGAATTTTGTAATAATCTATGATTTTATGCAGAATTTATGCGCTTAAAGTAAAATTTGCCGAATTCAAATGCCAAAAGAAACACGTATAGAATACAATGGACCAATGGCCTTTCTATGTTATTTTCCATATGGGGTACCCCTTTTCGATTATTATTTCGTTGAAAAACAACGTTAATTTAATGTAAAATTAAGAGAGATTATTTATGTTAAAGAATAGGGGGTTTATTTGGTGTTATTAAAAATATAGGTTCGCATTGCTTTTCTGGCTGAAAAATGAAGGTCAAAAAGGGGGAGTCTCATTTTTTTCAAATTTCCTCGAGGTGCCCTTACGTATTCGAAATTTGATTTCTTCCTCCTAAATGTGAATAAAACTCCTTTTTTGTGTATTTTCATACCAAAGATTGCATTTCTTTCCAAAATATATTTACTTTAACAATCATTATTGACCAATCGCGTTTAACCTGACAGTTTTTTCACGCTTTACTTTGTGCTCATAAAATGGCCGCGCCCATACCGTTATGCAATAGTACATTGATACCTATAGAGATATTAAATGGATGCAGAATTAAGCAAATTGCATACCTTTAGTACTTTTGATTCAATTACAAAACTTGTATGTAGTTGGGCATATACATCGATGTTCCTTTATGCTTTAAGTGCCGTTTTGTAAAGGCCACCCCTGGAAAAAAAGTCGCGTTTTTGCAAGTAGTTTTTTTCTCCTCAGTTTGAGCTGCGCTTCAAAATTGATGTTTTTTATCTTTCCTGTTGGTGTTTTTCACATAGCATGTGTAGATGCCTATGTTCGACGACTGTTCTATCTTAAATTTTCATTCAGGGTCCACAATTGAACGAACGAAATGCGGTCTAAATGATCTTCCGAAAATTAACGGTTTTTGAAACAGACTATAACTTGTTCAAAACTGACCTAAATTTCATAGTACAACATTATGGTTGAATGCTGGACCATCCTTCGGTGATTTGTAAACAGCGTTTTGAAATCGTTTAACATTTGTGGAATTATCGCCCATTATTATAACACAACCAGAAAGTCAGATTAGGGCCGAAAAAACGTAAAGATCATAGTTCTTTTATAATTGTCAAAAGTTCAACTTGAATCACTGAATTAGACTAAATTTGCTGTTTTATGCGTCCTGTAACATACAAACTCCAAATGAAGTGTACACATTGATCACGAGCCTTTCAGTCATTGTTTTATCATTCCCACCCCTAACGTTGCATTGAAAATAGCATGTTTCATGAAATAGACTATAGCTAATTAAAACGTGAATATAAACAATGAATTTTGTAATAATCTATGATTTTATGCAGAATTTATGCGCTTAAAGTAAAATTTGCCGAATTCAAATGCCAAAAGAAACACGTATAGAATACAATGGACCAATGGCCTTTCTATGTTATTTTCCATATGGGGTACCCCTTTTCGATTATTATTTCGTTGAAAAACAACGTTAATTTAATGTAAAATTAAGAGAGATTATTTATGTTAAAGAATAGGGGGTTTATTTGGTGTTATTAAAAATATAGGTTCGCATTGCTTTTCTGGCTGAAAAATGAAGGTCAAAAAGGGGGAGTCTCATTTTTTTCAAATTTCCTCGAGGTGCCCTTACGTATTCGAAATTTGATTTCTTCCTCCTAAATGTGAATAAAACTCCTTTTTTGTGTATTTTCATACCAAAGATTGCATTTCTTTCCAAAATATATTTACTTTAACAATCATTATTGACCAATCGCGTTTAACCTGACAGTTTTTTCACGCTTTACTTTGTGCTCATAAAATGGCCGCGCCCATACCGTTATGCAATAGTACATTGATACCTATAGAGATATTAAATGGATGCAGAATTAAGCAAATTGCATACCTTTAGTACTTTTGATTCAATTACAAAACTTGTATGTAGTTGGGCATATACATCGATGTTCCTTTATGCTTTAAGTGCCGTTTTGTAAAGGCCACCCCTGGAAAAAAAGTCGCGTTTTTGCAAGTAGTTTTTTTCTCCTCAGTTTGAGCTGCGCTTCAAAATTGATGTTTTTTATCTTTCCTGTTGGTGTTTTTCACATAGCATGTGTAGATGCCTATGTTCGACGACTGTTCTATCTTAAATTTTCATTCAGGGTCCACAATTGAACGAACGAAATGCGGTCTAAATGATCTTCCGAAAATTAACGGTTTTTGAAACAGACTATAACTTGTTCAAAACTGACCTAAATTTCATAGTACAACATTATGGTTGAATGCTGGACCATCCTTCGGTGATTTGTAAACAGCGTTTTGAAATCGTTTAACATTTGTGGAATTATCGCCCATTATTATAACACAACCAGAAAGTCAGATTAGGGCCGAAAAAACGTAAAGATCATAGTTCTTTTATAATTGTCAAAAGTTCAACTTGAATCACTGAATTAGACTAAATTTGCTGTTTTATGCGTCCTGTAACATACAAACTCCAAATGAAGTGTACACATTGATCACGAGCCTTTCAGTCATTGTTTTATCATTCCCACCCCTAACGTTGCATTGAAAATAGCATGTTTCATGAAATAGACTATAGCTAATTAAAACGTGAATATAAACAATGAATTTTGTAATAATCTATGATTTTATGCAGAATTTATGCGCTTAAAGTAAAATTTGCCGAATTCAAATGCCAAAAGAAACACGTATAGAATACAATGGACCAATGGCCTTTCTATGTTATTTTCCATATGGGGTACCCCTTTTCGATTATTATTTCGTTGAAAAACAACGTTAATTTAATGTAAAATTAAGAGAGATTATTTATGTTAAAGAATAGGGGGTTTATTTGGTGTTATTAAAAATATAGGTTCGCATTGCTTTTCTGGCTGAAAAATGAAGGTCAAAAAGGGGGAGTCTCATTTTTTTCAAATTTCCTCGAGGTGCCCTTACGTATTCGAAATTTGATTTCTTCCTCCTAAATGTGAATAAAACTCCTTTTTTGTGTATTTTCATACCAAAGATTGCATTTCTTTCCAAAATATATTTACTTTAACAATCATTATTGACCAATCGCGTTTAACCTGACAGTTTTTTCACGCTTTACTTTGTGCTCATAAAATGGCCGCGCCCATACCGTTATGCAATAGTACATTGATACCTATAGAGATATTAAATGGATGCAGAATTAAGCAAATTGCATACCTTTAGTACTTTTGATTCAATTACAAAACTTGTATGTAGTTGGGCATATACATCGATGTTCCTTTATGCTTTAAGTGCCGTTTTGTAAAGGCCACCCCTGGAAAAAAAGTCGCGTTTTTGCAAGTAGTTTTTTTCTCCTCAGTTTGAGCTGCGCTTCAAAATTGATGTTTTTTATCTTTCCTGTTGGTGTTTTTCACATAGCATGTGTAGATGCCTATGTTCGACGACTGTTCTATCTTAAATTTTCATTCAGGGTCCACAATTGAACGAACGAAATGCGGTCTAAATGATCTTCCGAAAATTAACGGTTTTTGAAACAGACTATAACTTGTTCAAAACTGACCTAAATTTCATAGTACAACATTATGGTTGAATGCTGGACCATCCTTCGGTGATTTGTAAACAGCGTTTTGAAATCGTTTAACATTTGTGGAATTATCGCCCATTATTATAACACAACCAGAAAGTCAGATTAGGGCCGAAAAAACGTAAAGATCATAGTTCTTTTATAATTGTCAAAAGTTCAACTTGAATCACTGAATTAGACTAAATTTGCTGTTTTATGCGTCCTGTAACATACAAACTCCAAATGAAGTGTACACATTGATCACGAGCCTTTCAGTCATTGTTTTATCATTCCCACCCCTAACGTTGCATTGAAAATAGCATGTTTCATGAAATAGACTATAGCTAATTAAAACGTGAATATAAACAATGAATTTTGTAATAATCTATGATTTTATGCAGAATTTATGCGCTTAAAGTAAAATTTGCCGAATTCAAATGCCAAAAGAAACACGTATAGAATACAATGGACCAATGGCCTTTCTATGTTATTTTCCATATGGGGTACCCCTTTTCGATTATTATTTCGTTGAAAAACAACGTTAATTTAATGTAAAATTAAGAGAGATTATTTATGTTAAAGAATAGGGGGTTTATTTGGTGTTATTAAAAATATAGGTTCGCATTGCTTTTCTGGCTGAAAAATGAAGGTCAAAAAGGGGGAGTCTCATTTTTTTCAAATTTCCTCGAGGTGCCCTTACGTATTCGAAATTTGATTTCTTCCTCCTAAATGTGAATAAAACTCCTTTTTTGTGTATTTTCATACCAAAGATTGCATTTCTTTCCAAAATATATTTACTTTAACAATCATTATTGACCAATCGCGTTTAACCTGACAGTTTTTTCACGCTTTACTTTGTGCTCATAAAATGGCCGCGCCCATACCGTTATGCAATAGTACATTGATACCTATAGAGATATTAAATGGATGCAGAATTAAGCAAATTGCATACCTTTAGTACTTTTGATTCAATTACAAAACTTGTATGTAGTTGGGCATATACATCGATGTTCCTTTATGCTTTAAGTGCCGTTTTGTAAAGGCCACCCCTGGAAAAAAAGTCGCGTTTTTGCAAGTAGTTTTTTTCTCCTCAGTTTGAGCTGCGCTTCAAAATTGATGTTTTTTATCTTTCCTGTTGGTGTTTTTCACATAGCATGTGTAGATGCCTATGTTCGACGACTGTTCTATCTTAAATTTTCATTCAGGGTCCACAATTGAACGAACGAAATGCGGTCTAAATGATCTTCCGAAAATTAACGGTTTTTGAAACAGACTATAACTTGTTCAAAACTGACCTAAATTTCATAGTACAACATTATGGTTGAATGCTGGACCATCCTTCGGTGATTTGTAAACAGCGTTTGAAATCGTTTAACATTTGTGGAATTATCGCCCATTATTATAACACAACCAGAAAGTCAGATTAGGGCCGAAAAAACGTAAAGATCATAGTTCTTTTATAATTGTCAAAAGTTCAACTTGAATCACTGAATTAGACTAAATTTGCTGTTTTATGCGTCCTGTAACATACAAACTCCAAATGAAGTGTACACATTGATCACGAGCCTTTCAGTCATTGTTTTATCATTCCCACCCTAACGTTGCATTGAAAATAGCATGTTTCATGAAATAGACTATAGCTAATTAAAACGTGAATATAAACAATGAATTTTGTAATAATCTATGATTTTATGCAGAATTTATGCGCTTAAAGTAAAATTTGCCGAATTCAAATGCCAAAAGAAACACGTATAGAATACAATGGACCAATGGCCTTTCTATGTTATTTTCCATATGGGGTACCCCTTTTCGATTATTATTTCGTTGAAAAACAACGTTAATTTAATGTAAAATTAAGAGAGATTATTTATGTTAAAGAATAGGGGGTTTATTTGGTGTTATTAAAAATATAGGTTCGCGTTGCTTTTCTGGCTGAAAAATGAAGGTCAAAAAGGGGGAGTCTCATTTTTTTCAAATTTCCTCGAGGTGCCCTTACGTATTCGAAATTTGATTTCTTCCTCCTAAATGTGAATAAAACTCCTTTTTTGTGTATTTTCATACCAAAGATTGCATTTCTTTCCAAAATATATTTACTTTAACAATCATTATTGACCAATCGCGTTTAACCTGACAGTTTTTTCACGCTTTACTTTGTGCTCATAAAATGGCCGCGCCCATACCGTTATGCAATAGTACATTGATACCTATAGAGATATTAAATGGATGCAGAATTAAGCAAATTGCATACCTTTAGTACTTTTGATTCAATACAAAACTTGTATGTAGTTGGGCATATACATCGATGTTCCTTTATGCTTTAAGTGCCGTTTTGTAAAGGCCACCCCTGGAAAAAAAGTCGCGTTTTTGCAAGTAGTTTTTTTCTCCTCAGTTTGAGCTGCGCTTCAAAATTGATGTTTTTTATCTTTCCTGTTGGTGTTTTTCACATAGCATGTGTAGATGCCTATGTTCGACGACTGTTCTATCTTAAATTTTCATTCAGGGTCCACAATTGAACGAACGAAATGCGGTCTAAATGATCTTCCGAAAATTAACGGTTTTTGAAACAGACTATAACTTGTTCAAAACTGACCTAAATTTCATAGTACAACATTATGGTTGAATGCTGGACCATCCTTCGGTGATTTTAAACAGCGTTTTGAAATCGTTTAACATTTGTGGAATTATCGCCCATTATTATAACACAACCAGAAAGTCAGATTAGGGCCGAAAAAACGTAAAGATCATAGTTCTTTTATAATTGTCAAAAGTTCAACTTGAATCACTGAATTAGACTAAATTTGCTGTTTTATGCGTCCTGTAACATACAAACTCCAAATGAAGTGTACACATTGATCACGAGCCTTTCAGTCATTGTTTTATCATTCCCACCCCTAACGTTGCATTGAAAATAGCATGTTTCATGAAATAGACTATAGCTAATTAAAACGTGAATATAAACAATGAATTTTGTAATAATCTATGATTTTATGCAGAATTTATGCGCTTAAAGTAAAATTTGCCGAATTCAAATGCCAAAAGAAACACGTATAGAATACAATGGACCAATGGCCTTTCTATGTTATTTTCCATATGGGGTACCCCTTTTCGATTATTATTTCGTTGAAAAACAACGTTAATTTAATGTAAAATTAAGAGAGATTATTTATGTTAAAGAATAGGGGGTTTATTTGGTGTTATTAAAAAATATAGGTTCGCGTTGCTTTTCTGGCTGAAAAATGAAGGTCAAAAAGGGGGAGTCTCATTTTTTTTCAAATTTCCTCGAGGTGCCCTTACGTATTCGAAATTTGATTTCTTCCTCCTAAATGTGAATAAAACTCCTTTTTTGTGTATTTTCATACCAAAGATTGCATTTCTTTCCAAAATATATTTACTTTAACAATCATTATTGACCAATCGCGTTTAACCTGACAGTTTTTTCACGCTTTACTTTGTGCTCATAAAATGGCCGCGCCCATACCGTTATGCAATAGTACATTGATACCTATAGAGATATTAAATGGATGCAGAATTAAGCAAATTGCATACCTTTAGTACTTTTG